>VFFE01006941.1:341952-422463 GCA_008921705.1 Burhinus oedicnemus
AAAGTGGAAAAATGCTAAGCTCACAGCTGTGGTATTTCAGTGCAAATCAATGATTCATTCCTAATAATACATACAACTTGAAGAGACAGAGATGCTATTGAGACTTTAAACTTTCTAGACTTGCACTCTTTGCATTCAGCAAAAAAAAAGGATAATTATTAATGGGTATATTTTCAGAAGAATTGACATCAACTTCAGATACTTTGCACCAAGGATGTAACTTGTGTGGCCCAATCCTTAAAGATATCTGTCAAAACATAATATCATTGCCCAGAAACAAATTCATAGCTAACCAAAAATGTGTCTGTGTGATTCAAACTCTACCAGGCAGCAAAATTAATCTGAGCAAATAGACTTTGATTTTCCCTGCTTTCGCAACCCCTACTAGAACAATTTTGCTGCTCAGATTTTATTATATCCTATCTATAATTAGTAAGCTGTATTTCCACAGTTATGTATATGTCGTGGTTTGGGCCAAATTGGCCTAATCCGGTGGAACGACAGATTGAGAGCTCTTTCTCGATTCCGTGGGTGTTGGTGCATGGCCGTTCTTAGTTGGTGGCAGCGGTGGGATAAATACTGAATTGTGAGCACATATAAAACAATCTTATATTTATTTAATGATATAATAAGATTGAATACATTATTTGTTTGTTTCAAGGCTTTTGCTTTTATTGTTACTATAAATGTATATCCCAAACCCATTTTCATTTGAAAGTTCTTGGCATAACTTGAAACTGTGATAATCTATTTATTTCACATCAGCATTTCTCAGTTTTTCAAAAGCAGTCCTGTAAATGAAAGTAACTGAAATTCCCACCTTGTTCACTTCTCTAATTCCTCTCCGCATATTGCCAAAGACAGACTCATCTTAATGTGTACGTCATACTTTAGCCAGTTCTCTGACTCCCCAGTGGGTCTTCCCATACTTCTAGAGAAGATGGGCAACACAAGAGAGGGATTGATTTCACTACAGAATAATAAGGAACACAATGAATTTACAAATTTATGATATATATTCTGGGAAGAGATATAACATTGTTGGAATCAGTGTCATTATATATATGTTAAAATGAGTAATATGTATAGGTTTTGGGGGTATTTTTTGATTAAATTCTGCAAAGACGTGGACATACATAACAGATCCCTGTATTTGCAATATCTACTTATAGATATATGTGAAATAAGTAGCAAGCTCAGGGGTCTTATACTGGTTTTAATAATTCATCCACATTATTGAAATTCTAGAAATTTTACATCATCAGTGAACTACAAGGAGAGCAGAATTTTTATACCATCTCAGATAATACAATATCAAAGCATCTGTGCTGCAATAAATATAGCTGATGAAAGAAACTTCAAGTAGAACTAAAAAGAGTGTCAGATGAGACTATGCATGCAACTTTTATCTCAAAAAGCAGAAGAGACTCCTGCTTTATGATAACAGAAGGATGGAACTAGAAGAAACCACAGCATCTAATCAGAAATAGGTACATTGTTTGCTATGCACAATCTTTAATTAATTCAGATGGTACATATATCAATACAAGGTGTATTATGTCTAAATTGTTCATTCTAGGCAACTGTAAGCAAGCCTATGCCTCTCAGAAAACCTGGGTCTATGTTATCTGTTGAAAGTGATATTTTGATTATACTGGCCAAGATTTGGAAATTTGTTTTACTTAAGAATTCAAACATATCCCAGGTTTCAGAAACCAATAAACATTGGTTTATAGCCACCTTAAGTCATCTTAACCTGCCCAAATTGTTAACGTAAAGAACAAAACAAATCAGTGACCATTTGAGTTTGTTATCACTCATCTGTGTACTTCTTATAATGAGGAGTAAACTAGTTTTGGTTTTATTACATTTCTGGTACTACAGTTAATGGATACAAACAGCTATTAGTCTAATCATGCTCCAAATGTACATACAACACATGCAGTCGTTCACAGAGTACCATATGGCAACTCCACATCTAACTAACCTTTTGGACTCAAGGTGTACTAATTATACCTTGCTTTGTAAGGCAAAATGGTGCTTTGGTTGAATTCAAAACTGCCTGCTGGAACACTGAGAAAGCTACTGCCACTAGATCCAGTGTATTTAGTTACATATATGTGAGAGAAAGAAAAGAAGTCTGGCCTAATTAGGAAAAACTTCTTATCACCTATGAATAGTGAATGCCTAATCTAAATTTAATTCTCAGAGCCCAGTACGAAGGGAGATAAAGAGGAAAACAACAACAAATAGCTTGAAAGCCAACACCAACGAATTGTGAAGTTTTAACTTGGAGATAATCAGTTTTCCATAAACATGTGAAAGATTCAGTGATAATATCAGCTGATTTTACTGCTGTCTCTAATACCTGGGAAAGTTACTTTGATTAAGCTGATTTTGACCTCTTTGTGAGAAATGTCTTGGGTATTAAACAAATATCAGCTCAGTAATATTATTACTAGCAGCCTGAATGTTCTACTGATAGCCATCAGCAGTTCAGGGATTAGAAAAAGCAATCTGAGCATTGCATATGACAAACATTGCACTTTTACTCAGACAGAGGCTGGACAGTGTTTACAAAAGGACTACTTGCCTCAGACAAGCATTAGTAAACTGTTAATGCCATTCATCTAGAATTGGCCTTTCGATATTAGAAAACTCTTACAAGATAATGAAGATTGATAAAAGTTATGGCAAACTATTATGGGTTTGTGCCAAATCAATGCAGTCCTGTCAAAAGTCTTGTAACATAATTTCAATCTATCTCATACAAAGGACCATCATATTTCATAGACTGATAAAAAGAGGCTTTTTGATTTGCCAAAGCAAGCAGAATGATTCAGGAAAAAATCTGAAAATTACTGAAGCTATTGAAATGACAGGTGTTAAGAAAATCTTGTAACTGACTTATTTATGAAATTAAATTTTATTTTAACATTATTTACAGCAGTTACTATGCTTCTTCATGATCAAAAAGCAACAAACATATTTGGTCAGTAAGAACTCTGACCTTAGATTAATGGAGATGAGAAGCAGGAACAAGCAAATAAAATATGTACTCAGAAAGAACAGTTTTTCCTCTCTTATGTGCTGCTTCACATAAAAGGATGCTTTGAAGTTTCCAGGTGGAGTACAGTCACATAAATACTTACTCCTCAAAGAAAAAATAAATTAAAATTGCAAAATTATATTACAGTTTCATAAAAGAGGTTTCACGGCAGCTCTGGAAAGTTGTCTCAATGTTCTCACCAGATATTGCTCAGCAGCACACTAAATTTTGCTTTGGTATTTGAAAAGGCAATGATTAAGTTATGTCCTTTGTATTAAAAAGCTTACTAAAATGTAGTGACATAACTGTTTTTTCTGGTCATAAAATTTATATAGAAGACCATATATTTTCACAATGATTGATTGGGGTGCCCTGTGTATGTAACGTAAGTATAAAAAGAAACATTATGATCTCAGAAAGAGAATACACCAGAAAGGGATTTTAAATTTAGCTGGTATCATCAGCTATATGCAGAATTCTAAGTATTCAGGATTTTGGCACATGTGAGATGAAATGGTAAAGGGAACTAAATAAATTCTTAAACAACAGAGAAAAACAAAACAGTGAATAGTTCTGATTTCAGTCACAGAATTGTAACAAAAATTTTAGCTAATTTCCAATAATTACTTCTGGTCTATATAGCAGCTTCTTTCATTAATTCTATCCTGATATTGTAAACACATTCACTTTAAGAATTTATTTGTGCACACAATCTGTGCATTATGAAATCTGGAATGCTGATTTGAAGACCCAGAAACACATTCAAATTATTTTAAAAATTGAAGTTTAATTCCATGTGGTATTTGTTTATACTGTAAACAGATTAAGATCTCACTTCAAAATATCTCCTAACTAAAATAACACAGATGGGAGGTAGAGATGTTGACAGTAACATGAAGACATTTTTGAAGATTCTGTCCGTATAACAATGAAAGCCGGGAGAAACTCCATCAGAGCCAAGGGATCCACAGTCCTGCAAAAGTGATTTGAAAAGAGAATACAGAACAGTAACTTTTTGGTATCTTTCTATATATAATTTTTATCTCAGCACTGCATGAATTATTTTATTCTAGGCTGTGGCTCAATGTGTGTTATAATTTGAGAGAACCTCCTTCACACTTCCAATATATATTCACAAGATGCACAAGAAAATAATAACAGCAGGATATGTAACTCAATTTTCCTTTCTATGATTTCCATGCAGTAACTAATAGAGTAAACTTTGCCATCAAAGTCGCAATTTTACAACGTCATATTAAAACCACTTTGCTAACACCTTTGACAGTGGTTCTTTAAGCTATCTAAATCACCTATTCACAACAAATTGGCATAGTCAGCAGGATCCTAAATCAGGATTCATGACAGTATGCAAGCAGTAACAGGCTGAAAGTATCTCCTGCTTACCAAAATAATCTATTTCTTTCAGTTTTAAAATTCTTTAGACACATAGCTGAATCCTTCTGTGATGAAAGGACGTGATAAAGGGTGAAGCCTCTTGACACAGGAGTCAGAACGGAGGCAGTTTGGGAGCACGGTGTGAGAGAGCAACAGATCTTTCATCCAACTTAGGGTGACAAATGCCCATGGGGAGCAAAACATGCAAGATGTGCATTGTATCAGTGATGGGGAGGGCAAGGTGAATCCTGTGAATACCTGGAAATATTTTCTCATATCTCTTCTCTCCCTACACACACCTTACTTTACCATCCTTTCACCTTATTTTTTAATAGTAGTCTTCAAAATGAACTAGTAGTAATAAAATTGGGGTAAAGATCTGTATCACCAGCCAAAGCACAGTGTCTATGCTTGTTCCCAGTACTAATTTGGAAGGGGGTTGGAGGATAGGGATCCTTCCCAACTGTGATTGACATGTTGAAATAAAGAGAACGAAGTTACCATATGATTGCTGATTCTGTCCAAAGAGATTGTCGTCAACTCATATACCTGGCTAAAAGTAATCTAAGCCACTTCTTTTATGCTGCTAATTTCCTATGCTGGACAGTGTTTCCCTAAGATTACACTGAGGTGGGGACTTCAGCATTATTTCTGAAAGCAGTGTGTTTACACCGTCATCCATCCATCCATCCTGATGCCCTCACCTTTCTTGGAGATTATTTTTAGTAGAAGCTTTGTTTTCTTTTCATTTGCTTGGAGAGTCAGATGTGGTTTTGAACTAACTTCAAGGATGTTGGCAAACGTTGCAGGGTCAACTGGAGTGATTAGAGGTTGATTCTGAGGAGCAGCAGAGCTATCCAAGTGGTGGAGACCTCCAGGTTGAATCAGAGAACTCCAGCTTGAGCTCATCTGCAACCTGAGTGTTTGATGCTTACGATTAAAGACAACATGTCTACCTTGCTCTTTCAGTAGCCTCAACTTAGGTTTCAGACACTTCCTATCATACCGAAAGTCAGCCCTTGTATTGGGATACTGTCAGCATCAATGTAAAGCTGTGCCTAAGCTCATAGATCAAATATAGCTTGAATTCAACTGATAAAGTTAAGCCAGTAAGAGAGGAAGAAAGCCATCAGAGTATATACCAGGTACATCAGAGGTTTGGTTAGTAGTGAGACCAAATGAGGCCAATAGCTAATTAAAGCTAACTACAACACTTGAGTTAGCCCACTTCAAGCCCAAAATACCTTTTTAAATTATTATTAAAAAATAACATAAGAGCACCTTCTATCTTACTGCTCCTAAACATGCCACTTTTCCTCTATCCCAGTGCTCCTGTGGACTAAATTCTCATCTTCCTCCAGCTGTCTACAACTCTTTTTGCAGAGCAACTCACCTGCCTTCTTCAAAAGCTTATTCAATCCTATGAGCATGCCTTGCTGTGACCTTTTATAGCTAGCTTCCACTTTGCTCCCAGCTTGATTAATTTTGTCTGGTCTTCCTCCTCCTGTGCTCTTACTAGCACATAGTTCTCTCTTATACAATCTATTTGGCCTTGTCCTCTATTTACCTTTCTCTCTCTCTCCAGCTCTCTGCATCCTGCCTTCTATTTACACCCTTTCAAAAGGAATAGGGCTCTTCTTCCTGTGCTCCAAACATTCGTCTTTCTTCCTTCTAATACAGCCCTTTGACTGTCCTCTTTTGCAAGGCCTTACTATAATAGATTTCTCCAACAGTGTTGCTGACCTTTTGTTTTCCAAAGAGTTAGTCTGTGAAATTGCTTAGCAGAGAAACCTCAAGGAAGCCTACAATGGTAAAATGAAAAGGATCAAACCTGAGTGCTTGACCCCTGACTGTGTATAATGCTTAGCTGTTCTTTCTCCCCAAGGCTTTGCCTGGACCATTCAGAACAGTTTTCTCCAAAGCATCCCTACTTGATTTGGGGATAATTCATATCAGAGATCACACTGAAAAAGAGTGAGTGTAAGGCTGCATCACTTTTGGCTCTCTCCACCCTATACAATTCTCCACCACCTCAGCAACCAGAGCACCCCAGGGCCTGTCATAAACAACATCTGTACCAGCTGATAAAAACATTTTGGTGGCACGTAGAACATCCCTCACATTAGTTCAAACATTTTGAACATAAAAGTAATTGTGTTTTAGGGCTACAGGAATACCATGTAGGCCAAGTGCTAAATAGTTGCTCTGCTCTAGAAGGAACCAGCCTGAAGCAATGTAGAGATAGGCCCATCCACACAATTTGGCTTTAGGGACAGGGATATTTTACAGTCCCTTTTTATTTCACTGTATGGATCTGTTCTTCCCACCCCCATGGAATGAACTAAGCACACTCACTCACAGTGCTTTACAGACATAATCTAATCCACCATGATGGTATCTTCTCCATCATCACAGGTGTGGTGCTTCAAAGCTACAATTAAAACTCAACACAGACACTTCCTTCTTTTATTCAACACTTTTGCTATTAAGGTAGGCCGTGCTATATTCCTACTCAAACACACACGCATAGCATGTGGGTGAAAGAAGGAGGGTGCTGAGTTTTCCAGCTGCTCAGTTTCACTTAAGCTTCCTTCTGCAGCTAAAAAATATAATGGCTGGATGATGCTGCTTCATCCCAGTGCCCACAGGATTCCTCTTTCCTGTTGTTGTTACGTCATGGTTGTACTCTAAGAACCACAGAATATTGCAGGACTGCTCATTTTATTACAAATTGGATGCCAGATTGTATTCTAATAGTTTATTCATTAGCCAGATGGCAAATAAATCTTTAGGGGTTATATATGAGTACTACTGGAAGAAGAGAGACCAGATGGAATTGTCTTGCTGGCCTCCAGCTCAATAGTCCTGGTTTATATGGTCATAACTAGATTAGGGCAAAAAAAGTCACCTCATTTTTATCAAAATCAGTGAAGGTCTCTCCATTAGGAGAGAACACATGGTGGTCATAGTTTGAATGGAGAAGAACTGTATTTTTTCAGACCAGCTGATACAGATGGAAAAAACAGACAAGCATTTTTGCACAGAGGTGTTTTGGTTTTTTTTTTCAGGTCAGAAAACAGAAACAACAAACTTCAAATAGCTTGTGAAGAATTGCTCTGAGTTTAATTTAATTATGTTCATCAGTCTGGAAAAAAAAAGGTAGGAGTTAGTAGTTGTAAGATAGGGTGATATGTTAGCAAAGGGGGGAGGAGAGAAGTTCAATAGCTCCTGTGATAATACAGAAAAAGAAGTAATTATCACCTATGGAGCAATGATGTATGAGTGATGTTTGGCACAAGGGAAATTCTAAAACCTCAATCTAAGTATATGATTTTTTTGTGCCTAAAATTTATGAACTTCAATTCTTAGCTTGCCTTTTAATGATAATTTTAAAGTTTTTCTTGAGGTCAAAGATGTAACATTTGTTTTGTGAATGCTTTGCCCACTGATAACAGAGCTTCTCTAACAGCTGTATTAATATGCCTTGCATGGGGTCTATTTGAAGCTTCCAGCTAGGTGGAAGTTATGAATCTAAGAAGTTGTATGTACATTGAATATTCTGCTGGATATATGATAGATAAAGTTTATTGCACATTCAAAGGGTGATAAACAACATAAAATGTAAAGAAATAAAGAAATATTAAGAAAGGCGAAGAAAGAGAAGAACAGCCTGTTCTTAGAGAACAGTGGCAAAGGGAAAAGAACACTACCTCCTGCTCTATCCCATCTGAGAAGAAAAAAAAAATACAAAAAAAGGAAGTTAGACCAAGGGAAAAGGTAGGATAGCCAAACTCTTGATCTATAAATGACCCTTGAGTAATGTTAAAGATACTGTAATGGTAAGCCTGGGACCTTGCAAAGTGAAGAGCTACACTTAAGGTAAGATGTTTTCACAGGCGCTCATTAGTTACTACCTTCCAACAAGCAGCAGAGGAGTATGAAGCAGCATATGACTTGGAAAATGCACCCCATGTCACATAAGGCCAATGGAAAAAAAGGAGCAACTTGATTATTTTATTGAGACTGGACAGTTCGTAAAAGTTTATTGAAAAGTTGTCAATTTGAAAGCGTGTGTATGCAGCCCATGCAGACTAGTGGAAATTTACTGCAAAAAAGAATTTTTCTTTCCTTAGTAGTCTGTAAGATTACATTGAAAGTCTGCATTAAGCACTCTATATTGCTCACTATGCTTTTGTAGATCATTACTTGTTTACTCACTTTTTTTTAATCCTTTATTCTAAGGCAGGTCACAGAGTGAGTGCCTTATCATATCAGTAGTACAGGAGTGTAATAACCTGGTGGGCAGTGAACTTGAGTGGGCAAAAAAAAAAAAAAGACGAGCATTTAACGGGCTTAGTTTGCAGCAGCATCTGAGGTTTAAGCTTTCTGTGAACATAGTGCCCCTTATGTGTAGGTAAGCAGGTCCTTCCTCTCTGTTTTCTCTCCACACCAGATCTGAGGATTGATATAGTTTCTGTGGGTTTCCCTTCAAATATTGTTCATGAGGGAACTTTGTGCTTTTGAGGCTGGACATGTAGAGAAGCACTGGCTACTTAGAGAGAATATTCCTGAAGGTTATGGAAGCCCACTTGTACAGGATGCAATGTAGGATGTAAATGAGGGGAGAAGTGGGCCTTTGTTAACACTCCCAAGCAAAAGTACCCTGGATATCACAGAGTATAGGGAAACCCAATTGCTGTACTGGCTTGATGAGTGCAAACTTGAATCCTGCTGTTCTTATTCCCTGTGAAATTGTCAACAAGCAATTTTTACTCTTTCATCGAGTGATACTGAGTTCAGAGTAAAAAAATGAGAGAGAGAGGCATTAGACTAATCAAAATAATGTCCTTATTATGTTGAGCTTAATAAACCAGAAACTGATCTTAATTAATTAGCTTCAAATCAGATTCTAAAAAAAGGATCTTGGTTTTAAGTGGGACCTCAGATTAACTAATTAGTTAATGTTTGCAAAGTGTGGTGAATATGTGGAAAGAGAGGGAGTTTGTTCTGTAGTACAGGATCTGTACGTAGTCTGGGGGAGTATGGTCTCAGCTGAGGCCCTGTTTGGAGCCTAGGTTTGCATATAGGACAGAATATAACCTGATGGCTATAGTCAGCTATTGCCAAAACATCTTGGTTCTGAGCTGATCTAGGCTATTGACATACTGTGAATGCAAGGAAGTCCATTTTGTTCCTCTAAAAAATAGGGATAATCAAAACAGACTGCCTTGGTAGGGAAGTAAGGTTCAGTTAGTTAATGTGTGTGATGCTTTTGAAAGGCCATGGAGTGATATTAAGTGTGAACTGAATCTCTTTATATCAATTGCAATCAAATGCAGCCCTAAGGACTGTGGTGGTAGGGGAAGAGAGAGTGACAAGAGTTCTCTGTGGCTTTCACAATGCCATGTGCACGAATGAATACAGTTATATCTTTGTTTTGTTGGCATACCAAACTGCTTTAATTTGTAGGTGTACAACTGAGGTGAAGTTCCTTCATTTCCTTCCTTGGCAAATGATAACATATTCAAAGAAATTGTATTCTCGCAGATAACTACTCCGAAAGAGACAGGGAGAGGAAAATTCATGGATATTTTACTGTTATGGAGTAATCTTTGAGTACTTGTGAAGGACAGCAGAAAGAAAGAATTCTCTTCTTGATGCTGCTGTATAGACCAAAGGCGTTATAAAAAAGTAGGCATGTTTATGTGCCACTAAATTGGCTCTGTCTCACATATAGATGAAAAGATGACACTCACTGTATTTTGTACAAAAGTTTGTGGCTGCTTGTTCTAGTTCCCTTCCCCTTTGACGATCTGCCTCTCTTTCTATGCACTCCCAGACAACCAGCAAACCTGACTTACCACTGACTGTTCCAGGACTGTGTCAGGATTCACCGTGATTGCCTCAGAGTTTGCATTTCTGCCCACTTGGGGACAACTGTTCCTCATTAGCTTTATCTATGAAGTTGGAAACTAGCTGGGTCTCAGGATCGTTCATGAAATTACCAAGCATAATATGAAATACTAGTGCCAAAACAGCATTCTGGGATGACCAACTGACAGTAGCTTGAATTCAAAGAATCCAAGACACAGCTCCTTTCCATATCAAGAAAAACTTCTTTACTTTGAGGGTGACAGAGTACTGGAACAGGCTGCCCAGAGTGGTTGTGGAGTTTCCTTTTCTGGAGATATTCAAAACCAGCCTGGACGCAATCCTCTGCAACCTGCTCTAGGTGACCCTGCTCTAGCAGGGGGGTTGGACTAGATGATCTCTAGAGGTCCCTTCCAACCCCCACCATTCTGTGATATCCATTTACTCACTTCCTCAAATGCAGTATCGTGCATTTCTCATCATGAATCTTGTTTTCTACTGCAAGTTTAATTTTCATTATTGCTCATATTCATTAAAATGAAGAAAAATTTCATTTCCCCTCTGCAAAATACTGCTTTACAATGTTCATTATTTTAAATTCTTACAATGTATTTCCTTTATTAATCATTTCTCCAGACTAAACAGATCCAATTTTTTATGTCTCGGTACAAAAATAAAACTTCTATTACATTTTGCCTATTTATGAAAACTTCACACAATATTCCAGATGAGAGCACACACAATTTATTAAGTACAATTACTAATTAATTAATTTCAGGATTATTTCTGTTTCATTCTTAATATTTATCTTTGCCTCAGTAAGTGCTGCATGCCACTAGAGGCTTTCCTTCATTTGGAAACAATCATTCCTGTGTCTATATAGGAATGTCATTTATATATCTATATTTTCATTTATAACTCAACAATGCCTACAAATAGCATCTAATGTGCATTATGATGGATTTGCCAGCAGTGAATTTCATCTTTTGTCATACTGACAATTTATCTACCTTTTCTTCTCAACTGATCTTTAGACTTGACTAATCTAATTACTCTTTTGTCCTTCAAAGCTGAGAATAAATTCACTCATCTGAGAAAACCAGGACCACTGAAATGGTAATGTACAATGAAGTTGGGTAACAGGAAAAACAAATTCAAGTGACTTCAGTATCCTTTCGTTGAAATTCTGCCTTCTTAGATTTCTTGGTTTGTATTTTAGCTACGTTCTGGCATATCCTCAAAAAGAATATTATGCCATACTCACAGAAAGTAGTAATTTAGAATTCAAAATCATGATGATTCACAGCCAACTAGAGTTGTAAGAAAGTACAGCAACATCAGGGATCCTTACTCTCTTACTCTTCCATGTCCTAAAAATGAAACACATGAAAATTGTGGTGGTTTGATGTGAGAGTGACATTAGAGTTTGACTGTGTCCTTGTGCAGATACAGATGAGGCTGAGTACTTCTTTTGCCTGCCCAGTCTCCTAATTATGGTGAAGGTAAATCTGCAATGGGTACTCTGCAGAGTGAAGAGCTCAGACTATCCTAAAGGCCATATATTCCCAGATTCTAAATTCCATGTGGCTGTCAGAGAGGTTCAAATACACACATAAGGACAAAACTCCATCCTCACAGTTCCCACCACAGCTGCAGGATAGGGACCAACTTTATGGCCTCATCCTTGTTATGCTTTTTCTCTTCTTCTGATCTTCACCCTTTCCTCCTAGAATAAGCTCCTCAATCCCTACCCATTTACTGCCAGTATCTCCATGTATTTCTTTGCCTCAGCATTTGTACTCCTGCCTATACTTTCTTTTTTCTCAGTTCACCATGAAAATATTTGCATGCATCCTCTACTTACTTTTCTAAAAAAGGCACACTTCCCTATCTTTCCTTTAAAGACTGTTATCACTCCTTTGTTGTTGTGTGGCCCCCAGTAACACCTGGAAGATGCAAAGAATCTGGCAAACACTAAGAAGTCAAACGTTCTGCATATGAATGACAGAATCTTTCTTTTGGTTATCTCCTTTTCAACAATATTAGGTGTTGTTTGGAACTAAGAGTAATTTTACAAATTGCTAAAATACATTGGTTTTTAAATTGGCAATGCCCCTTTAAGTGATTTCAGCTTTCCTTTAAAAGACAGTAAAAAATCTGATAAAATGCTGCTAGTGTGAGGTATGCTGTCAGGGGACATGACAGTGATAAGTTTTGAAGAGAAAGCTCAGATAAAGAGGTTTGATGAAGTAGAGCACATTTTCTTTGTTTCTGCTTAATTTGATTCAGCAAGGGATATAAATATGCCTCTTGGTATCTGCGTTCAAAGAAAAAGAGCATAGCAATCTTTTCTCCCACAAAATAAAACCGAGCTGAGCCGGTACTTCCAAACAGATCTGGAAGTTTTGATAACTGCCTACTTTTTACCTGAGGTATGCTTGTCAACCCTGCATGTAGATCCATTTCATCCCACTTTAGTTTAATGTGATAAGCAAAACATGTTATTTAGGAGAAACAGAAGGCAGGTTCAAGGCAGCTTCTGCTTTCATCACAACTGGGCAGTTGGTAGCTAATCTCTCAGACTTTTTGTCCACAATACAACCACACATAATTTTTTTAAGTGCCTCATCAGGACAGACCCAAGGATAGAACAACAAGAGAACAGTAAGTCAATACACGTGTTCAGTGCTGTCAGATGTGGAGTAAAGAAGACTTGTTCAGGCTGGAGGTTCTAGAATTGCATTTTTTCCTCTGACACAGAAATGTAATGTTATCTCCTCTCTCCTATGATATGAGTTTGGTTTAGGGAGTGAAGAATTCATTCTCACTAGCTCTTGTGTTGAGGGGAAGATTCTCAACAATTCTCAAGATGTCTGGGCAAAAGTAATAATGATGTGTGTTTCACTCCAGATGATGTAATTTAAAACACAGACTATAAGAGTTTTAGAGGATTAAAAAAAAAGAAGCGGCAATCAATAAAATTTTTAAAATCTACTGAAAATATCCACTGTAGCCTGAGGAGTTTACCAAAATTAGCTATCATTGTTTATTACCAACATTACTAATTAACTATTGATTAAAAAAATCTATGTAGCTAGTAAAAACAATACACTTAGCAGACCTGTCAGATATTACAAACAAGAAAAAAGGAGCAGTGACTATCTAAACTATAGACTATCCATAATCCAAAAATTTTTCACATATGTTGTTTGTAAAAACATGAATGACTAGCAAAATGAAAAATACAAAGAAGGCTAAATATGTCTTTAATTAATACATGATCTGCAGGCTGGGGACTATCTTCATACTTTTCAGTGTTCGGTTCCTTTTGTTCTCTTTCTTCATTGTAAAGATTTTAGAGACTTCCTGAGCTAACGCCATGCCTGATTTTTCGAAAAGGCCCTTTTCACTTCTCAGCAGGAAGCTAACAGCTGACTATCGATATCCTGCTTCTTTAATCATGTTATTTTCAGGGAATCACAGCTTTCAAAAACTACCGGTTTTGAGCTGAAGCTGTGTTTACCCATGGAAGAGAGAAAACAGCAGCCACATAAATTTCTCCTGTAAATCCCATGCTTGAGGTCTCAGTGCAGGAATGAGATGGTGTTTTAAACTCCATACCTAAGCACTATTTGGTCCTTTGCTGAGGCTGCCAACAAACTTGCCAATTAATGCTAGAGGTGAGAAGGATAATCTATCCTCTAGAAACTAGAAACAAACAGGCAAACATCATCTCAGTCCAATATTGCCCTAGCAAACTATGCAGCTATGCTGACTGAATATCAACCCCACCTCCGAGGAAAAAAATTCTATTTTCCTGGAAGAATGTCCTTGCAATGGCACAAAACGAGTGCAAAAAATCCCCTCTACCACTTCTTTCATGTATAGAAACAATTTACGGACAAAATAGAAATTGAGACTAACTCAAAACTTTATTCAAATTCTCTCAGCCTGTTACTTAATCCCAGCTGAACAGCCCTGAAGCTCCACTTTACCTGCTGGGATCCATCCTACTGGGAATCCATCTTCTGGTGTTGGCTGCAGCCTTCCAGTGTTACAACCACTATAACAACTAGGCTTGTGAAGTCTCTTTGAGAAATCTCTTCAGATATGTGGACTCTGGGAACTCAGATTGGCCAGGGCAATGCTTAACAATACCACAGAGTGTCTCTGCAATGACTCACACTGGCTTCACCCACAGGTTTGGAGACAGAAGCTGTCAAAGACTAGACTGTCGCTCTTTCTTGCTACCTATAGATTTTCAGACCCCCTGAAAAAAACACAAAGAAAGATGTGTGAAATTGGTGACCTTTCTTGTGCCCACAAAAGGGAGAATTCTCGCAGGTGTCCTCTGGCTATACAGAAGCATCCATAGCAGATGGACAAAATAGTAGAAGGAATTTAAAAGTAGATATGCAGAATGATTATGGCCTTCTTGATATTAATTATCTCATGCTTAGAAGGTGGACCCTGAATAAGGAAGGCCTAGGACTATATTTGCTGATGAATACATATTTTTTTATTTTATTGCCTATTTCTTATACATCTATTTCTGTACTGTTAATTGCAGCACTGGGCTTTGAGGCAAGGTGAAATGAGGTCTCCTTACTAGGTTAAGTTTTGCTATAGCAGCCTATAGTAGGAAAAAATGAGGCACAAAAATTTGTTTCAGTATTGGATAAGAATCAAATTTAAAGTGAAATTAGTATAGCAATAACACACATTGTGCCAGTTACAGAGTTTTATTTGCTAAGAGGCCTGGTTCAGCCAAGTACAAATTCAGAATGGGTTATCAGCAAGTCAGTGTTTGAAATACCAGCTATTGTCACAGTACAGTTTGACATTGCTTTAGCTCACAAACTTCGATTCCATGGGACCTTTCAGTATTGCTAATGAACTAAAATAAGGAAAGACATCACATCTTTATATCACAAAGGGAATCAAAATGCAAAAGCAATGACAAATTATTAATATAATTCATAATCCTGCAGAGACAAAGTGTATTTCTGGTAGAAGCTAACAGAATAAAAGAAGACCTAGAAATATTTTCCTGTTTATAGAGCAGTTGTGAGAGGTCTTTTTCTCACTGAACTTAATGTTTTCTACCAGAAATTCGTGTTTCACTCTTCTGTTTGGGAGGAAAATCTGAATGGAAATAGCTGAAGAAATCAGAATATATTAGTGTATATATATTTTCAACAATAAGAATTGTACCTGTTTCCCACAACAGTTGCAACAGGTACACAATTTGGGGTACTTTTTGGAGTGTGACTTCATTAAACTTTTCTGCACTAAATTTAAATGCTAAATGTCCATTCCCTAGGGCAATATGCATTTCATATCTTTAGTTGCAAGTTTTATTGATGCTATTTACAGGCTCTTTAGGAAGGACAGGCAGGGGAAATGAGGAGGGGATGTTGCCAATGAACAGCTGAAGTGCATGAAGCTCCACCTGGGGATGGATGAAAAACCGACCAAGAGCTTATGGGTCAGGATTAAAGGGAATGCAGGGGCAGGTGACGTTATAGCGGGAGCCTGCTACAGGCCACTTGACCAGGATGACAGAGCAGATGAGGCTCTCTATAGACAGATAGGAGCATCCTAGCATTCACAGGCCCTGGTCTTCATGGGGAACTTCAACCACCCCAATATCTGTTGGAGGGACAACACAGCAGGGCACAAGCAACCCACGAAGTTGTTGAAATGCATTGATGCTAACTTCCTTCTCCAAGTGGTAGAGGAGCCAACGAGGAGAGGAGCTATGCTGGACCTTGTCCTTACCCACAAGGAGGGGCTAGTGGGGAATGTCAAGCTCAAGAATAGCCTTGGCTGCAGTGATCATGAAACAGTAGAGTTCAAGATCCTTAAGGCAACAAAGGGCATGTGCAGCAAGCTCGCTACCGTGGACTTCAGGAGAGCAGACTTTGGCCTCTTCAGGGATCTGCTTGGTAGGTTACCATGGGATAAAGCACTGGAGGGGAGAGGGGACCAAGGAAGCTAGTTAGTATTCAAGGATCACCTCCTCCAAGCTCAGGAGGGATGCATCCCAACAACGAAGAAGTCAGGTAAAAAGCCAGGAGGCCTGCATGGATGAACGAGATCCTAGACAGACTTGAAGGCAAAAACGAGGCTTTCAGAGGGTGGAAGCAAGGACAGGTATCCTGGAAGGAATACAGAGAAACTGTCCAAGCAGCCAGGGATCAAGTTAGGGAAGCTAAAGCCCAGACAGAGTTAAATCTGGCCAGGGACATCAAGGGCAACAAGAAAAGCTTCTACAGGTACGTCAGTGATAAGAGGAAGACTAGGGAAAATATGGGCTTTTTCTGGAAGGAAACAGGAGACCTGGTCACCTGGGCTATGGACAAGGCTGAGGTAGTCAATGACTTTTTTGCCTCAGTCTTCACCAGCAAAGGCTCTAACCCCACCGCCCAAGTTGTAGAAGGCAAAGGCAGGGACAGGGAGAATGAAGAACCACCCACTGTGGGTGAAGATCAAGTCCAAGAACATCCAAGGAACCTGAAGGTACACAAGTCCATGTGACCTGATGAAATCCATCTGTGGGTCCTGAGGGAACTGGTGAATGAAGCTGCTAAATCTCTTTCCATAATATTTGAGAAGTTGTGGCAGTCTGGTGAAGTTCCCACTGACTGGAAAAGGGGAAACGTAACCCCCATTTTCAAATAGGAATAAAAGGAAGACCTGGCAAACTACAGGCCAGTCATCCTCACCTCTGTGCCTGGCAAGATCATGGAGCAGATCCTCCTGGAAACTCTGCTAAGGCACATGGAAAAAGAGGTGATTGGTAACAGCCAACATGGCTTCACCAAGGGCAAGTCATGCCTGACAAATTTGGTGGCCTTCTATGACGAGGTCAAAATGATGATCAAAAATGATCAGAGGGTTAGAGCACCTCTGCTTTGAAGACAGGCTGAGAAAGCTGGGATTGTTCAGCCTGGAGAAGAGAAGGCTCCGGGGAGACCTTATAGTGGCTTTCCAGTATCTGAAGGGGGCCTACAAGAAAGCTGGAGAGGGACTTTTTACAAGGGCATGTAGTGATAGGACGAGGGGTAATAGCCTCAAACTAGAAGAGGGCAGATTTAAATTAGATCTCAGGAAGAAATTTTTCACTGTGAGAGTGGTGAGACACTGGAACAGGTTGCCCAGAGAAGTTGTGGATGCCCCATCCCTGGAAGTGTTCAAGGCCAGGTTGGATGGGGCTTTGAACAGCCTGGTCTAGTGGGAGGTGTCCCTGCCCATGGCAGGGGGGTTGGAACTAGATGATCTTTAAGGGCCCTTCCAACCTAAACCATTCTATGATTCTATGATTTTTTTAAAACTCTGGTTATGATTTAATGTGTTGGTTTTTGTTTTTACTGCTTAGCCCTAACCAAACTTATTTCCTTCTCTTTTATACCTCTGCCCTTCCAGTTTTCTGTCATTCTGGTACTCTTTTCTCTAAAAACACCTTCAGGTCTTTGAAGAGAAACCTTTTCTCGGCATCCTGGTCTTCATCTTTACAAATCTAAATAGTGGTACCCCTATCTCATTCTATTTCTTCTTCCTTATTCTTGACAAATTTTCCAAACTTTCACTGCATTTTCTTTCAGCCCTCTTGAAATTTGACTTCCTATTATTTATCTGAATGCTTCTCCTCTTTCTATTTTAGCTCAGTGGTTGCAGAATACAACTTTTGTTCCCCTGTAATGAAGCACTGTATCAATAAAATCTGGAGCAATTAAAATATATATACAGAAGGAACATGTACTTTTATCACAACCTAAAATCATATGAATTATAAAACTGCTGTGTTATTTTGTAAGAATTTTATGTGTTTCTCTGTCTAGCACAAGCATATGCAGAATTACAGATTCCTAGACACCTCTGACAAAAGGAATAGTAAGCCTCAGTAAAATTCAGACTGAGCTGTATTTCTCGCCCTTCCTGCAACTCTCATCTCCTATGAGTGAATTCAAAGTACTACAGAATTACATGTATTTAAACTGGACATTAGGAAAGATTTCTTTACCAAGAGAGTGGTCAAATACTGGAACAGGCTTCCTAGAGAGCTGGCCAATGCCCCAAGCCTGTCTGTTTAAGAAGCATTTGGACAATGACCTTAATAAAATGCTTTAACTTTTGGTCAGCCCTGAATTGGTCAGGCAGTTGGACTACATGATCATTTTAGGTCCCTTCCAACTGAAATTAGTCTAGTCTTGTCTAGTCTAGTCGATTCTATTCTATGCTATGCTATTCTAGTCTATATATGTTAAAACAACAGTAGTCTGCTCCCCACCCTTCTTAAATTGAAAAGGATGAGTAAGATGAGTAAGCCCTCAAGTGAGCAAACCCATGTTGATTCAGACAGGATGATGAGAAAAAGGCTGAATAAGTTTAAAAGCTTAGGACTCTGCAAGGAAAAAGCAATTTCGCCAGTATCCTTGGTTCTATGGTTATACCTACCCCAGCTTTTGCAGGAGGATATACATTGTCTATTAAAGCCCCAAGGAGTGTTTTGCTAATGTCTTATACTTGGAAATAAAACACTGGCAAATGCTGCAGTTCCTAACAGCACAGAGGTTGGATCCACCCTACTTTACATGTAGCTGTCTCTTATGTGTCCAGGCATGTCTAGCTATCCAAGTTTCTTCAAAAGTGAATGAAGAGTGAGAAGTATCTTCAGCAAGTAATTTATCTCCTAAAATAACTGAGATAGATGTGATGAATCAGTTTCTGGGGAATTTTCTCCCTTCACTGATTTTAGAAAGCTACTTGGGTAGTTTGAATTGTTTTAGATGGTAAAAATAAGGCAAGATGAATCTTGTCCACCAGGCCTGTGCTTTTGGAAGATGTGCTATTCAGTAAGTGGATATTACACTCTTTTGAGTGCACTGTGCCTACTTTGGGCTCCTCAACAACCCAGAAAGACACTGACAAACTAGAAAGAATCCAGTGGATTGCTACCATGCTGGCTAAGGGGCTTAAGCACGTGACAATATGACATATGGGAAGAAGTGAAGGGAGTTACATCTGTTCAATCTGAAGAAAAGGAGCTTAAGGGGGGATCTAACTGTAGTCTTCAATTACTGAGCAGATGGATATGGAGAAAATGTATGGAAAAAGCCCGTATCTTCTTGAAAGTGCACAGTGAAAGGAGTAGAAGCAACACTCACAAGCTGCAGAAAGGGAAATTCCAAATAGAAGGAAAAAAAATTCCACACCAGGGGTGTGCTTAAACACTGGACCTGGCTACCCAGAAAGGTTGTGGAATCTCTGTCAATGGACTCAAAACTCCTGTGCACAAGACCCAGAGCTGCTCTGACTGAGCAGTTAGCTGTGCTGTGAGCAGTAGGTTTATGATGTCCTCCAGAAGTCCCTTCCAAGAAAGTCTTTAAATAGTATTTAGAATAACTTCATAGTAGCTGAATGTCATACTAAGTATAGGTGAAACGGCTGCATTAATGAAAAGCAAGGTCAAAAGGTACTACGAATGCACAGAGCTATGTAATCACAAACTCTGTCATTTCAGCATGAAAAATTAATTGAATTTACTTTGAAAACTGGGTCAGAGACAAATTACTTCATGAATAAGGCCCAATTTATTCTTTATCACATCAAAATCAGAAGCTCAGTTTATCTAAAAATAGTTTGGGAAAAAATATTTTAGTGTTAACACCACAATGAATAAAGCTTGATGTTCTAGAAAACAAAAACGTTCTCTGACATGTACTTATACATAAGAACATTTACTGAACTGATAAAATATTGATTCATCCTATGACTTTGACAGTGCTCAGCTTCAAATGCCCTGCTTCAAAGATGTGAATGCTATTGGGCAAGTCTAAAAAACCTGAAGGATGAAGACTTGATCAGCCATTAAGAAGAGATAGCAAATAGGCAAACAACTTTAAACGCAAAATTTTGTATTTGCTGTAATGCAATCACTGTTTACTAGAACCATGCAAAACATTTCCAATACTACTGTTCATTTGCATTATACTTACAAATACTTACATTCACCATAACTTTAAAAAGAAAACATAGTCTATGTAATATTCAATTATGAGTGCACTGATGCCACCCTACTGATGAAATCAGAAATGTAGTTTTACTCTGAAAATAAACACCATTAAAAACACTCCTTTTCACAGGATAATACTCTCATTTAAAGGGTATTTAAATCAGAGCATTCTAATTTAAGAATGTTTTAGTGCTGTTTACACTGAGGAGCTGCAATGAAAATAACAACAATAATGAAAAACTAATTATCACCTAATGACCTGAACATACTTCATTTGTCCAACCAAGATTTTAATAAAAATTAACCTGCGTGAGCAATAGTATCAATAGACTTAAATTTTATTCAATTTTTGCCTGTTAAACCATACTACAGAATTGGCTTACTGCAGAAATACTATATACAATCATGATATATATATACAGATAGAGGTATACAGGTGTGTATACATATAGCATACCTATACATATAATGAGATAGATATATATGACTTAAAGATGTTTAAAGTATTTGTCGTATATACTTGCTGAATTGCAGCATCATTTAAGAAAACATGAGCATAATCACATAACCAACTTTTGTGACACAAAACATTTTTTTAATATCCTATTCTGTGACTAAGTGAAATTCTGTGTTAGTCTGTTACACTGTGGTTGCCACTGACTGTTGTGGCAATAAAATCTGGTCCTACTAGTTTCTCAAAACTAGCTGAGTTGTGTGGTCCGTTTTCTCTGGATCAGCTGTGCCCTTTTCTGTAGGAACTCTAGAAACAGAAACACAGCATTGTACAGTGTTACTGTGCCACTTTTGCCTGTGTCCCGTTTAAGATAATTTTGCTTGAGAACCTTACAATTTTCTGCAAAGCTCTTTGTATCTACTGTGCCACAGCTCCTATTCCTGACAAATCTTTTCTGCAACATTCATTAGCATTCAAAATCATCTTTCTACATCTTAGAGTTCCTTTTCCCTTTGTAATCACCATGTTTTGTGCTAAAGAGAAAAACACATTAATTATTTATCTCCTGCTTAATGCAATGCTGAATAAAGACTAGCCAAATGGCTTCAACTTAGACTTTGCACCACAGAAAATACTGAAAGAGGATTCATTTCAGTCACTATAATTCTCCAATGTGAAATCTCCATAGCAGCTGCATTAAACATTTTATCTAACCCTTATTTTACATCTATTTTTTCCACAGATTACTTTTTCTGAGATCAAGAAGAAAAGGTGTAGTTTGAGCAGAATGAAAAATGGGTTACTCTTTCCCAAGATTTAGCCTTTCTGTAGATTAAGGTCCTCTCTTACTAACCCAACAATACATTACAACAACAGAAAACAACCGCTCAAAGAGAGTCACAGAAATACACAGAGGAGCTGTCATTGTCTGTACTGTTGATCAACGACTTTCAAAAACACTAGATCAACCTCAAAAAGAAGTGTATTTTAAGGAGAAAAATTTACTCAAAACATTAACAGCAAGAAGGTAGGAACTTCTTGGTAAGTAGTTTTTACTTCATATTACAAGAACACGTGACACACTTGCAACAGTGTAAGACTAGAAGTAAATCATAGATCATCATCTTTTAAATAGTTCAATGACATAGACCTAGCTTTCAACCTTAAAGTTTTGCAGACATTTAATATTTAAAAGATGTTTTGAACTTAAAAAAAAATAACATTTTGTACAGGAGGTATAAGAAAGTCCTCCCTAGACAACACAAAAACACTCAAACAAAACCCATAGTCAGCCTAGAGAGGGAAGGCGGGAAAAGCAGAAGCAAGTGCACCATCCAAAAAGATTCCTGAAAAGCAGAAAAAAAGTTATTTCTTTTTCTTTCTATGCAATGAACACACTTTTCACTATAAAGCATTAACTTATATAAGTTTTGGTCTTAAGAGAAACAGACTATATTCCTTGGCCTTCCAGTTCTCAGCATCAATTAATTCTATACCTTCTAAAGTTGTATTGCCCCATCTAACTTAATCAGCTGTAAGGACCAAGACTGCCAACCTTAATCTATATAGTCTGGAAATTTTAAATGCCCTACGTTAGAATTTGTAGATTATCTCTTTGGCAAGTAAAAGCTTACACACCTAAATATTAATGAGATTGCCACTAATCCACTTAATTTAAAAACTAAACAGCCTTTCAGTGACTTTTAGCTTTCTGAGGATAAGAAATTGAACCAGAGTCAATATGATAATGTAAAACCTAACACTTGTTTCAAGCAGCTTATATATGATAGTAAACATCATGATTGTTATTCCCACTCCAGTGTGTTCTCCAAATGGCAGGATATATTTCATTCAAGTTGGTATTTACAGAAGAAATACCACATACTGTAGAGAAAAGGTTGGGGAAGGAGCTGTTCTACTGTGAGAAGCTTACTGCTCTTGCCCCACTGTAAAAAATGTCAAAACTCACAGTAGACTTCAGGTATTATTTCTCACACTTGCAGCCATTTGCAGAGTGAAAAAGGTAACATAGCAACTATTTGCAATCATGTTTTTGAAAATATTTAGACAGATGGCATGGTGACAAGATGTTGGTAACTGCAGGTTTGAAAGAAAGCATACTTTCAAAATCATCTTAGTCAGTCTGCCCATTTACAACAGCAGTTTAGCACAAACAATATTGCACATGTATATGAAAACTGCAGAAACAATTTCACTTTAAAAATCTTCAGAAATTTCCCTGGCATAGTTGAGAACAGACATTGTTAGGCAGTTAAATTAGCCAATACAAGAATTAATGAATAGTTAAATTAGCCAAAGAATATCAATGAGATACCCATATTCTTCTAAAAACAGATTAATATTGCAACAGTGTATAATTCCAAAATAATAAATTATATAGTACAATATAAAAATTATTAAATATAACATATAAATTATGTAATATATTATAGTATATATAAGTAAATAATTCAAAAATCTAATATTTATGTAGTATTTAGTAATATTGAATTTCATGTCATTTTTATCCGTTTCATAGCTATTAAGAGTTAACAGTCTAGTCCAATCAAAATCTATGATAAAATTTCCCAGGGTCTTCAGGGAAGACAGGATTTCAATAACATGTGTTTGGGAAAGAGTTACTGATGGAAGTGCTTGCCATCAAGCCGAAAACACTAAAAAAGTATGAGAGATTTTTAGAAGGTAGATTTTAAGGGAACAGAAAAGATGACCTGTAGAAAGCAAGAGAACTGACCTCAATCAAAATTTCACTTCAAAACATTTGCAATACAATATCTGTAGTACAAACAGAAAATTTTCACTGATGTACTAACAGTGAACTATTAAATGTAGTTCTTTTTAAAATTGTCTTATATTGTATTTATTTATCACTTGAAGTTATTTTACAGTGTCAGCATACTTATGCTGTTATATCAGTATTTCCCTTTTCACGGTAATGAAAAAATTTGAACTTAATAACTCAAAAGTGATACATTTTTCATACATCTGAGTTCCACCACAGATGCTCACCAATTTGAACGGAAGTTTTGTGAATTGGAAGTATGTGGACAAACCAGTCATCCTTTGTTTGTTCAGTCATATTGTTCAAAAGCTCTCTTTGTCCTAGTGAAAGATGTCTGGAATCTTATGAAATAACTAACTATGCAATAACTACACCACTCAGTGTAGCTGTGAGTTCATTGCAAAGGCTGTAACTGAAGTTGAGTCCATAATAATTGTAAAATCATGAAACAGAACAGTAAATAATAGTTAATAAAGCAAGCATGGATACACAGAATTTCTATTCAGAATATCACCTCATGTTTCATAACTCTGTAGAACTTAATATTTGAAGTTTATTTTATTCATGGTACTATTCAAATTATGAAAGTGCATTTCTGATGCACTAATTCCAGAGATCCATATTTCTAGGATGGTTGCCAGGAGCATGATTTTGCCTGTGCAGTTTCAAGCAGAAACTGTATCGAGCAGATAGAATAATATCAAATAAATCTGCAGGTCAATGAGTACAAATGAAATGGATGCTCTTGGAGAAAGAAGTTCTGTCCAGAGTGACATGATTCAATTTGAAAGTTACAGCTCCTTGCTTCTTACCATGCATGTACCTGTGCCATCATCGGTTTCATTGACAAGAAAATTACATTTCTGTATCTACTAATTCCTCCACTTCTTTTCACTGCTGCCAGAAAGTGTTTTATACCTGCCATGTAGATGACAGTGCTTTGGTGACAGCAGCAGTAAGGAATTTAATGTTGCAGACTTTGGTGCAATAGGAATTTCAAAACTGTTTTTCTTTAGACACCCAAGCAAAACAAAAAGCATCTTCTAGACCACACGTATATTTGCAGGCGCAGTGGCTCATCCACACAATGTAGACACTACTATGAGGGCTCATAAGCATAAATAAACATGTCTTCAAAGAGGGGGCAATCAAGGAAAAAGATTAATTGAAAACATATTTCAGATTATTTGCAAATATACTTTTCACTTTAGAAGAGCATAAGTTAAAAAAGAAATCATTAAATCATCTTCAGTATGAACCTTAAAGAAGATTTACTTTTGCTTTTAGAGGCTCTGAAAATTCTTTTTCCTTCTACACTTGTTTACCCATTCCTGGTGAATTTATTCGGATTCTGAGTTCCTTAAAATCTTCTCAGCAGGTCTACAACATCATCTTCACCTATCACACTTCAATTACAAAGAGCTCATCACTTTGTTGTGAATAGATATGCAGCATAGTAAGTAGGACAAGAAAAAGACTTCTCAACTCACTGTCTGCTCAGTTGGAAAACACTCTCCCAATCTAAACTTTTCGCCAGGGAAGATCTGCCAGATAGAGTAGAGGAGACAGTTCAGTCTCACAAAACGGTTTGGTACAGACTGCTGACTTAATAACATCTAAAAGTGGAAAGTACAGTGCCAGCAGGGATGGAAAAGTAAACAGGTGTTGTCACTGCAGGAGACAGTGATATGCAATGTTATCAGTATTCTTACTGCCTCCGTTTCAGGCAGTATACGCTGACTTATGAAATCCCATGGTAAGGAAGAAAATCAGCAAGTCAGGAAGTAGAAAGACCTGCTACTCCCTGTTAAGTCTGAATATTAAGATATATCCACTGTGTCACTATTAGCAAAGTCAGACAAGTGTCAAGGTCAGACAGATGAAAGTGCCATGATATTAATTGCTGGGACGGAGCTTGGAAATCAAAGTCTCTGTGCACAAGGCCGGGCAATCTGTATTCTGACATTCCTGACTTCTGAAAGCTTGATTTTGCATCTATTTTTGGATGGTTTGTGTTTATAATATTATCTATGTTATTTTGCCAAACACTAAGTGATTAATTTTCCTTCTTAAATGCTAAATGAAATGTGTTTACTTGTTACCAAGTTGGGAACACCAAGTTGTGCAACAACAGAAGAGAAAGTCATTGCCTCAGCTGACTACATGCTAACATGATATAACTGGGTTTATTTCAAAGATGTGCCTATTTTCTTCACTTGATTAGATCAATAGATATGATATTTTCCAGCTAAATTATTGCTTTCCAACATACATCATAAATGCAATTAAGAACTGCCTATTGTTCCAAAACTGTTGTAGGTTAGGGACTATCAGCACTTGCAGTGGTAGAAAACGCAATGCTACTTTAAATCTGTGCACAGTTTCACATTCATCTGTACATGGAGTAATTTGCATGAGTTTGTATTAGATAAATCAGCATAGATTATTCTGATCGAAACACTTCCTGAGATAGACAGTGCTTTGCTTTATTTTAAGGACACCTCATGTTCTGTATCAGCCAAGTAGCTAATCTATCCGTTTAGAAACTTTGCCTAGGGAAAACGATTAAAACAAACTTAATAACTTTTCTATCAGTTTAAAGTCTTCTTTATTAATGTTCTGACTGAGGCCTTAAGGTAAAATTCCAACAATAAAAAGTTATATTAAGGTCAAAACTACACTAATCGAAAGGTCTTTAAAGTAAATACCCAGCATTAATAAGAGGGGAGAAAGAAGGACAGGAAGAAAAAGTGAGAAGCCAATACTCAGAAGACATCCAAAGACACAGACTCTCTAACCTTGAACAAAGTAATTCTGCAATACATTATCAATGCAGAAATGAAAATACATAGTGCAACTGAGGTAACACTGTCCACTAATTTCCTCCTTCACTGTTTAGTTGAGTGTTATTCCACAAGTTCTGAAGAAGGAAAACCACGTAAACAGCATTCCTTGAAAAAGGACATGGGACATAACGTTGTTCAGAAACTGAACATATGTCAACAGCAATGTGATGTCATGAAAAAAAAAAGATTATGCACAATTATTACCAGTTATTGTCTATACCACTCATAAATCACTTATTTCAGTCTGCTCAACACTGATAAAGCCTCACCTGGATTATGAGGCTGACTGTTGAACAGACGATGCGGAACAACTGAAAAGGCTGCAGAGAAGAAAACGTCATCTGGTTTGATCTACAAGCTATAGCCAAAAGAAATGAGTCTGTTTTTTCTCTCTGCAGAGAGAAAAAAAGAGCAAATATAAATGTATTTATCAAATACTTAGTATTTTAGAAAAGAAGGGAACAAACATTCTGCAAGTTTACTCTGAATATGATTTACAGAAATAATAGGTTTAAACTACTGGTAGAAATATTCAGAATAGGTGTTAGAAAACACCTTCTAACAGGACAGCCAAGGTCTAAGCAATTGCCTTGTTGAGGAATCCCTATAATTTTGAAAATGGTTGTATAATCATTCACAAATTATGTCAGTCTGGGGAGGATCAATGAAATAATATCTTGATACTCTTCCAGCCTTATTTATATTATCCAATGCATATACATTTGCACATATGTACAACTACATATTGCTTGTGCACATTTTCATGAAAGGCCTTATTTGAAGAACAAACAGCAATTCCTGACTTTGTCTGGGTAGTGCACTTTATAAGTTTTACAGTCATGACATGAGATAATAATTTCATAATTGCTTTTCAAAATACAGGTATAAAATTCCAATTATCTGTTTCATTGTTAGCATTCATGCCACAGTACATTTAACAACTGCAATACTAACAGAAAACTAAGCATGCTCACATATGATGTGCTAGTCTAAGGTTTTGCTGTTTTCACCAAGTGATATTATGTCATCAACATTTAAATATGCTCCCTATTGATTTCAATCAGAAGTTCTGCTTAAAGTCTGATGACACAATATGGTCTACTGATATTAAATGGCATGTGCATACATTTTAAGAGAGAAGATAAGCACAGAAAATGATCAAAATAATAAGTTTTGTCATGCTGCTTTATTTCAAAGTGGCTAAAACAGGAGAATCATCTAAAATGTTTGAACTGGTGATAAAACAGATTGTAGAGCTATGTAAAAAGGAGTATACAATATAAATGGAACATTTCAATCACATAAATATAAATTCCAAATGAGATACTAGATCCTATCCTCCCTCTAATATTGCTGGAAGACACTAATTATTATGTTGGTATCACAACTTAAACTGGGCAAAACCTTACTTTTTTCAGGACATTCACTTTTATGTAAACAAACCATATTGTCCACAATATATGATCCTCGTAGGTTTGGACTCTAATTTTGCAAACCTTGCAAAACTCATTACTTTGATCCTGTAGACATAAGAGAGCCAATGACTGTTCAGGTTGATACTGAAAAGCCGGTTAAAATACACTCTCTAAGACTTAATTAGAAGTTTTAGAAAGCAGGCATTCTTTATTACAGCGCTGGGTGCACGGGGGATCGTTCCACCTATCGTGCACACCTAAGCTTCTTCAGATTACATCTTAAATGTCAGTATCTCATACATATTCATGAACAGGTAAATCTTTCCCAAGAATAGGCGGTATCTTTCAAGAACTAATTATCATAAAGTTCACTCCTTGCGCAGGCGCAGTCTTATCTGGTGGTCTCCTTCGGGGGTCTTCTGGATGAAGGCTGGCAGTCTTCCTCGTTGTCAACTTTTCACCTTTCCCAAATTGTAGCATTGTCAAACCACAATACTGGTTTCTTCTGGTTAATTTGCTTGTTAGCTCCCCTATCTGTCATTTATCACATAGTCTTTGAGCTCGGTTTAGTCATTCGGGTGATAAACCATCCTTTATCTTGTAGGTTCATGTTCTCAGTTCTTCCCATCCTTGGGCCTCAGTCTCTGTTTTCATAGCTTAGCAGCATTTTAAGTTCATGTTATCCTTTGGCTAAGTACACAGTATAGTCTGCTATAGTTTAACTTTATTTACTAGTTTATCCCTAAACTACATTTGTCATTCATTTTCTAAAATACATCCTATATCAAGGGTTTGACCCAAGATTGCCCATATTTGGCTTTAGTTCATCACAATATCTACTAAAGTTCCTGAGTTTTATAAACTTCACATTAGAAGTTGGATCCTGCCTGACTGAAAAGTGGAACCATGGCTCTGTGGTAAAATAAAAAGTCATCTCCAATTTCAAAACACAACACTGGCCAACAGTTGTCAGTTAATGGTATTTGTACCACCTGTCAAGAAAACAATAAAACAAGTTGGATCTGCTATTTGCCCTTGGGAAGCAAACATGGTGTGCATTGTGATCATCCATACCTGTCACTATTTGGAGTATGCTGACATTCCTATGTGGCCTTTGTGCCTGCCTCTCCTTTCTGTGGATATCAAGAGCAGAGAAGCAGCTCATGGGCACTGGCCCTGTACCCTGCTTTGTACTTAGATGCGGGTGTTCAAAAGCACACCTAGGTACAGTAATATCCAAGACATAGACGGAGCTACCAAAGTGTGGATAAAATTTCAAAGGAAGTTAACAGTGAAAAATGTTGAAAGGTCAGTCTCTCACTATACCTAGACACTTTTACACTTCACAGGGCTTGAATTCTATTGTTTTGTATCTTACAGTTTTCATTTGCACCAGTGAAAAACTAAATGGAAATCTGTTTCAGACCTACAACTGTAAAGAAGTCCATTCAACTTGTATAAAATTGTTAGTAAGAGGTGATATAACCGGAGTCTATAGGAACCTATACAGGGGATAAAACTTCAAAAAATAGAATGCTCCAAAAGAAGGACAAAGGCATAACAACAGTCAAAATCTACAAGCGATTAATTGAGAGATTCAGACTACACTTAAGATGCAAGTTTTTAACAATGAGGGTCTACTAAGCCATTGCCTCTGAAATCTCAGAAAATCTGAAAGCTTAAGTGAGTGTAAAAATCAACCATTCTGTTTCAATAGTATTCAGCATTCAATTTGTCTTTATGTGGATGATAGCTTAGCCCACACAACCACTCACATCCATTGTAAAACAGGACCCACATTCTCCTAAACTCACTTTTAAAGGAATCTTCTTCTGGGTAGAATATACAAAAAGAGTAAGGAAATTGTATGTACCTTTAGACAGGAAAATGCCACCAACGGGGAAATTCAACCTGGAAGCACATCTACTTAAAGCTCTTCTAACAACAAATTACCAACTTTGATTAATTATTGTTTTGAAGAATAGAAAATAGAATTTACTTCAGACTTGAGTTGCAGTGCTTATATTTACTGGCAAACACTGCCTTTGTGATAGCCATTACTGCGATTCTTCAGTTCTATGGCTGCTTTTGTTCCTATTAACCAAGCATTACCCAGCAGAGACAAGCAATGTTTTTAAGAGCTGGTTTATCCCTGCAAGTCTTTGGTACTAGGAATCCTCAAGGATAGTCAGGCCTAATTGAGTGCAGGTGGAGCTACAAAATGAGTAATGTACCAACAGGGATGGTAGTCCTGAAAAGTGCAACCTGACTGGTAATTAAATACAAGTGCATGTCAGCTTTTTGCTGAGGGTTGTGAAGTAATAGTCACAGCTCTTTTTGTCTAACTCATTCCTGATATCACTCTGCTTTGCAGTACTGAAAGAGCAAACACCCTGAAGTCACTTAATTGGGAAACTAGGTATCTTATATTGTTAACATGCATTTTCCAAAGCATGCAAACGTCTTGTCTGTTAGAGGAGTACATCCGTACAGAATTGTGTCTGACAGGACCTCATATGAGCATCTACTAAAAGAAATATATTTCCCTAATGTGATTATATGATCTGATAGAAATCCACCCTACTTTCACAATTTATTCTCAATAAACATTTGCAGACAGTGTAAGCCAAATGGCGTGCATGTGAGAAAAGACTATTTATTCATGTGGTATTTAAATATCTATAGACATTAAACAATATAATGAGTGTTAGCAGAGACATATCAAAGATAAAAGACACCTATTTTTTCAGTTTGTATTACACTAATCAGCAAAGCTATTAATTTCCCAAAGTGCCTAAATGTGTAAAGCAGAATTAAGTAAATCGTCATGATTAATTGTGAAGATACTTCTCAAGCTGTATTTTGGCTAACCTTCATGATTTAATTGGCAGTGCTGTAGAATATCCAGTGTCAGATACAAAACTGGTTGAATAGTTGATTGCAAGTGTTGGATGAAATTTTCAAATGTACGTAATTAGGACGGGAATCAAACACTTGCATTCATATTTACTCACATATAGGACCACACCTCTGACATTTGGATCATCTATTTCAGCTCCCAAACATGGATTTTGGTGCCTTCAGTTAGGCATCAAGATATAAAGAGTAGTGCTAATATTTTCTTTTTCAATTTTTTGTTTGGTTTTTTTTTTTCTAGAATGTATTTTCTGTCATGTAACCAGATCTCTAGCTAACAAAGAAGCTGCAACAATTTGACTTACTGAGTTACTATCAAGGATGTGGGTATTAATGTACTGTCTAGCAAATGCTGGTACTTCTCATTATAATGCCATTATCATCTTAGAAAAGCTCATCTGGGTTTTCAGAGAAAAGATGACTGTTGTAATTGAATTTAATCCAAAGGTACATATCTGTTTCATGACTTGAGATGACAAGAGTATAAATGTACCAAACTCCTCCAGACATAAAACAATCTAAATAAAGAAGTTGGTGAGAATTATGCATATCTACAATTTTATTTTGTCCTTTGTGCCTTTCATTCTTAGTAATAGCCATCCCAAAAGCCATATAAAAATGTCAAGTAAAAAATGCTGCATTGAGTACCTGTAGCTTTTGCAACAACAAATAAATAATCAACATTTATTAAGTGAATTAGACACATTAGAACACTAACTGATTTTAAGAACAATCTCTTTGCTGTTATTCTTCTCTAAGTCAAAAAACTAGAAACCTCTGTTAAAGTTCCTGAATCACCCTGAGGTTATTGTGAAGCCACAAGTCTCCGAAGTGAAAATTTCTTCATCTCTTGAAGAACAGCTACCTGAAAAAAGCACTGTTCTGAAAATGACCTTCTGTCAAGGATATATTCAGAAAGATTTCTATACTCGCTTGTAAGGTAATGGACAGGAATAACTGAAGTCTTTTACTTTTCAAAAACCATTATATATGGAGAGCTTTAGACAATCTATCACTTCAGAGAGTGAGACACAATTCCAAATTAAAATTTCCCTTCCACAGCTTGGAAGAGATGGATTCTAAGGCCATCTTCCTGTTCTGTTCCCCCCATCCCCAACGCTTTCTTTGCATTGGGGAAGAAAAGGAAACTAAAAAAACTCAGAAGGGTAAGCCCAGGAAAAACAGATCTCATACGTCTGTCTGCACTGACTAGTCTTCTCCAGTTACCGGTGAGAGGAAGGGAGACTGGTAACATCAAACAAGGTCTCACCATCATTCACTAGACTGACAATTGAATATGGACACTTCATCATGACACAAGCGATTGATGTGCTAGTGTATCTCTGCTTTGCTTACTCCTGAAATAACAAGGTAAGACATTCTATCACAAATTCAACCCTGCATATGTTGCAGTTAGGCAACAGCGACACATCTTTACGCAAATAAGACTTCCAAGTCACATCTTACTTGTGAAGAAGCTGCAGGTCAGTACATTTCATGGATTCTAAATGGTGAGGGCAGAGACTGATAATTGCCATAGGTTACTGCTCTATATGCTGATATATATATGTCTCTTCGGGGAGACCTTATTGCAGCTTTTCAGTACTTAAAGGGGGCTCGTAAGAAAGATGGGGACAGACTTTCTAGTAGGGCCTCTAACGATAGGACAAGGAGTAACAGTTTTAAACTAAAAGAGGGTAGATTTAGACTAGATATAAGGAAGAAATTTTTTACAGTAAGGGTGGTGAAACACTGGAATAGGTTGCCCAGAGAGGTGGTAGATGCCCCATCCCTGGAAACATTCAAGGTCAGGTTGGATGGGGCTCTGAGCAACCCGATCTTGTTGAAGATGTCCCTGCTCATTGAAGGGGGGTTGCACTAGATGACCTTTCACTGTCCCTTCCAACCCAAACCATTCTATGATTCTATGATTTATTTTAGATTTTAAAATACAAAGATTTTAACATTCAAAAATATTTTTTAATTCTTTCTCTATGCTTGTGAGATACCATGAGAACTACAGATCTCTGTAGCGATGATAAGTCATTGTCTCATCATTGGTTCTTCTAACTCGAATTCCTCTGGAAATCCAACACTAGTAAAGAAAAACACAGCCACCATTCAGTTTTTTGTTTAAACTATGGGGAAGAGAGCTTCTGCATCATGACTTACATAATTTGAAGTCTCTTTTTCATAGAGATGGTCACAGTAAGTAAACATGGTGAAAAAGAAATCCTTGATTCAAGATCTTTTCTATTAGCTGACTCTAAAGGTGGCTTGGTTTAGAATGAGTTCCAATTTACATGTAGATGAAGTATGTCATAATGGATTTTATGAAGATAACTAGATAAGTTACTAAGAACTGAATTTCTTTTCTCCCACATAAATCACAAGTATGTTTATGCATAAGTTAGAAATGCATGTGTCTATGATCATGAAACCTTGCTCTCTTGTTTGATTGGCAAGACATTTGGTTTACTTAAGATCTTCTGAAAAAGGCAGGAAACTTTTGCAAGTGATATTTGGTAATGTAAAGAAACAATTTCCCCAATTCTCTCACAAAAAGTAGCATTCAATATAATGGTCCTTTAAGGTGATTAGGCAGTTGGAGAACGACTTGTGAAAAGAGTCTGAGAAAACTGGATTTGTTAAGTCCAGAAAATATAAAGGGGAGGCTTTAATTGCTGTCTTCTTCTACTTAAAGGTGTGTTGCAGAGAAGACAGTCCGAGTCTCTTCTCACTGATACACACTAAAATATGTATCTTCCCCTTTCTTGATATTTAAAGAATACTGCAAGAAGAGCTGGTTTGATTTTATCTCTGATGTTTTAGTAGATTGCTGTCAGAAGGTCCAGGGAAAAATTGTCTCATAAAGAACATCTTTAGAAGAAAAGAATATATTTGTAAGGCCTAATTAATACCTGTCCCTTTTACTAGATTTCTAGAACATGGGGATGTATTTTGTTAAGAAATACCACACAGAGCAAAGCACACTGAGTTATGCCTCTTAAGTTTTATTTGGTCTACACTGCATACAGACCATAGTCAGTTCTGAACCATATCAACTAATGCATTAAAATGGATTTGCAAATCATTTTCAACAAATTTACAACAGACTTATTACCATTTTACTTATTATTACAATCAGTAACTTCTTCATCAGTATCTATGCACAGTTTTCACAAGCAAAAAAATGCTGTAAATTAACAGGCCTTTATCTTTGCTAACCAACAAATAAGATCACCAAAAGCTTTCTGAATAGTAAGAAAATTTCTGTATAAGAATACAAACGACAAGTGGTTTTAATAATCCTCACTATGCTAGGAAAGAGCTAGCTAGGTGTTCCCCCGCTGTTCCTAATTTCCACCAGTAAACAGCAGCTGTTCAGGACTGCATCCTTACGATGGGATTGGACTCTCTCATGCAATTTTTACCTTAGGCTTGCACGGTCAAGACCAGGATGACCTGAGATGGTCTCACAGATGGTCTCACAATTTCAGTACAATCTAATTCCGTCTCATGACTCTATAACTACATCCCCTATGCCCTATCAGTCTAGTGCCAGTTAATCTCCAATTGTGTGGCCTCTCTTTGCAAGAACTTAAAACTTGCCTTGACTGGATCATTTACTGTCTGCCTGCTTAAATCCACCTTGCAGTCATTTCTGTTGCAGTAGCTAGTTCTTTGCTTTCTTGCAAGTATTTAATGGATCTCCAAAATAGCTGCTATATTTCACCTAGCTCTATTGCCTTTACTATTGGTAATGCCAGTCTCTGTTCATTTCCACTGTGTAAATACCTATACTACAGTAAATGTCACCGCAATATAAGCACTTCCAGATCCTTCTGCATGAACTGCTACAAATAAATACAGACTTTCACCAAGTGGATCAAATTCAAAATACATGGTAATTGCGTCAATCTACCAGTGCACACCGCAAACATAATTTACTGCATTATATCTCATAATGACCTCATGGCTCAAAGGTAGAGTCACAGGTTGTGAAATTTTTGTACTTCTCAGCACTTCAGTTGATTTGATACATGTAATATATTTCAAGCAGTTCTTCAACTGAGGGGAAGAGTACTGCAGTGGCTAAAGAATAAAACAGACAACCAGATCTTGAAAGAAAAATGAAACTGTGAAAAAGATCGTTATCTGTTTTATTGCAGAACACATTTTCAGTTAGGATTAATAGCAAAAAAGACCAACAATTACGGGAAAAACAGCAGGCTTTATCAAGGCAGCCAGTGACTCTGCACTGAGTTTAAACTATTTAGAAAATTCAAGGTGCCTGAATGTTTCTAATGAAATCCATAGGAATGATAAAAAGCCTGGAAAAATATGCTAAGTTTCACAGAATCACAGAATGTTAGGGGTTGAAAGGGACCTTCGGAGATCATCTAGTCCAATGCCCCTGCCAAAGCAGGTTCCTCTAGAGCAGGTTGCACAGGAATGCATCCCAGCAGGTTTTGAATATCTCCACAGAAGGAGGCTCCACAACCACTCTGGAATTCCTGTTCCAGTGCTCTGTCACCCTCAAAGTAAAGAAGTGTTTCCTCATGTTGAGATGAAATTTCCTGTGTTCCACTTTGTGCCCATTGACCCTTGTCCTGTTGCTGAGCACCACTGAAAAGAGCCTGGCTCCATCCTCTTGACACTCACCCATCAGATATTTATAAGCATTGATGAGATCCCCTCTCAGTCTTCTGTTTTCCAGGCTAAACTGACCAAGGTCTCTTAGCCTTTCCTCGTGAGAGAGGTGCTCCATTCCCTTGATCATCTTTGTAGCCCTCATTTCCTCAAGAATCTACTTTAAAAAGAAATGTAAACCTAATAAACATTCTTCCATGTAAAATTGTCAGTTATTCAAAGAGGAGGTGAAGTTTGCAGCAGTTTTATGTAGTAATACATCGTTTTCTTCACATATAACCAAGAGATGGAAAACTTGATCTCCAAATAGAGCACAGTTCAGGCTTAACTACAGAGCTAAAACTGTTGCTCCATGTCCTACATACACACACATTCATTCAAAGGGAAGATTTCAGTCTCCTTGAAAATCTTAACAATGAGGTTGTGTATGTCTAGACATGATTTTTTGTTGTTGTTGTTTTTCCTTTGCACATATTCCTTGTTTCTCATTCCCAGAATCCCATGCTGTTTGGCTAAGCAATGATAAGGAGGACAGCTAGTAGCTGCGCAATTCATTGTGAATGAAGCAGCACCACAAGTAACTGACAGCAGGCACGAAGTTCAGATGAGCCACTTTGAAAAGGCTCGCTAGAATATCTCTAAATTAGACCTGAAAGGAACAGGAGAACACCACTGAGGAAGTAAAAAGAAACACTGTTCCCAGTACGTTATCTGGTTTAGAAATCTTTAAGCATATTAAAGCCATACAGACTGACCACACTTTGTTGAATAGCATGACACTCCTCATTGCCAAGTTTGTTGATATGCTCAGCCTTTATTTTTTAATATTCTTATTACATATTAGCTAGTTACCAAGTGTATACAAAGAAAAAAAAAAAAGACTAACCAAATTCATACTACTACTTGGATTCTACTAAAGCAATTCCATATTCATTCTGTGTGTTGATTAGCTTTATCTCCTTGGTTAAGGGCTTTGCTAAAAGTAGGAGTGGGAAGTAGCAGGAAAGTGATCCAGGAAAAAAAACAACCAGTCCCCCCCAAGCCTTACAATATCTGTTTCAGCTCAGATAAAAGGCTGAAAAAACACCAGTGCCTCATGATTCAGTGAATCCAGATCTGCCTAGTCCTGGTCCCCTCCTCTGTCGTCTACCAATCCTTTCTAAGCCTATCCAAGCCTCAGGATTTCTGTTAAAATTTCCTTGGTTATGCTTCTGCCCTCCCCTTGCCACTGCACTGGTGCTGCCTCTTCTTTCATACTTCCTTGAGCATTATAGCTTCACTATGTAATACTGTCATTAAATCTGAATTAGAAAAAACTCTATGGGCTATCTTGAACTGCTACAACAATTTCCACTTACCAGGAAAATTGTTATACTTTCAATATTGAATTATTTGTGTTTTCTCACAGTCTGTTTTGTGTTAGTTTACATAGAAATGTGTGTTTGAACACTGCAGGTTACCTAAAGAAGTTTTAAGGAATGCAGGTCACCCATGTGTTAGGCTTTGAGAAATACCATCTGGAGGACTGGACTCTGAATGTGAGGTCCTCACCGGAAGCTGCTTCTCACAGCTCTCCTCACACAGTGTTTTTGCTGTTTCTGTGGCTATCCATTCTCCAGGCTTTCTCATTGTAAGAACCATGCAAGAATAGAGGAGCAACTCTTGTGGACCCGTCTGAATTTGTCTGAGGTCACCACGGTGAGTCCTGATAAATCCAAACTAATTTGGTCTGAAAGCAATTTCTTCAGTTTCGAGTGCAAATATGGATTAATTTTTTTTTTTCTCAAGTGAAGGTTCTAGCACACACAGATGCACAGAAATATATTCTTTAATATGCATTTTAGAGCAATCCTTTTATAGCTGATTCTCCTCATAATTATCAATTCTCCACAGGTCTCATGCCACTGCATAATTTAAAGGAAATCTCAGTGAATACTTTAAGCAATGCAGGAGGGAGAGGATTTCCAAAAGCTGAGGTGTGGTATATCTGGTTATATATTAGCACCTTTACTAGGCAACCGAGATGTCCACATTCTGAACTAGCTGTAAATATTTCAGTATTTGGTTGTTTCCACATAAGTAAGGAGAGCCACTGAGGAAATTAAGCAAAGAACTCTGTTTGGGAAGCATAATCTAAGGAAAAATCTGACAAGCAAACATTTGATGTACACTTTTCAATGTGCTTATAAAGTCAGTAAAAAATACTGTCATCATTTTATATCTGGAGAAATTGAAAGGGGCAAGTTAGAATGTACATGGTCTATCTTTTCACACTTCTAGGTCTGCTAGTTCAGGGGTTCTCATCCTTTTGGTAGCCAAGTCTGAGTTGAAAAAAACTGCCAAGTGAATCCAGGTCTGCCTAGTCTCTGAGCCCTCCTCTGACATCTAACAATCCTCCCTGAGTCTGCCCAAGCCTCAGGATTTCTGTTATGATTTCCTCAACTATGCTTCTGTCCTCCTCTTGCCACTGCATGGATAACGTCTCTTTCTTCTCCTTTTTGCTCTCAGTTGTGGTCACACTGGTGCTTAAACCAGAACAATGAGCCCATTGAGATGCATCTGATTGTGTCCAGGGTCATTTTGATATCTCTGCACTGGAGCAGGTGAACAGTGCAGAGGCCTTGATACCAACCCTGCACAGACCCAGCACTGATCCATACAGCTTGTTGCTTGGAGTGCCTCAGGGGAAGGGTCTACTCAGCAGAAATCACTTTCCTAGATCACATCATCCTCTTTTGTGTGCTTTCACGTTTATGCAGAGACAGTAACTGTGTAAGAAGCTGTGCAAAGTAGGCAGTAGGACTTCTAGTAAAATATTTGCTACATGTGAAGACAATGATTTCTCTCCAGTTGGTTCACTGGGGAAACAAAATTCATTAGTGATATCTAGAGACACTAGAATTTGATGAATATATGCCACATCAAAACAGCATTGTGTAAGTATGAGCTTTCTAGTGGACTTCTAATAGGGTTCAGCTTACAATATGAGTATTTGCCTCTAAGAAGGATGTAGCTTTCCATACAAAGACTTTAAGAATCTAAAAGTAAAAACCTACAGAGAAAGAGATGTTTCCTTTTGCTACTTGCATATTATAAAAAGTTATTTTACAAAGAAGTACCTGACCTTGTCACACAAATGAAAAATGTAACCAGTGCAGCTGTAGAAATCTACATAACTTAAAAGAACTAAATTGTGTAATTCAGACAAAATCAATAGCTTCCAGAATAGATGTTTTCAAGCTATTAAGTTATAGGCAATCAAAACTCCAAACTGCTAACAGCTACTCCCACAAGGTACCGCATACAAGACTGTACACTGAGTTTATACAACAAACCTTCTGGTTTATCTACTTGCAAGCATAAAATAGAAAACACCATATATTGTACATAGCTCTGTATGACTGATATCAACTAATCCACTACTATAATGCTCCAAAAGATGAAAAGGGAGTAGCAACTATGTAATCCGTTCCGCCCACCAGCCTTTTTCAGATGAGTGTTATCTGTATTTCCAAGGTATCTGGAAACTAAATGAAAGTGAACATGGAATAGATGACTGATGGGTGAATTATCTGGCATTAATGCTTTTTACTTGGTGGGGAAAAACAAGCTAGTTTATGTTTAGCTCCAGGGCTCAAAGGGAAACATGAAGATCGACTGCCTGGGATAATGAGCGCTACCTGCAGGAGAGGATGGGGCTACTGTTAAGATCTTGCAGACTCAGTCAGCAGAGAAAGGTGAAACAGTAAAATGGATGATTTTGTGGCAACAGTGGGAGACAAGTCTGTTTTATTCAGAAGGCAAAATTGGGCTCACTGAGCCGTTCAAACTGAAAAAGGAGCACAGATGGCTTATTGACACATTCATCAGGCACTCCAGTGACAGGGTAGCAACTTTTATGCAACAATGAGATTTATGTTTCTGAAAAGCATTTCAGTAGGGATCTATTTAATTTTTACCAAATCCACCCACAGATGCGTGCATACAAGTCTTACTTCCTTCAGTTAGTATGGCTGACGGCAGATGAGGACCTCTGTGCCATACTCTGCTAAATACTGAAATATCAATTAAAAACTCTTATTGCTTCCTACCATCACTGTAAATCTCCCTGGCATTACTGGGAGTTTTGTTAATAAAGAATAGAAGAAGAGTATTTGACAGGCAGAAATTCTTTCATTATTCCAGCTCTTTGCAACACACAAAGAAGAACAGAATAAAGTGATAAATATCATCCCACTTTGGCTGAACTAGTAAAGAAATACTATTTTTGTCACAAAAACAGGTAAGGTAGTGCTGGATACAGATCAAAAGGCTTGCTAGCACTTTCCAGGATATAAGAGAAAGCACATTCATTTTAAATAGTCATCATCATCGTCTGCACTTACATAGCACCTTGTCGTCATCAATGCTGCATATTCTCTACTATGAAGCTTGAGTATACATTGAGAAAATGAAGGAAAGTCAACTTTCTAGAAGAGATCACCTCTGGGGTAAGTTGTAGTTTAAGTGAAACTAGTGATTATGCAAAGTGGTTTCTTTCTCATTCTTAGTCAAACTGCCAAACAATTTTGCTCTGCAATCTTAAAGACAGTAGCACAACAGAAGACTGAAACAAGAGGAGAATAGCAAGGAGCTCTGTTATACTGCAGCACCTCGCTGATCAGTTCATACTCAGTCTTTGTTCTGACGAAAATTCCAATTCATCCTGTTGTTAATCCTGGTGATCCACAGAGGTTTACAAAATAAAATGGCCTTTGGAGAGGAGATCCTCTTATTTTACTTTGTGAGTTGAAAGACTAATTTACAAGATATTGATTTTTTTCTCTTATTTTGAGATTCTTTGGAACGGATTACATTTTTTTCTTGTTTACTCTGTATTTGAATACTCTTTCCATAGGGAATTGGCACAAATATTCAAAACTTGTAACATGCTGCATAAATATTATATGTCAGTAGTTCCCTGTTTCTCAACTGAATGAATGTTTGAAGCAGCTAAAACATCAACTTTTTCAGATTGAAACATTCTGCAAATATTCCTCCATGTAGCATTAACATTCACTTTCTGTGAATGTTTCTGTCAGCAAAACCCTATTCTTCTAATGCCTGTATAAACCAAATGCAAAAAAAGGGCAGGCTCAACTTAAACTAGCTTTCCGTAAACACCCTAATGAGGTCTATAAAGCATGTAATTTAAAAAGTTTTCAACTTTGTCTATTTGATATAGTTTCTGATCCCAGCAGTGAGATGTAAAGATGTACACCAACAGAAGAATGTACTTCAGGATATGTAATACCTGGAAACAATACTTTTTCAATATGAATAAGGAGGGACATGTCAAATAGAAATAATGTATTCATCACGGCTGATCAAAGCAAGAGAATATGCATGATAAAATTGACTGTATGTTAGAACAGGAAACACATGATGCAAGGAAGGTAAGTTTCTCATTTTTAGATTTTATTCCATGTAAAATACCAAAAGTGTTTTGGTAAATTGAAATAAAAGACCTACGTCCTTCTCAAGTAAAGTATTAGTCCAGTTCTATAGACTGTGAATCCACAGCAATGACTATTTAAATGCTGTTCCCTTGATCAGATGGAACAACTAAGATCAGGAGCAGAAGTCTCTTGCTTACACTCAGTCCTGTATTTTGACTATCTTAACTTGGTTCACTGAAAATGTCTTCCTCTTACACAAAAAATCTTTTTATCTTTTTTTTATAATTATTTTTTTTTTAATCTGAATCCTACACAGGTAATTGCTCAGTTTTTAGCAGAATCTTTCATTGAGCATCTTTATAGGCCTGTTCTTTCAGGAATAAAGTGCCAGTACCCTACCAGAAATGATTCTGTCCAAAGAGACGAAATAACCTGTTCCCAGCGTATGGGCCTATAGGACTCCTCAAGATAAAAAAACATTACCAACATTCTGTCTCTTTTAAGAAAGGCATCGTGCTCTTCATGAGTAGATGTACAGCAGCTAAAGCATGTATGATAAACCTTTGGGATACTACCAGTCCTTGGAAGACAATAACCAATTCTAATTGGTTTTCAAGAGATAATTTGCCAGGAGACTAGGGAAATCCAAGGATTTGCAATGGACATAGATGTCTTCTATGACACCACATCAAATGCAACTGAAGTTGGCAGTTTTTATCAAAATGGTGGGGCAGTCTTAGACTGATTTCTGGCCAGCAGATACGTTAAAAGAATTCCTATCCAAGACAGGAATTGAATCTTCTCATCAAAGCCAGCCCAGAATATAAAGTCTGAAACAAGCATAGCTAATAAGATGTATTCTGTTCACCTGAATGTGGATGAGGAGTATTATCATTACCCAGCAGTGACTATACTGTTAAATTAAGTTTAATCATAACAACCCTGTTCGTTCATTCCTATAGAAACCATGACAAAACATGGTGATGAATAAAATATGGGGCATTTTCGCATGGTCTGTCTAGCACAAGCTGAGGCAATATATAGTACTCTGCTCCCTTTGCCTTTGCTTAGCCCACAATAAGGTGGAGTATATGGAGACATATGTGTCATGGTTTGGGCCAGACTGGCCATTGAAATGAATGACAGATGCTCTCCCCCACCTCTCTCTCCAAGGAGAGGAGGGAGAGAGAGAAAGAGACTTAGGAGTTTGGAAGAAACTAAACTACTTTAATGAAATATTAATAATAAAATAAAAATAAAACAATGAAATATATACAATATATACAAAACCAGCATTGAGCTCCCAGGATGACAATCACATCACCAGCAGACACTGGGAAAGTCCCAGACTGGACTCAGTGACGGATGGGAACTGGATTCCGGAACACACATATTGGGATCAAAGGCAGTCGAACAGACAGAGTCCTCCTCAGACGCCGGCCATTGAGGGAAGTGAGAGTTGACCCTTTGATCCCTCAGCTTTTATACTGAGCATGAGGCAGATGGGATGGAATACCCTGTTGGTCAGTTTTGGGTCATCTGTCCTGTTTGGTCCTCCCTGCCAGTGCAACCCGTCTACGTTCTTCTGCTTCCAACCCTCCAATGGGGCAAATAACAAAGTTGGCTGACTTTGGCTGTTATAGCAATAACTATAAGCAAGAGCCTCTCTGCATACCAGTCCTTGGCATAAATTACAACTAATCAGATCTTATCACTCTGAGAGCAAACAGCATCTCCACAATATGCTGTTAATTTCAGGCAGTTCGCTTAGTTAGAAGAGGTTTAGCTGCAAAGTAAAATTACTGAACAGGAAATTGGTTCTGTTTTACCTCAAACCAGGACAATATGGTACCTTTGCTAAAAATTTGCATCCACTTAAAGAAGGAATCAAGTGCTAAAAGAAAGAAAATCTGCCTTGGGACTAGAGGGGACTGCCAAGTTCATATAGTCTGCTTTCACAGGCAATTACATCATGCAATGTTTTTCATGAGGAGATGACATACCACTTCGAAATAGTTAGGGCTTTCCACCACTACTCTAATTATTATTGGAAAGCTTCTTTGCAACTCTTGCCATTCTGACTGTTACACTGGTGAAGTGTACTCATGGCTATTTTATGTTTAGCTTTTCTAGTACTAAGAATGACTTGTAATTTCAATATCTCTTTTTCCTCCCTGGAACCACACTTTGAAGAAATCTTCCCTATTTCCTCTAATATTATGGTAGACATTTTAAAGTAGCCATTTATATTTTCTTGACAAAACATTTAGCATTAGCTTATCACAGGAATGAATTTTCTGTGAACTTAAAGCTCTGGACATTAGTTTAAGCTCCCACATAAATTAGGATTTTGTCCATTCCTGATAACTATGCTACCACTCTCCTCTGCAGGGCACTTCTTTCTCCAGACAAATATGTGCAGAGAGGATGTTGGTCTATAAGCTAGAATCAGCATATGTCTGTTCCTGGGTATTTTAGTTAATAAGACACACCAGCTTGCAGGCTTTTCAAGACTAACTTATTATTTATTTCATTTCAAAAGCATGTGTTCATACTATCTGAAAGTCACTCTGATCCAACTCCCTGCTGCTCTTCCAATCCATTATAGTCTTACTGTGATGCAGACCTGTCATAACTGTTACTGTAACATCACATTCTATAATACAGGTCACATTCGAGTTAAGGCTAAACCAGCCTATATTAAAATACTTAAGTGCTCAAGTGTGCCAAAGGGAAAGACCAGGCCATCCGTTTCTGACAATATGCAGTTAAGTTAAACAAAAGCTTTTTTTTCACTGCTTTGCTCCAAGCAGAAGTCATACCATAGATATGGCTTTTCAGCTACCTAATTGAATCTTTCTGTTGCCTGGATGCCTACTTATATAAATTCTTTGCCTTTTCTGAAATTCACTCTTTAGGTGTGAAATTCTGGCTGTGAAGAGATATAGCACATAGATCTGGACCTGCATACCACAGGTAAGCCTTGTTTGTAGAACTGTATAAGATGTAAATAGTAGCTAAGACTTGCCATAATTTTTCATGCAGAGTGAATTTAATCCTAAGGAAAAAAATCATCTCATCCCCAGTGCTTGCAGAGAGGAAGGGAACAATCTTTTGACAGCATATAACATTTCCACAAAAGACTCCAATTTCAGTTTGGGGCCTCTTGACACACAACAAGAGTAGTAACTGTAAATCATGATAGGGGAAATACTGTTAGTGACTTAGAGTAACACCAGTTAGGTATGTTACTTTCAAATCCAAAATAGTTTTATTTTCTAGTGGTTTTCAACCACAGAATCAAGTTGCATACCTAGATCCAGGACATAACTGTGTAAACAGGATTTCTTATGACAAGGTAACATTCAAATAGCCCTACAATACACACTGTTTGACTGGAGGTATAACTTTTCTGAGTTAACAAGGCAGTAGCACATTCATAATGTAGATGTTTTTTAGCAAAAATCTAGTACAGTTTAAAAGAGATATAGCTTATGAAATGTGTCCAGCTTATGCAATATAGTCCAATGATACCGTCTACGTACTGTTCAGTTATAAATAGAGTTTATAATTCTCTATTAAATAATATCCAAGAAGCAATGAAACATTCCTGAAACACTTCTTGTATTAAAGGCCTATAGCTGTTGGTTTTATTATTTTTATTAATAATTCTCAAGCAAATTCTGGTGTATTCTATAGTAACTCCTAGAAAAATTTCATTTAAAAAATCACTTTTATACAAACTAGTAGTTTATTACATCACTGAAGTTGCAATATAGAAAAATATACTTCTTTATACCTAATACTGTGAAAGTTCAGCTCAAATTAACAGCAGCTATATTTAAGAGAAAAAGAGATTATGAATCCAAAAGTGCAGTTGTATAGGGGACATAGGAACAAGAGAAAAATGAGGTAAGGTAGACATAAACAACATATAAATGAGTCCCAAATGTTCTTGACCTGACATTCAGCCTGACACTTTTCAGCCCCTGGTAAATATTTATTGGAAGAGTTATGAACATAGGTAAAACATTTTGAATGGACGCTTTACAATCTATCAACCTTCTTAACTCCTGTATTCCACTAATAAGTCACTCTGAGCTCTTTACTGTATTTCGTACAGCGTCTCCAGTCCACCCACTGTGGAATGGGTGTGACTGGAACAGTACCAGTGAAGCTGCAGAGGAATTCCCATGTACCCACTGTCACTCCTACCCGAGGTCTTTGCAGCATCAATCCTCTATATTTAAGAACAGAAGAAGTGCTTTTGGCAGCATGTTTCTTGCACAGCAGATACCCTGTCATTGGGCCAACAGAACATCCACGTTGCTGGTATTCATATCAGGCAGAACTCAGACCATCCAGAGCATCTGACCCCCCAGACCTCCCCATAACATTACTGTGCGTGTGTAGAAGAAAACACTGTATTGATGCTTGTTGCAGTTACTCACTACGACAAGCTGCAACAATGCTGTCATTAGCAGTGGTATTTTTAAGGCTTTTGAGTCTCTGTAATTTATTTGTGTACATGCTAATAAAGAGATGAATGGGCAATTTCTATATTCATTGCACACAGTAACAGAGGTTGTCTGTTTCCATCAAACCTTAAGATCAACTAAGGAACAAGCCTGCTCGCAGGATACAGTATTGGGCCTGAGCTACAGAATGAGAGAATGAGGTTGCTCTTTCACTTATACAGTTGTCAGTCAGACATAGCCCTAATAAAAACAGTGGTTTCACAATTTAGGAAGTTTCCGTGAGAACAGAATCTAACTTAGTGGTGCCTGAATATCACAAACATTTGTGCTTTCTTACATCAACTCATTTGCTATGTCACCAAATATGGTATGAACTTTTTTAGCCTCAAGAGTAAGTAAAGCATCAGCAACGTGTTACATTCAGCCTGTGCTCTGTAGGTATGTTTACAGAGTGGTGGCAGGAACAAAGATTATATTCACCCTTGCTGCAGCTGCTTGCTCATCCATCTGCACTCTCAGTTCTTATACACGGTACCCTTGCAGAGACTTACAGTCTTTGATCATGAGGACAGGGTTTGGTCTTTCAGGATGCTCATCTCCCCAGAACACCCATTTTGAGACGTATAAAACCACATGATGTGCTGCTTCCCAGCAAGTTACATAAAATTATATGGATCACAGGGAAAAACAGACTCTGATACTTTGTCAAATATGAAGAATCACACTACCTCAAGGACAGAAAGACCCAGCCCATGAAAGCATAGTAGCTCAGTTCAGAGGTAGAGGTAATGTGCACCAACATCAAATGCCCCATTGAAAGGTCAGATCTGACAGGAATCAATCTGGCATTGGTGGCTGTCTATAACCAGCCAGAGGTAGGTTGGATCACATAGTCAGCGGGCAGCTTAGAGAGAGAGAGAATTATTTATTAAAATTCTTCTACTTGGTAGGAGCTACCCAGGGTGCTATCTGTCCAAAGCTTCTTCTTAAGGGAAGTCCCAGCAACTTTATGAAAAAGAATTCTGACAATTTGTTTCCTATTTCTATGATAGACTTTTTTTTCAGAAAAGAAATCTCATGGTTTTGTTTATCTTTATTCTGTTGTTCTGATGAGTATGACACCAAAACCAATGAAACCACTTTCTCTCTCAAAGGGGTTTAGTGGTTTTGTGAGGAACTTTGGGGAATGGGAGACATCTGTCAAAATCCTTAACAGTGTGTATACAATCATTTTTTTCATCAGTTTTTCTCAGTTTTTCCCAGCTATGTACTTAACCAGATCTTCATGTGGTTCACTGCTTATTTACATCCATGAACATAAGAAAGATATCATCCACAATTAGCATATAAATATACTGTGGCATCTGCTGTAATCATCTAAATTTTTTGCTTGAAAAAAATTCTCTCTCTGGGCTTACCGAGTGAATAACAAAAGAGTAGGCTGCTTCTGCCTATGGGCCAGCTTTAATACTGAGCAAAGCCCTTGTATCTTTCTGGTTCTAGTTTGGAGCAGCTGTGGGACAGCGACAAACTGTAACATCATCCTGTTGAACGATCGATGGAGCCATAGCAGTTCAGTCTCAAAATATTTCCAGTGATAAGGTTATGGAGAGGAGTACTGTAAGAAATAGCTACTCTACCTTGTTCCTGTGTGGAAAGTTCCCAAAGGCAAAATTAATTGTTTTGGGAAGTACAGCTGTTTTGGCAATGATTGGCACTACCAGAAATGCACAGGGAAAGAAACACAGAATAGAAAATGGCCTTCCTCTGTCCATACTTTTAAAGTGAGAGATATCCCTGCCATTTACCCAAGACATTTCATTGCAATGAAAAGATTTTTCCTATTTACAGGAGCACTGAAATGTATTTTCCTATCTGGGATACAGATTCTTCATATCCTAAACTGAAAATTGTTACCTTTCATACAAATACCTTCCATTTTAGTGTCACTAGTTTTGTTCAGACACTGAAAGAAACAAGCAACCAGCAGAAATTCCTGGGCAATCTTGGTGATCACTGTAGTAAAAACAATGTACCCTCACATATTCAAATTGACTGAATGTTTCATGATGACAGCTGCTTATACATCTAGAGATTTATTAATGCTTTACTCTTTGAAGGTGCCTGCAGTACCTTGGTTTTTAAGATATTTGTAAAAAGTTTCAAAGACAGCTTAAAAGTTTCCTTCTAAGTTCTTATTGCCATAATGTATGTACAAATCCTTCTCTCTAAGATTGTTATGCAGATCAGAAACCTGTCCCAAGAAAGTATGGAAAAAGCATTCAAAACTCAGCTACCGTTCTAGGTGTTGGAAAGAGAAGAAAATACACCTAAGACATTTAATTCTTTGCTTCGATGATATCAGGAGGCTGAGGAACTATGGTCACCTAATAACAGCTCTAGATTAATGGATCTTCCACTTGACATAGCCACGAAGGAACCATTGGTTGTTTTTTTCTGTCACTTCATTCATATACTGTCATTTTCATTCTCTTATTTGTTTTAACTAAAAGGCTAAAACAAAGGCTTTCTAAAGAGGTGGAACAGGGCAACCTGCTAAGTAAGTGTAAACTATTACTTTTAAGGTCTTTTTCTATCTTCAGAACAAATTGCATAATAAATTAACTTCATAACCTTCAATCGGAGCTTCTAGCATTCTAACAAAATTACAGCTGTAGGCAAATAAATATCTCCTAAGTGACCTAAATAGCTATTTCCCTTGTGTATGCTGTGTCAGTTTAGTGTGTGACACAGAGAAAGAGCACATTTAATATGAAAACAGTTATTTCTTCCCCTGAGCAGAGCTTCTATTATTTTGTAGTTCACTTGTTCTAAGTTGCCTTCCTTATTCCCTATATTACTTATAGTATGTTTCTATCCCCTTGCAACAAACTTGCAACACAAGCAAAAACCTGAAAGTTAGGATCCAAATTATCAAAAAATAGTAATAAGTTGTTCAGCATCACAGTTATGGAATATCCAGCTTAAGACTCTTATGGACTGAAAGCCCATGGATTTTGACTGGAGTTACAGACTTCAATGTCTCTGGAGAATTACGGCAAAGGTATCTTGAGCCAAATATACAAAAATTTAGACATCTCAGATCTGTGACCCAAAAGAAAGTGATAAGGTACAATAAGATTTTTAGAGGGCATCTATATTATTATTATTGAATGTTGAAACAAATGATCCGTATTTATACTAGGTGTAATTCTATTGAATTATATCAGCATTATATCAGCTCTGAATTTGACAAGTAACCTCATATTCCACTTCGAAAACCAAAATTTAAGTATTGGAGCTTTTGCAACATGCAGTGACTGTGAATTGTTCACTGAAGACATGAACTATGTGTAATAAAACTTCTCTCTAAACCAAGCAAATGTTTTAAAACATAACACACCAAAACCAGGGTCTTTATAATGGCAATGCTACAAACCATAACAAAATAGGACATTACCACAAAGAAAATGAAAAGAAATGCTAAAGAAAAGGCTTAATAATCTAAAGAATGGCTGAATTATTTGCTCCACTTGTATAGTAAGAAAGTGGAACATCTAGACAGTTACAAGTACTTTGCAGGCAGAACTACTTCAGGCAGGAATTTCGCAGAGGAAGTGGTGCGATCATGAATAAACAGTTCCCAAACTTTTCGGTTTTTTAGTGTGAAACAAATGTTTGTTTTCTCTAAAAGCTACTGAATGACTATAAGGAGATAGAATTTTTCATAATTTCAGAGGTTTATACAAGGTTACCTTATCTACTTAATTTCTTCCTTACTTAATGAACATTAACAATAAGGTGTAGTTGGGATCCAAACGCCAAGTATTCTTATTAATATTGATTTTAATGCAGGTATTCAGATTAAAAGTGACACAATGAATCAGCTTTGTTGTATGTGTTTTTCCTGTCATGTAAGCTTCATTATAATTAGATGCAGCAGCAATTCCTTTATTAAAATGGGTTTCATTTTTTAATTAAAGGAAGAATATATCATCCTTTTGGTATGAAGAATTTATTGTATTCTTTTCCAACTGACACCACAAATCTGTGAATAGAAATGTAATTTCTTGGGGAACTTCAAATAAGTCTGCTACGTTTTCTAAGGCAGAATTATTGTAACAACTAAATTCTTGAAGCATACCCTCAGCATAAAACTGTAAAGATGTTAGCAGGTTTTTTAATCATTATTTTTCATATTGTATTAAATTTCTGATTGCTCAAAATTAATTATATTTTCCACTACATAGATTATGGTAACATTGCCCAGTGGGACTTAACTCCTTTTGTCCTCTATAAACACAATGGTAAAAGTTAACTGATCAAGAACTGATCACTCAATTACAGGAGGATGCATCAAACCAGGAACCAGGGGATAAAGATGTTCCACCTGATATTTTTTAGTCTGCAACAGCAGTACATTCTGCACAATCAACTCATCCTAGTTGTATCTGAAGGAAATACCCATGTCAAACCCATGTGCTTCATTAAATCATCTGTAGTACCTATGCAACACATCTCCAGGAACTGGAATTTGAAATCAGGATTTTTGTTTCCCTGTATTCTACAGTTGAACAAAACCAAACAGGTTTGTATCCACATAAATAAATATGCATTATGTGCCTGTAGATGTTGGTCAATAAAATGACTGAGTAAGTCTTTCAGCTCAAGTATCTAAGCCATGGCTACTGTCTTACTTGGAATGACTTCATAGCAGCACAGGACATAAATTTGGAAGTTGGATAGGATTTCACATTTAGCTGTTTTTTAGTTCTTGGTGATTTCTATAATTTTAATATTGAGGAGAAAGAAACAATAACATTGAGAGTTTTCTTTCTGTATATGAGAAATTAGTGTAATCTGTGATGATGAACCAAGCAGAGGATGCACATTTCATATTTTGGCAGAGTCCAAGAGGTATGACATTTTTTTTAAATGTTGACAAACTTTTGTTGACAAGAGACCAAACTGTCTTCTCTGTCACAAGAAGTGGGAATTTATCACTCAACCTCTTCTTTCCTTAAATAAACAAAAATTCCATTACCTTCTTTATCCCCTGGTTCCTGGTTTGATGCATCCTCCTGTAAGTTAAAGAGTATTTATTTTCCACATAAACCAGTAGCCAGTCTCACCTAAGTGTGTTTTTTCTATGTGATATTAGAAAGCATTGCCTGTTTTGATGCAATGGCTGGTATCAGGCAGGAGCGTCCTTCTAATATTGTCAGTTTGCAGGTTCTGTGGCTGGACGTTAGATGATTTCAGAGTGCAATCTTCGTTTTTGGAATTTGTCACCTCGGGAGTTCGATCTATGAAGCTAATGCAAGGTTCGTATTTTCATCCAAATCTTTATTTCAAATGTCCCATGCCAATATTCTTCTTACAGATTTATAAGAGCTATTTCCTTTTAATTTGTGTAATAGTAGAAGTCATAAATCACGCAGTCAGTCATGTCATTATGGTAGGTACTTTAGACAGTAACTGCCCAAGGAGCTCATACTTTTAAGATTTGATTCTGCCATTTCCTGTTTAAACAGACAAAGTATTTTGCAAGAATATTCCTCCTTACAAAGCACTGATCAAGAAGACAAATCATTTTTATCCATGATTTGAACAACAATAAAGCATTGCTTGTTGTCCAGTGAAGTCTTGGACCTATACACCAATAGAAACCTTCAGAAAGTGGTTGCAACATTTTACTATGCCTCAAAATATTATTGTATATTTGGAGTCTGCACGCAATAGGCTTCACTGCTGACAGTACACAGCTGGTATTCAAAGCTGTGCAGAGATTACAGTATCTGCAGTAAATACATCAGAGGTTTTAAGATACTAATTGGATCTGCTGCAATATGGAAATTCCTACATGACTGGGAAGATGCAATGAATCGTGCTCGGCCTTCTCTGCTGTTAGCACTCAGCAGGAATATTTATGACAGCAGCTAGAAGTAAAATCATGAAGGACATGCCATGGTCCTATCCCTGGATGATATATGTGTATACATACTGGGAAATGTAATACAGTATTGTATTTATCACCTCCTATGGCTTTGCATAGGCTCTTGTCACTTATAAAGGTAATAAAAATTGATGTGCGTATTTAAATAAGGCCTCCCGCAAGTTTTCAGTCACATGAAAAAATGGTCCAATTAGGCAACTAGATTTACATAATGCTCAGTATATATGATGAGGTGATTTTAGCCCAGAATTTTCAGTGAATTTAAGAGTTCATTTTCCTTTCGTTGTTTTATTAAGATGAAGATTCAGTATATTTTTATTTGTGTTGTAATGGAAATGTTACCTATGAAACAGTGGGTGCTGTCTTGATCATAGTTTTTAATCTCAAGGTTAAAAGTCTGCTGACAGTAGTTCTAGCTTGCATTAATTAGGCTTACTGTCTTCCACTGATCCCAGAGAAGTGAAGATCATTATTCAACTTACAGGCAAGCCTACTGTTTTCCACAGGCTTTGTTTTTTCCTATACTTGGAAGCTTTGTTCTTGTAACACAACTGGTTTTGGAATCAAGCCTATAAGAACACAGAAAGGTTTTTCTTGTGATGACTGTTCATTGCAGGCCAGGCTCTTGAATTGGCAGGAAAAAAAAGATGCTTATCTCGTATTTTTTTTCAATGATTTCCCTTCAGGACTTCAGGCAATATAAAGAAGGGTAAGTAAGAGAACAATGAGAGAACAGTGTACTGGGTAAGCAATACAGTAAATAGGGCCTGTAGCCAGAATTTGAGCCTCCTGATCAAAGCTACTTGTCCATTTAAGAGTACAATTGCTGCAGGCTCCTTATACAATCAAAGATCTGCCAGTATTCTTAGATTATCTTAATTACCCTCTGGAGATGTCTGTCTCTTTTTCTAGTGACTGAACAGAGAAGAGATCAAAGCTGATTACACTCTTAAGTCTGATGCCTGTATTACACACCTAAGGATGGGCCTGGATGTATTCCATCTAAGAAATATTTGCTGGGAGGATGACTACCGGACAGAAAGACTGGGACTGGCATGAGGTGCCTGAGAAATGAAAATCATACTCTCCAAGCAGGTGGAATATTGGGGTTAGAATAGCAAATTTGGGCTTAAAAATTAGGAAAGAAACAAGCTAAAAGGTATAAAATCTGAATAAATTATGGGAAGTGCAACTGCAGTACATTAATTACATGAAACTAAGATTTCTAATTCTGACCTGCAAAGATCTGTTAGATACCATGCCAAAGCACATGTCCTATACCACTTGTCTACATGAAAGACAACACCCAGCTGCTGCTCTTAACACTTCATTAACTAAAGCAGCAGCTGTCGGCCTGAAAAGGTTTCAGCCCTGCTGACGGTAGTTGTTAAAATGATGCCGCATCAAACAAATCAGTTCGGTTTTGCGCGTTTGTTTGTTTAGCCTGAAAATTACACATCTGAAAGCTGACATTAAAACAACAAGATTAAGACTGAAAAGTGCAGTTCTCTGGAATATTAATGCCAAACTTACATAGGAGCTTCCTGCTGAGCAGTTCAGCCAGGATGGTAGTCCAACTGGGCGCATGCAAGAACAAAACTACAGGGCCCTGGTGAAAATTCAGGTGTCTGTTGCCTAAGTATTAGGAAGTTCCCTAAACATTAGACAGGGTTCATTTTTTACCAGAGTAAAATGGAAAAATCACATTCATTCTTCATGAGAGAGACATTCTGCAAGTTCTGTTGGAGAGTAATTTCACTGAATTAGCTTGTTTCTGCAGTTGCTAACTTAAACAAGATCTATGAATATAGATGACTGTTTAACATTACATTGTAAAGAAATGCTTATCACATTAGAAATGGTTCAACTTTTCTAAAAATTCAAAATCCTTTGCATAAATGATTTAACAAATATTTACTATTGTTCCTCAAATTTCAACTATAGATTAATGTATTGTTTATATGTGAGAAAGAGAGAAAGAGTAGCTAAAAAACTTTTCAAGTCAAATTTAGAGCATTTATTTTGCATTATTTGATCGGCTTTCTTTAGTAAAGGTATGTCACAGTTCAAAAACAATGGCTGTAGACAAGAAGGCTGCCAACTTCCCAGGTTGTGTTGACAAATATTTTTCAACCAGATAGATGAGGAGCAGGGGGACCCTTAAAACTGCTATTCAAATTAAATTCATTAAGCTTAATGGAAGAAACACAAGCTAAGATATGAGCTTCCAGTCATCATGCATACAAAACACCAATTATATTCCCTCTTGCTCTTGTGCTAGGAGCTTTCTTTAGAAGTGAATAAGCAGAAGACATAGAAATGAATAAGCACAAGACATAGCTGAAATCATAGGCTTGATTTGATTTTTTTTATGTAAGAGCAATTTTTAATACGGTGCATATTTTTTTTTAAAATGAAAAAAAGAAAAAATTGCCAGGTGCAGAAAGGGTGAGAAAAGAGGGACAAGCCAAAGAATTGTCATGTCAAATTTCTGAATCTGGGGAGTTAAGGCTATTTTCTTTTTTTTCTGCTCTGAATTATCCTCCATCTTAGAATTGCTAATAGTTTTCCTAAGCTCACAATGAATGAGACATACACAGTCTTAGCACCATAACTTACAGTTGTAGATGCTGAGGCCACACATGCCAGCTGAGCCCGTATGGTCTAAATTATACTTTCTTTGCCACCCCATTGTCTCCCGGAGGAGTTTGCACAAACATCTTTGCACATTAGCAATTACAAAGTGAAAAACTGAGAGATACAGAGCCGTTATTGAAGACATAGCTTCAAATAAGTACCTTTCTCTATAGGTGACAGAATTTGAAATAAAAAATAATCTACAAAAATTGTTTTGATGAAAAACAAAATATTTAAGCAAAAAAGATAAAAATGGGGATTTCATCCCTAACATAGAATCATATAATAAAATAATAGAATCACCTAGGTTGGAAGAGACCTTTAACACCATCGAATCCAACCATAAACCTAGTACTGCCAAAACCACTACTCAGCACATGTCCCTCAGCACAACATCTATGCATCTTTTAAATACCTCCAGCATGTTTTGGTATGGAATTAATGAGAAATTCTACCATCATCCATGGTATCAGGAATAATTCTTTGAACTTTTAATATCAGACAGAAATAAAGAGAAAAAAGGCAGATAATTATTTGTTACCAAAAGTAATTCTCTGAAATCACAGTGGGTTATTAGTAGCTACTTACTTCTAGTTAGTGTCCAATAATAGATTAATAGCACAAGAAGTGCTGCAACAGTTATCAATTATGCCTAATATACCATGATTCTGCCAACCTCACACATGTTGAGAAATACCTTGCTGTGTTTCCTGTCCTAGTAATATGAACAGGACATCTTACAGATTAAGGTACTATTCAAAGTGAGTGAAATTATTGAATCATTCCCAAAATAAACAGATCAATTCACTCCACAAATAATAGAAGCCATGACAGATTTTTCGTCTTACTAATAAATAACCAGTTTGGTTGTTCAGACCGAAAAGTTTATTATTCATATCAGACTTCACTTACTGATAGGAACCCACAAATTCTTGCAGAGTTACAAACAACAGAGCATTTTCACCCACTTACAGTGACATGTGTCATTACTCCAGGAACACTTTGGAAGTTCTCAGTCTTTTCGGTTTTTTGGGTTGGTTTTTTTTTTCCCTTTATGGCAATCTTCCTCAAGCACACTTGTATTTAGTAATTTTTCATCTTCACTACTCCCCGTTGAAAATAGCACAAATGCTGCCCTTCTCTGACTTGCTGTGCCTACAGTTTGGGGCAGAGAAGGAGAGATCTTTCTGAAGGACAGATGAGTACCTATACTCATATTTGAAAACTCTTGTTTACTATTACCATTCTGTTGATCACTGTAGAGAGAGACTTTTCAAATATTCTGAAGACTGGCATCCATCCTCCTTACAATATCAGTGCAAATCTCTCCTGTTCTAACAGGATTTGTATTAACATTTTAATTTTGCCTATTGCAGAAGAGGGATTCAAGGAAAATTTAACAAAAGCACACAGTTACCGTGCACTAAATATTGGTTGCATCTTAAACTAAAACTATAACTTAATACCGTTTACAGTCCTCATTAGAATCATAGAATGGTTGGAGTTGGAAGGGACCTTAAAGATCATCTAGTTCCAACCCCCTGCCATGGGCAGGGAGAACTTCCACTAGCCCGGGTTGCCCAAAGCCACATCCAACTTGGCGTTAAACACTTCCAGGGGTGGGGCATCCACAACTTCCCTGGGCAACCTGTTCCATTGTCTTACCACCTTCAAGGCAAACAATTTCTTCCTAATATCTAACCTAAATCTACCCTCTTTCAGTTTAAAACTGTTAGCCCTCATCCTATCACTACATTCCCTGATAAAGAGTCCCTCCCCATCTTTCCTCTAAGCCCCCTTTAGGTACTGGTAGGCTGCTCTAATGTCTCCCTGGAGCCTTCTCTTCTCCAGGCTGAACAACCTCATCTCTCTCAGCCTATCTTCATAGGAGAGGTGCTCCAGCCCTCTGATCATTTTTGTGGTCCTCCTCTGGACTCACTCCAACAGGTCCATGTTCTTCTTATGTTGGGGGCCTCATAACTGGACACAGTACTCCAGGTGGGGTCTCACCAGAGTGGAGTAGAGGGGCAGAATCACCTCCCTCGACCTGCTGGCCATGCTTCTTTTGAGGCAGCCCAGGATGTGGTTGGCCTTCTGGGCTGTGAATGCACATTGCTGGCTCGTTGTTGAGAATAAATTTCATTAGTAAGGGAAAGAAGACAGATTTTGGTTCAGACCTTACAGAAAAATTGTTGTTTATCTGCTCCAAGGTTTTCCCAGAAAAGCAAATTCTAGATGATGGATTTATCAATTTTTCTCCAATTGGTTGTCATTTAAATATGAAATTGAACTGTACATTTTGACATGATACAAAAAATAAGGTAAATTCCGTATTATGTAATAATTTTTTAGTTTCTATATATATAATTCTATTGGTCAATACAGTGCATCAACTTGCAAAAAAGTTGCATGCTTTGGGACAATGAATTAAGACTGCACATTTGCCTTTCTAGAGTCATAGCACTCTTGCCATGATTAATATCTAGCTGTCATCAAGTTGCACTTGCAGAGATGTTCTTTCCTTTGTGGAGAGATAGACTGGATGATCTAATAGGTCATTTTCTATTCCTAACTTCTATGGCTCAGTGAACAATAAATAATATTACTCTGTATATGTAATGTCTTGTTCCAGCAATAAAATATTGCCCACAAGACACAAACATTACTGAGATTGTGATATAATGCCTCAAATGTCCAGACATAAGATCAATATATCAAACACAGTATAATTTTTCTATATCGTGGGCCATATTTAACACTGCTGTTGCTCAACAAATCAATTTGGTTTTCCCCACAAATTAAAAAAAAGGAAACACAAGAGTTATAAATCCTGCAAAGAGAATCCTGTGATCTAAGACTCTTTGTTTTCTATTTTCCTTCACAAACCATGTTACAGATAAGCATCTGCAACAATCTCTGTTCAGTACTGAAGAAAATAATTTGGTCCTAGAATGTATACAGTGTTAAGGACAGAATATATATTCACAGCTGCCCAGAATGCAACTAAAATTTATCTCTAACGTTGCATTCTGAGTTTTGATAGGTGCCTAGAGAAACTAAACATTTTCCCCAGTGCTGAAAAGGCGGAGCTGAAGCAAAGAATAAAAATTACATATTTGAGAACAGCAGAGAGCCCAATTAGACAGCTACATTGGTCAGATATGTCTTTATGAGGATGCCAGGTTTTCGTTTTCACACACTTTACTTAAACAGCCCCTCAGATAAATCACAAATGTAATATGTCGAGTGCTTTTCTATAATAGAGAACAAAAAGAACAATAATCCCTGCTGTTTAGCAGTTAAGTCAAGACTCTGAATTCTGCTGGACATGAGGAAAATAACATATTATCTTTTTTTAAAGATATAGCAAACATAAGAGGTTATATGGTTTCTGCTATTATCACGGTCACATTTGTAATAATTCCTGGATGAAGTCCAAGGAAAATCTACACTATGTGTTCCACCTCATTGTAAATAAAACATATAGCTAGCATCCTATCAGCCTTGTAATCAAAAGGAAGTACTAGAAGCTCTTTATAGCTTCAGGTGCAAGAAAAAAAGTGAATTAGGTTCCAGCTCTCCAAAGAGTCAAGATTCCCAGAAAAAAAGCTTCTTCATTTTTAATGAAATATACAATAGCAAAAGCTTCAAGCCATAGAAAGTGACATACTAATATTGCCAGTAAAATGTCAAGATTCCTTCATACTGCAGCTGAGAGAAAATAGCTACTTCCAGAGCTGCACAAGCAATTTTCAAACAATATAATTAGAAAATGTTACTTTTCCTATTTAAGATTTAAGATTTTCTGTAATGAAGCAATTTCAGCCAACTGATTTATTTGCTTTTGCAAATGTATTTCAGCAATACACAGGGTGTTCTGTATATTTCCATGAATATGTGATATTTAAAATCAAGCTATATAATTATTTAAATTACATGATGTTTCCATATTTTGAACAGAAAATTGCTTCATCATTCTTCCCCAAGCAAAATCCAAATCAAAGAAATTTCATTTAACGATTAACCAAATATCAGACAATGAGCCGAAGCAGGAAAAACAACAAAAAAAATCTCATGAATTTGCATTAAAAATAATGAAAAAGAGATAAAAAGTTAAAGTAGATTTTTGAACAATTTACCCAGTTATTAACTCACTTCTAATAATTTCCCAGTCCAAATAGAATAAAATACTGTTTCAAATGGCATAACTGTTGATGAATGTTACCTTGTTTCATGTGCTGAACACTGTGTTTTAATCTCTTCTCTGTTATCTCTATGGTCCACAACATTTTTACACACTATAGGCTTCTAAAATAATAAAATGAAGGTTTCTCTGCCCCATATCCTCCAGATGAAGTTTTTCAGAATGCTAAAAATATTCTCTCCCTTTGAATAATGACATAAAATCATGGCCATGTGTAGTAACTGCACCAAACCAGGGTTCAAAACTTCATTCGCAGCTCTGCTATGGACTTCAACTTGAGAGCAGATCGGTTTAGATCTGCAGTTTCCCCATCTCTAGAATGGAGTAATATCATGGCCTCACTTTTAGTTTGCATGATTTATCTAGACTCTAAGCTCTTCCATGCAGACAATTTTTTAAGATATGTGTCTCACATTAGTTTAATGGAGATTCAAATCCATTTGTAGCTTCTGAGTACTACTGTAATTAAAAAATGATTGGATTCAGTCTACCTTAAGACTCATCTAGGCTTGGACCTTGTCAGCCATAAACCAAGGAAATCTAGCACAATCCCGCTTTCCAAGTTGTGTAGCCTACCTATGCCAAAATTCAATACACTCACTATGTAGCCTAAAAGTTCCATCAATAAATCAGTTGATCAGTTGTTCTTTTGCTCTGTAGATATAACTGCTTATGTCCCATTTGAAACTCCATCGTAATCCTAATATAACTACTAATATAACTACTAATAAAATGGAAAAGGCTTAAAAAGTCTATATGAATAGAAATACTGAATTATCCTTCTATAAGCACGATAAAACTGTGAGTTGAGGATGGCAAAAAATGTACAGTTATATCTTCCACTTATATTGATTTTAAATTTCATTGACTAGATATTTCAAATTGAATAACAATCCTATTGAGAAAACGAGTAAAGCTTATGCCAGTTTTCAAAATGAGTACACCGCTAATAATTTACACTGATGTCTTCGGTGAATCAAGCCAGACAGCTCCATTCTTAAGCATGTCCTTGTCTTCAAGCCAAGGGATTTTCCCTCAAATTTTTGTAGGGGTCCATGAACTGAAGTTAATCTTACAGCATCTGTTCCAGTATTTTATTCTGAGCTGTAAGAATGCCAATATTCTTCAGTAACAGTATACTGACAGTCAATATTATATAAAATACATTTTATAGTATTCCCAGTCTTCATGAGCCAAACACATCAGGCTGAATGAAGTTTGACAGAAAATCAAGGGACATGCATTGCATGCATCTCATAGAGAAAGAATTTTGGTGGCAAAGTGGAGGAGAGGACAGTTTTCACAACAAAGAGAACTTAAGGGAGCTTATAAAAAATATCTACAACCAACAGATTAGTTAGTCGTAAAAAATGAAAGTAATTCTTGGACTTGATTGTCAAATGTAACAACTGAAATGCTCTTATTTTCTCTTTAAACTTTATTGGGGCATTTATTTGACCAAATTAACAGTAATGCATGAGGTAACTGGCAATATAACAGCAAGCAGGTATATTGCAAAGGGGTTCATAAAAACCTGTATTGTACAGCTGGATGTGTAACTGGCACTGCACTTTCGACAAAACAAAACAAAGCAAAACAAAGCAAAACAAAACAAAACAAAACAAAACAAAACAAAACAAAACAAAACAAAACAAAACAAAACAAAACAAAAACAAAAAATAAACTGACTTGTTCTGGAGGGACTCCTTGCCAGAGATGCTGACTGTAAAATCCTAAGCACCGTTCATAGCAGTTGTACTGCCTGCCCCTTCCAGCAAAACATACTAAGCCAACATGGTAACTTTGCAAAAATAAGTGTTTGCTCCTACAGATGACCAAAAGATTCATATGCAAATTCAAAACACACTGTCACAAGCAAAATAACTTGTATCAGGTTCACTTCGGAGGCAAGACATTTCCATTTCAGTTTCGCCTTGGCTTATAGTATTGATTATTTCCTTTCCAAAACTTCTGTGGAGGCTGTTGTAAGAAAAACAAAAAATAAAGAAGAGTAATTAAAATTTTGGAAACAGTAAGTCCAAAAGGAAATCAGAACAAGGAACCTCACATCTGGTCTGGTTTCATGGCAGATTCATCTGCTGACAGAAAGAGAATTTCAGAAGCAAGAAAAGAGGGAGGGGGAAAGAGGGATACTACTCCATACAGCTTCTGTCAATGTACATAATTAGGGTGCGTTCCAATCCTGTGTGCCGTGCAACATGACTAGCAGGTCTTTTCTCCGGAAAATTTATACACTGCAGTGTTGTGGTAGGGTTTTGCACTGTTTTGTGAGGGAATTCTTTGGTGGAGGTGTTAAGTTTTCCCCCAGAGATACCATTTGCTGTTTCTTTGCTTTAGACAAGACAATATCAAGGTAACATCTTTATACCTGAGGCAGAAGCTAATGAGATTTTTTATAATGTCAGTTCCCAGGAGGGATTTCATGCCACAGTCACAGGCCAGCTCCTGCTTGAATTCTGTCTCTCAAAGAGGCAATTTTTTACACCTGCAGCTCTACCCTTGCTGCAGAGATAGTCAAGGATACATAGACAGAAAGAAATTATCACTGGCAGTTGCCATCCCAAAGTAAGGTACTAATTTGAATATAAGGAGTGAGAGAGTTTACTTTGAAATTCCATGGGAACCCAGGGATGACAGAAACAACTGCTGTTGTAATGTGCTTTCAGAAATAAGCAGAGGTCACTCACTGTTAGGGACCTGGCTTAAGAACCAGAATACAAGTCAGTGGTAGGAACCACCGGAAAGCAGCAGAGCACAAGGAGCCAAAGGCTTACACCACTATCCTTAGCCAACAGGTAGGAGAAAACTGTTCAGTGGCTGCATGTATCCATTGTTGATCAACGCAGAGCAACCTGCAAAGGAACGTGAGCACTCCAAATCGCTCTACAGGCAATTGTGCCTCTGTAAGAGTTCATATCAGGAAGGTACCCAAAATTCCTCTTTAAATATGAAATGATTTGTAGGTATGTGCCTTCAAACAAAGAAGTCTATGCCGTGGCTTCAGATTTTTCACTGCTTCATCCTGGTGTTCTTCACCAAGAAACAGATCTTTTTGAGTACATGCTTCAAGCACTGACTGAATCATTCACAAAGTGAAGGTGATAGAAATGAGTATCATCCACACTTTTCTAGCACTTGAGCCTTGATCATCTGCACAGTTTGCCTAAAGAATATAAGTGCTTATTGAAAATAAGATTAGAGCACCCAGGATCCTACTACAAACTAGGGGTCTTGTTTCACATCACTGCTTCCTGGCTACCCCTCTGCAGAATGAGTCAGAGGACTTTACTACACAGTCCTAGACTCCTTCCATTTCTCTCAAATGTGCCACTAACTTGCACATCCTGACTTGTATCCAAATTCCTCACCCAAGTTTATGAGAGTTCAACCCTGGACCTGAGCAGAAACACAATCAATTTATTAAAATAGAAAAAGAAATAGCCACAGCTCTAACTGTGTATATGAAAAAAATCTATACTGATTCAAGCTAAGTATTTTGCAATAATATGGTTAAAAAAAAAATAAAAATCATAAAGCCCTTGGCCAGGATAATGTTTGACTTCAGGCTGGCAAAATCCTCCTGCTAAAAGTTGCAATCACAGATCACGGCTTTTTTCTGTTTATTGTCAACAGTTGCCTGCCCACAATGATGTTAAGAGAGCAGAATACATTCTCATACTTGTTATTTCAAATCCTGAATTAGGACAGAAATACATTACAGCAAAGCCAGAAAGAGGTACTTGTTTTTCTGTTTCTACTTGTATAAACCTCTTCCTGTCTGGGATATAAGCTAACCTCTGTTTCTCATATTTTCCTGAAACAGAGAAAACATCAGTCACGGAAAATGAGCACCTGTCATAAAAGCAGTTTAAGACAAGCCACACTTTAGAGGACTAACTAATAATAGCTATCATAAATTAAAGCAGGTAAGGAAAACTTTGTTTTATTTGCTTATACTGTACACAGAGACATACAGCTAGAGGATCTGTGCTGAAATTTTTTTTTTTTTTAAATAGATTGCCTCCCCTTTTTAAAAGGTCATCTTTGAGAACTAATGTCCCCTATGGCAAAGAACTCAAACAAAGAGGTGTTCTACAGAGTTGCTTTCCAGATTATTTTTTTACCTACTGGAATTAGTGTAACACTTTGATAGAAAAGCTGAATCCTGCTGCTCAGATAAAATGAAGTTGTCTAGCCGCCTCAAGGGAGAAGATTTGTTCTTTGAAATCAAACTAACAGTGGTAGTAGCTACCCGTTATTCCAAACATAATAAAATGATTATATAACTACTTTACTGAGGATTTCAGTCAGTCACTCATGGTCCTTGAATATCCCACAAAAATTATTAGCAGATGCAGGGCTGCTAACTCTGGGGATTTCCATTACATTAATTAGTCCAGATTAAGTTCTGTGGAGAATATGAATAGAATCTATACATAAAGAAGACAGAATTTCTAACTCTGTAGGTAAAGCTGTCAATTATCCTTAACTGATTTAGAAAATCATGAAACAGTGGAACGGCAGACAGGTGACTTGAGCTGCAGATGTCCTATTAGATATGAATTCTGTGAGGTGCCTGCTAGTATCTCTAAGTTCCAGGACATTTTTAACAAGCTGACTCTCAGTCCCTTTGAAAACAGAGTTGAAATATTGCCAAAAATTAAGCTATTAAATTCAAACTTTTATTTAAATAAACCGGCCTGGTTTTCACAAGCTCCAGTAGAAAAACAATGAAAACTTCCTGGCAAACCCAAAAAGCAAGAAAAAAGAAAACATTTTATTACAATTCACCGTTCATCTTCATAACCTGATGTAGACAGGTCTGTAATATTTTTTTCAGATTGCTCTTTTTCAGGCATTGAAGCCTCATGTGAATAACTGTGTAACTTCATCCCTACAATAAGATGTTTCCTAAGAGAATGAGACGCATGAGAAACTATCTCACAGACTGGAAACTGATCATTCTAATCTGGCTACCAAGAAGATGCTTGATGCATATAGTATAGTTAAAGTTAAAACTCTTCAGTGTTAAATTAATCCAAGATTAATTCCAAAGGCTAATGTATTCTTATTTGCCAAGAGCAAGGTGTGTTTTTAATTCTGGAACAGTTTCTGGTGAATAAGGAGTTAAGGCTGTTGTAAAAATAGTATAGTTATATGAGAAGACTGTTTCATCTTCTTCATCATTTTTCAGATGAATTCATTTTGAGAACTGAGTCCTTATACTAAATGCCCTTATTAATCATAGAAGTTTTTTATCCCTTATCAGATGTCTCTTAAATTTTCTGTATTTAAAAGCAGTACTCAGGCTTCAGTCACTTTAGCTTTCTCAGAATTTTAGATTTTACCAGAAATAGGATTACTGCCCCACTATGAGAACAAATCAGTCTATATTCCAAACGAAACCCCTAGTTCCAAGAGATTTTTCTTTTTCTGTTTTATTTTGTCCATATATAAAACAGTAAAAATTAAAACTTTGGCAAAATATTGATGTGAGGAGAGACTTTAAAAAATAAATCTGTATCTTTGAGTTTATTATCTCACTCAAATGTCTTTATAGCAACTGCCAATGATGGAAATGCTGGAGGTTAAAATGTCACATTTTTCCACTCTGGGTAGGTCCTCTGGAGTTCAGGGTGGATAAATGCTCATATGCATTATATTGTTCTATTTAATAACCTGTGAATAACTCAAAATGGCAGGACTTCAAACAGAGCTGCACCCAGTCTTACCTGGTATCTACCTCCACAATGCTGGAAGCATGATTAACACAAATGCAATAAAACTGGACTTCATATACAGCTATTTCACAGAACTCTTAAGACAGTCTTAGCAAACCTAGATGGTAAAGGTGCTATTTCTAGAGCCAAATCTTAGCTATCCTATGCATGACTTCAGTGGCCTATTCAGTATCACTGAATCACAACAGCAATCAGAGATCTTCATACAAATGCAATGAAATGTAATGACAGGTTGTTCTTACCGGCTTTTGACTTTTTTTAATATATCATCAATAGTCTTCCCATTGCTATACAAATCAAGAAGAACTGATAATGACTTTTCACTCACATTGGTAATATTAAATACCGTGTAAACTAAGAATTGGATCATTTGTCCCAAAGGTTATCTGTTGTTTCTAACTATATGAGTTGGTCAAATGAAAGGTATTATTTCTATCAATATATACATGCAATCCTTTCCTACTTATATTCCACATAAATAGTTACAAGAATGTTACTAAAATAAATATTTGTTACACTACTTCAAATATTTGCTACTAAATTTTGTAGCTGTTGTACTGATAGGATGTATTTACCACACAGGACAGAGGACTTAATGAAAATAAAGTCAGGGTGTCTCTTTTACAACCTCGCAAAATTCAGAGCTGTTCCACAGTGCCCAGAGGAAATACATTTTGCAACTGAATTTAACAGTTGTTGAGATGTTACCTGCCCTTATCAGTAAAGAGGAGGAGGAATTTCACTGACTCCAATTATCTACAGAACACTGAATTACTTTTTATTCAGTGCACAAAGAATCTTGTAGTCATGGATGGAGAAGGAAGAAGGCAGGGAAAAAGAGTTAATTTCCGATCAGGGAGTTAGGGCGTTTCTGGGAAGCAGGCCGAGTAGTGGGATAGGGCTGTGGCTCAGAGATGAAATGGGAAGAGTTTAACATTGCTTCTTTGAATATGCAGTCCTCCTAAAGAAACACACACTCCAACCTGAGTGAGACCTAGCTGAGCCAGTAAGCCGCATCAAGCAGCTGCGTTCCCGGAGAATGGATGCAGAAGCCTGCCCTGCCAATGAGAGAGGTTGACGACACCAGACCAGGAATGCACAAGAAGTGTCAAAGAGTGAATTTCATGCAAAATGCATAAAACGTAATGCATGGCATTTTTCATATTTCCACAGCATAAAAGCATTTATCTTCCTGAAGAAGTGAAATTTCATTTTATATCCAAGAGACCTTGAAGAATAACTACACAAAGAACCAAATGAAAGTCCAGACATAGGCATGGTGTCACAATTCTGGAGCTGGGGAAACTACTTTGACCTGGAATGCTTCTTACCGTATTCAAGATCCTGCCATGTAGGTTTATCAACAAAAGAGGCATTTTGCATATATCCACAAAGTTGGTGGACAACAAGCGCATTAACCGGTCTATAAGTCCTTCAGATTGTAATTGAACTGTCTAGTGTAATGAATGAAGCATAGAATAATGTGCATTCAGTTTGCGTTTGTTTATTCAGCCTGTCAGCCTGGTTTTAGTTCACTTAATGTTAAAGAATTGTTTACAGGCAGATTTCTCTATTAGTGTCCACATAGTTTCATTCAAGTTTAACTTTCCAATGCTTAGCACTTCTTCAGGCACAAGATTCATTACGGTGTTACACTAATAATTGAAATGTTTTTCTTTCTGTCATTGTTCTATCGAAGTAAATAACTGGAATAACTTTAGAATGCCATACATTAGATTAATCATAGTCTTATATGCAAGACTCTTTTCTCCTCACAGTAGCTTAGTGTCTTCACTAAGTTTAAGCATGAAACATCAGCCAACTGGTACTAAAATTTGCTTTGAACAACAATCTTACCAAGTTCTGCAATATCTGAGAAACAGAGGGAGAACTGTTATTTTTCATTCCAAAACATTCACTCAAAGTATTTTTCCATGCAATAAATGTTATTCCACATAAATGCACAAAAAATTCAACCATAGGTAAATATTTCTAAACAAGTATTTTGCAATTGAACGTATACAGACACATGTATGTTTACTAAAGATATTTCTGGAGTTCCAATTTGCCTTCGGTAAACAAATATTCTACTAAAACTAAAATATATGGCCATTTTATCCTTTGAACATGAAGCAAATCTCACCAAAGTCAAGAGCAAGAATCTGTAAGCTTTCAATCACTATCCTGAATTTCAATTGAGTTTGTAGAGATTCATTTGGGGCTTACAGGGAGAGAAATCTATCACTTCTGCTCTAAAATGCTCATGTCCCTAAAGCAATACAAATTTTCTGCACATTCACAGTTCTGGTCTTCCAGACAAATATTATATTGTCTGGCAGTTTTTATGTACAGACATAAAAGAGTGGAGACAGTTTTATCACATGAACAACCTTATTGAGAAGCCTAAGAATGGACCAGGGCTGTTCCCCTCAGTAAATACTGCCACAACTGAACATACAGCAGCTCTATACTTGCAAGCATTAAATTAAGGATTCTGCTTTGTACCAATTTAGAAAGCATATACCTAATGAAAAAAAAACCCCACAGAGTATCTTTTGCTTAAAAAAAAATTAGGTTATTGCTTAATTACTGGTTTTGACAAGCTTTATTTAATAAAAATTAACAGAAAAAAATGTTTGCATGTGTCTACCTGTCTATGTATCTATCTGTATTCATATCTATACATCGGATCTTCCTGAAGCTTACACTTCAAATCAATGACTGAGATATCTAAACAGGAGGTCTAGATTCCCAGTCTCCATTATTTCTAATGAAATAAAGCATCTGGATGATTAAGTCCTACTCTTATCTCTACAAAAACAATCACATGCTTCTTCCTAAGAGCATGGATTATAAACTCAATGAGTGAAGCATCTCCTTTGAATTTCTGAAGAAATTTGCCCTCTATGGACTCCTATATCACCAGTCCCATCAATTAGGACAGTACTAAGGAATGCTTGGAGTTTATCAAATTGTATGTGAGGTTCAGGTTATTCACAATCTTATGCTTATATATGATGAAGGGAGGGAAGTTTTTAACAATGTTTCACCTCTTAACCTCCCTAAGCAGAGCTGCAGAATTTCAGACTTTTCTCTCCATTCACAGGCAAGTGTAAAAGAAGTTCAGCCCTGACACAGATGTGTGATTAGATCAAAATTCCACAAGAAAGATCTTCCAGAGTGAATGGGCTGGTTCCCAGGTGCCAAGTAAATCCATAGTTCACATGATTGCTACAGGTGAAGCAGGCAGTTTAACATGGAGGAGGCTGGGTGTCAACTCCACAGAAAATTGCAATGTACTTCTCTCCCAGCAAAGGTCAGGGTGTGCTCTGAAATCATCCCACAAAGAGGTATGAGACAATACCGCCTTTATCCTGCAACCAAAAAGATCTTACATTTGATAAGTCTCTTTGGTCAGAAGAAGATGGCAGAATACGTGGCTACCTTAGACCGCACACTGAGTTTCATTGCTTATAGGAAGAGTGCCTGTGGTTCATGACGATTGAGGAGCACAACTTGGAACTTGCCAGCTCCAGGGAAAACACAAAAGGAAAATATGAAATAAAAGAGGAGAAAAACAAGAACAACTGCCCCCTAAAATAAACATCAATAAGTGTAAAACTCCCTTAAATAAGAAAGAAGAGGACAAAAGCTGTAGAAGAGTATGCCGTTACCTGTATGCCTCTGTAAGGCACAGAGGAAATATTTTAAATTATCCAGAAGACTGAAAAGAGCTGGAGGCTTTGGAGCTGCACCCTGACATTTTATACCATGCATACTTCAGAGGACGAAAGTAAAACATTAATATATGCCTGTAGGCACTACAAAGGCTAGAAATTTATATGAATGCTTGTATACATATGCTACTAACAAGATAAATGCTAACACAGAGTATCACTTCAAGAAAAAAATTTTCATACTTGATAAGGATGTTGAGAAAATAACTGGACTGGAAAATGTTCATCTACTTTAAAAAACCTGGGATTGACAGGTTGTGCTGAAACCTGGATAAAAGTTCCAATGATTTGTTATGTGACACTGTTACCACTGACTACATGGAAGCAACAGGATTAGCAACTCAGCATGATGCTGAGTATATTGTACTGCTAGAGATGACATCTCTGTCTCGTACAATGACCCAATTACCGGTTTTGCAAGAACAGAAATACTACTCAATAAAATTAGCTAAAGGAAGTATAAAATAAAGGAAGGCAATAAGCCCAGAAGGGATCCTGAATGTGCCAGTGGGAATGGGCTTAAAATTCTGCAACTGGAGTTGTTAAAAAGCTACGGACCAACAGGTATATTGCCTTATTCTCAACTAAATACATAGTGTCCTTGGTCCTACAATGTGACTCTGATAAAATAATTAAGCAGTGAGTTCTTCTACAACTATAGCTGCCAACACATTTGGTTCCTGCTACATAGTCTAAAGCAAGTTGTGGGTGAATCTGTACAGCCCCCTGTTAGTATTCTTAGTAACATCACCTGGATAACAATGGCTGGCAAGGTAAGAGTGTGAGTGTAAACAGTTACAAAATAGCATGAATATTTGTAACAGTGGGGAGAGACACATGTGAACAAAGCAGAAGTCAAAACTTGGTTTTGTGTCGGAATTCATCACACCTGCATTGTATTCTCCATGAAGGTCTGACAGAAGCCAGTCATTCCCGTTGGATGCCGTAAGCAGCCTGCACTCAGATAATGGACAGACTATACAGGGTGCAACTAGGAGAGACCCACATTTCAGGTGTGCACATGTGCATCTGTCATGTGCTCTTTCACCAGCATATGTGTGTGTGTGTGTGTTAGGGGATTGTAGGAAGTGGCACAGGTTTACATAAAGCTGGAGTACCCACATCTCCAGCATGAGGAGTGTGTAAATAGGGGAACCTGCACTCCAGTGGGGCTAGGTTCACACTATGGTCAATGTGGCAGCAATTAGAAATTTCCAAGATTCAACATGGAAGGGTGTTTAGAAAATTGTACCTGTATTTTAATATTTTTAAGTATCTAGTATTGTGGTTTATCTGTTGCATTACTAATACTGATCCTGAAGACATAGTTCACCCATTGTTCATTAATTACATGTTGTTAATAAATCAGTAAACTGCTTCAGTCCTTATTTAAAACATGTGAGTCAAGCAGTTTTTTAACTGCAACAAAATTTAGGTGCTATTGCTATCATTCTGACTTCATAGCATTTCTGATGTAAATGATCACAAAGTACAGAACAGAGACTCAGGCCAAACTTTTAGGAGCAGCAGCAGAATCTTGTTCCAGACTTGCTGGTGTCTTGTTATGAGTCTTGAATTGCAAAGAACATAAGAGATTTTAAAGAACTGTTTTTATTCCAGAGAACTGGGTAAAGCAACTAAATTTTTACAAGTTGGCAAGTTCAGTAAAGGTAAAAAGCTTGAAAAAACTGCTACTGTTAACATATGATGATACCTGAAGCTGATATACCATCTTTAGTTATGAATGGCAAAGTACTTCACAGAGCAAGTTGATTTCACAATTTTCTTTGAAGCACGGAACACTACATAAATTTGGGGTTGTTTCAGTCTCCTATAAAACATACTAATGCAATATCTAGAGGAAAATTTGTCATTATTTCTTGTTCTTTGCTCCAAAACCAAGACCAGAAGATACATTAATTCAGAAAATCAAGTGAACTGATTAATCAAGGCAGTCATTCTGCTCATTGTAACAGAACTGGAATAAATATGTTGTGCTAGCTCTTCCCTTGATGCTCATATCTGCAGCAGCAGCAGCACACAATTGGTATTTTTATGATTAGATAACTACATTTTTTAAGAGCTAGTGAAAGTGTCAGAATGCAAGAAGTATGCTACCTAGCTGCTGTCAGCTCCAAGGTTCAGTAGAGCTCTAATCAGTTATTAATTAATTATATATTGGATTACTAATAAGTGCACTACAGTGTAGACATTTATGGAACTCCTCATCCCCTTCTTCTGTAGACACATAGAAATAATTTTAATTGATAGCTTAAGCTCTGCTACTAATTCACTAGATGGAACCTAATGAAAACTTTTGTGATTAACTTCATGTGCAAACCGCAGTAACTGAGCTGTGCTGAGCTGTTCATTCAGACCTAGATGAATATTATAAACAAAATGCATACTCTGGCAAAAACATTATAAAAAAACCTTTTTGCTTGGGCAAAAAGATTTAGATCCCCACTAGAAATTTTGCTGGTGACTGAATTAAAAGGAACACTGTTCTATCCATGGCTAATGCATTATTTCGTACAACTTACAAAGTAGCTGAGCAAAACAGAAACATTTCTTGGACTAGAGTGTGTATGAGCGTAACAAGTTCCTTATCATGAAAAATTGTGGACATAGAAAGAACAATTAGGAATAGAAGGATGTTCAATTAAATAAGACAGATTAAATGTTTGTAAAACATAATGACTACCTTAAATGTGAGGCTTCATACTCAGCTATTTAAATCAGTGGGAAGATTCCTCTCAACTTCCATGAGCTCTGACTCGAGAGCTTATACAGGTTATACAATGTTTTCTACAAACTTGCTACTATGAAACACACAAAAAAAAGATACCATAAGCCACAAATCTTTTTACTGATTACCATAACATGAAACAGCAATTTTACGCTGCACTGACCTTTGGCTTATTCCATTATACCTGCAAATATGGAACCAGCACAGGGAAAAAGGCTTGCTCAGTCACCCAAACAGCAAGAGAAGAAAAAGAAGTATATGAAAGTGTTGTGCAAGAATAAAAGTGATTAGCATACAGCCTTGATCCAAAATAGTCCTGGACACCAAGGGAATTTCCAGAAGACCTCACTGCACCTCATGGTGGTGATACCTTCAGCAAGGGAAAAACTGACAAAACTCAGATCCTGCTGATCCTTGAACCCTTTTTACTGTCAATCACTAATATTAATGTTCCATCATGCCCTACTTTTACACAACTACATTAAAAAATAAGCATGATGTCATCTAGTTGTTTCGTTTATTGTATTTTGGGGGTTAAATAAAATATCACTTCAAAGCAGTAAAATCAAATACACTATTTTCTAACCAAAGTGATACTGAAAGTGCCATAATAGAAAAAAACCCTCTTCTTATCACAGTATATTATGTGCAATGCAAAAAACCCCAGTTTTGAACAGGATTTGGAGATGACCAATTCTAACAGACAGAATTGAAGCTTAAAGACAACAAGTATACGCTGTCAGTTACACACAACATTGCCAAGGAGTACGCCTTTGCTTGTTCATATATTTCCCTTATAACTCATATTGACTTTTAGAGATGTGTCCAGAGCTATTTGCCTAAGAGATGCTGTGGAGTCATTAGGACAGAACAATATAATCACATGAACAGTAGTGACAAATTGCTGATGCTGCTGTGAAAATCATTGTTAAAATGTGTTTCCTCACACTTGTCATTGCAGGAGTCTGTAGAAATCAACAGGAGTAGACTTTTCCTGAAAATTTTTAGTATGGAGTGCCAGACAGAAGAAGAAAGGCATTTACTAGGTATCTGTCAAGGTTTAGGCTGGGCTGGTCACTAAAGGAATGACAGATGTTTTCTACTAATCCCGCACCCTTCCCAGAAGGAAGAAGGGGAAGGGAGAGAGACTTATGGGTTGAAAACAAAACTGAAACAGCTTTAATGAAATATTAACAATAAAATAAAAGATAATAATATTAAGAAAATAATGAAATATATACAAATATATAAAAAACCAATATCGAGCTCCTAGGATGACAATCACGTCACCAGCAAGCACTGGGACTGGACTCAGCAGCAGATGGGGACTGGATTCAGGAATGCACGGATCGTGATCAAAGGCAGAAGAATGGATAGAGTCCTCTTTGGATGCTGGCCATTGAAGAGGAGAGAGTTGACCCCTTTGATCTCTCAGCTTTATACTGAGCATGAGGCAGATGGGATGGAATACCCTGTTGGTCAGTTTTGGGTCACCTGGCCTGTCTGCTCCTCCTCACAGGTGCAACCGCTTTACTCTCTTCCTCCTCTGGCCCTCCAACATGGCACATAATAAAGTTAGTGGACCTTGGTTGTTATAGGAATAAGTAGAAGCAAGAGCCTCTCTGCATACCATTTCTTAGTATAAACTATAAAGATCAGACATTATCACTGCCAGAAGCAGACACTGTCTGAAAAACATACTATTAATTTCAGAGACTACAGTCAGTTAGAAGATACTTAACTGAAAATTAAAATCACTGAAAAGAAAATTGGTTTTGTTCTATCTCAAACCAGGACAGTATCCTTGCATAATTTAGCAAAAGAGGATTAAGGTGAAAAGCAAATGAGAATGGCCAGCAGGTTGAGGGAGGTTATCCTTCCACTCTACTCTGCCCTGGTGAGGTCGCATCTGGAGTACTGTGTCCAGTTCTGGGCTCCCCAGTTCAAGAAAGACAGGCAGAGAGTCCAGCAGAGGGCTACAAAGATGATCAAGGGAATGGAGCACCTCTCTTATGAGGAAAGGCTAAGAGACCTTGGTCTGTTTAGCCTGGAGAACAGAAGACTGAGAGGAGATCCCATCAATGCTTATAAATGTCTGATGGGTGAGTGTCAAGAGGATGGGGTCAGGCTCTTTTCAGTGGTGCTCAGCAACAGGACAAGAGTCAATAAGCACAAACTGGAACACAGGAAATTCCATCTCAACATGAGGAAACACTTCTTTGAGGGTAACAGAAAACTGGAACAGGCTGCCCAGAGTGGTTGTGGAGCCTCCTTCTCTGGAGATATTCAAAACCTGCTGGGATGCATTCCTGTGCAACCTGCTCTAGAGGAACCTGCTTTGGCAGGTGGGTTGGACTAGATGATCTCCGAAGGTCTCTTCCAACCCCTAACATTCTGTGATTCTGTGAGAAGGACTGTGAATCCCATCCCAACCTTCAATATAGGCATGAGCAGGCTGGAGTTTTTATGACAAAACTGAATAGAAAAAAGGACTGGTTTTGTACACAACACCATCCACTTTTTATTTTTCTGAGTGTTAGGAAATCACCACCTGTTCTGTCAAAGACAACAAGGTATTATCTAGAATTGGAAACTGAAACTGAAATAAAACATAACTTGGAAGAAGAAATACTGTTCCATTATCATGATTGTTCTTACTCTGACATTCCCACAGAAGGAATCTCATAGAGTAGTTTAATAAGATGCTTTCAGAGCAGCAGGTAGGTTCTCTGTCAAATACAGAGGTTGTATATTTTGGAAACACTTTTCTCTGTTTCTCTTTCCTTTTGGGAGAGTACTGGTTCTTCTGACTCCATTCTTAGAATATTCACGTCAGAGGCACCTGACCTTTTCTCAAGGTGAAGCAACCCAGTTCTCCCTCTTGTTCCTGTCCCAGGGGAATAAATCAGGTCAGCATCTCACTGAAAATGGTATTCAGAGTTTGCAGAATATCTCCTCTATTTAGCAGACATTACAGAACATTATTAAACAGAAAGGATAGATGAGACATGACTCCTTTTGCTGCTGATTTCTGTTCTTACTCTCTCATGGCAAATAAACAATTATTTTTACAAATAAATTCCTGAGTTGCAATTTTTTTGTCCTGATCCTACAGACGCTTCAGATGTCTGAAATGAATTTTCACCTGATGTCCTCTGACAAGTTTAGTGAGACTAACCACTGGGATAAGAAGCTGCCCTTAACAACTCAACTGCAAGTCTTGGATCTGTATTTGGAACAGCTGAAACCAAACAGAAGAAAATGTAGTACCAAAGGTTTGCTGCACTTGCTGCCTATCTCTCAACAGCAGCACGGCAAGTCATGCTAAGCACCTTCAAATTCTATTGATACAGAGGGGAACTCCAAATGAAAATCTGTGAACACTTGGTTAAAAATTAGGGAAGGTGTTGGAAGAGGATAATCTATAGGTAAGATCTGCAAAATCTAATTTTCAAAAAAACACCCCCAAAACTACCGAAAATCACAAGCTATCAAAGGGATTATGATTAAACTTGTATAACAAGCATCTGCAAATCAATTTTTTTCTCATTCATACTTCAGGCTGACTAGCTGAGCAGCAGAGATGGATAATTACTGCTTGTACACCTTCCTTACCAATCTTAATTCTCCTCTATTCTCTGATTCGAAAAAAATAACCATACTGAAGAATTCAGCCATTTTCATTGATTTTGCTTCTTGATTGCATGATATATTGCTGAACAAAAATTCTGATCATTCATGTCAAGGTCACCCAAACAATCAGGTCAAGAAATGCATAAGTAGGGTTTGGGATGGTGTAAATTTTCACAAGAAAAATGCAGCTTCCACTATATCTTGTTTAATGTTATGGTTTGTAATAAAATGTATCATTGAGCATTATTACTTCAAAGCACAACACTTCTAATGAACATTTTTATTCTTTCAGAGGACAAGGTGTTTTCTCAATAATAAGTGAACTGTTTCTGACAGATGTGTGCTAATTAGAAACAATTTCTTTAAACCAGACAACCACCATCAACAACAGATGCTTCACCTGACTGATCAAGCAATCTGCAAGTGTGCAGAATGAATCGCAACAAACAGAAAAGAAATAATGGTGGACAGTAGATGCTGGAATATTGGTCCCATCAGCATAGCTACTTAGATGACAATTATGCTCTAAGCAAAACAACAGACAAAGTTTATTAGAGGTATTTCTTTATGACACCTGGAACAGATTCATCCTTCACATCTTACAACAAATTTGGGATCTATTCACATCAGAACATAAAAGAAGAGATAAAGTACAGGCACACAAAGACTATAGTACAGAAAGAGGTCAGTCTTGGAGAAAGAAGTTTGCTGTTACGATAGCAATGTTAAAGGGACAATGAAAAAAAACCACTTCATAATGTATCACCTGGTAAAATGAGGTGACAGCAACATATATATTCCAAAGACAGCAAGATTAACAGATACAGTCAGCAAAGAAGAATAAAGGGAAAGGTCAGAACACAATAAGATTCTAAGGCAGGCTACCTGCAAGAGTGACTCATTGCAGATTCTACTGTTTTTAAAATTAGGATTGAAACATCTAGTACCCAGCTGCCAGCATTGCATTGCCCTCTGCTGCAGGAAGCCACAAGGCAGGGCAGTGATCTGCAGCAGCCTCCTTGCAGCCGGCTGGAACCCTAGTCGTGGGACTGTAAAGCAGGAGGAGAGTCTGAGGGATCTCCACAAAAATCACCAAGCTCACAGACTGCATGGTATGAGCCACAAATATGAAGTCTAGCACTTGTTTCATTATCACAGCACCTTGCTGATGTTCCCAGAAAAGAAAAAATTCCATGAACAGCCTCTCAGTTTTTCCTGGGAAAGCAGGGCATCCTTGTCTTAAGTTCTCCCCCTATCCATTTAGTAGATTCAAACTGACCAGAATGGAAAAATATCAGCTTCATCTCATTACACGGAAATATTCAGATGCTTTTCCACACAGTTGTCCTTACAGCTCTTACACCTGCAAAACCTATGTTCGGTGCAACTCACCCTCAGGTTCGACTAGAGAGATCACAACCAAGGCAGATAAAAGAGATCATTGCACTATGTTACACATACATTTCTTTGTCCAGCAGGTCGCTATCTATACTACCAACTGCATCTGTTAGATTTGTTAGTACCATAATATTAGCTGCTGGCAGTCTGAGAGTGGGTTCAAACACCACCCTCTCTCTCCAGTTACTGAGAAGGGAAGTAAGCTATTACACAGCACAGGGACTCTCTATCAGCCACAGACACGTTCTCTAAGAATAAAACCTCAAGAAGAAATCTAAAAGTAGCATGGAGAAACCTGATTAAAAGATGGCAAAGAAGAAATTAGTTAGGGAGCAAAAGCAGGGAAGAGATGAAAGAACAGTTAGTGAAATGGGTACCAAATTCTTTTAAAAGGAAACAAGTTTGGAAAACAGAGATGACTGTGGCTAAGTCCATCCATCATACACAGTTCCCCAGTTCTCCCTGCCATTGCTTCATGCTCTCCCAGACCTTGTTTCCAGTACTTACAGCTGGAAATGCTAAATAACAAATATAAATGCTGTTCATGCGTTTGTAGTGAGAAATGACTCTAATATTGCTCATGTCATGATAAAAGAAGGGACCAGCATGCTTATGAATATGATTCTGAGGAAATAAGGTTTCAGTGTGCCGCATGCTTCAAACTCTGGACTATACTTCATGCAGTAGTGATCAAAAAGTACATATTTTTTAAATTTTGTACAATACATATTTATCTGGAATTGCTCCGATAGCAGCAGGAAAAAACCTCTGTTCTCAGCACTGGGCTGGTCCTGCAAAAAGTGCCCCTACAGGGCTTGAATAACAAGTTCATTGAAGCTGAACACAGTTCCACAGCTGGAAGAAGAGAGGCTTATCTGTCTTCCTGCTCTCCTCTGGGTACATGGTTATTTGTAGGCATATTCATTTAATGAATAAACAAAATATTGCTGAAGGAAACCTAGACAGAGGGCCAGGGAGAGGAAAGGAGAGGGACAGAGAGAGTAGCATTGTCACAGAGATATGCTAGAGGTCCCGATCATATTTTTTAGCTTTGTATTCCTGACATTCATATGAGATATCTATAATATTGATTTCACTCCTTCACCTGTCTGATTCACAAAACTATAAGATGAAGGAATGTGCCTGAAATAAATAGAGGTGAAACTTTAATATGAGTTTTTCTCTCACAAACACATACACGCACAACTAAAATCCACACTAAATATTTTACACAATCACTGAACACAATAAATATTACCAGATGTACATGCCTTAGACTTGTTTTCGAAAAAACGACTACTCATAGTGCAGTTTTTATTCCAATGCAAACCAAAAAAGCTACTGAAAACTTGAATATTTTTTACACAATAAAGCCAGCATCTTCTAATGTCAAGAGAGCAAGTAAATCATTGAAAAGGAGTAAAAATTATGACAGAGATAAAAGGAAAAGTTTGTGTGAGCCATGTTTATATCAGTACCAGATTTATATTAAGATTTTTTAAACAACAGCTAAATATAGCAAGGCAATCTCAAAAAATTACAGTAGAAAAACAATCAAAATACAATGAGGCACAAAATGTGGTTTGTTATATACCAAACAGTGGTATCTATTTGCGAACAACAAAGCCCTGTAGCCACCTTCCAAAAGTTCAAGCTGGATTCACTGAAGAATCAAAAAAAAAACCCCTGTGCCTTTTGAAGGTTTTGAGCCTTGCCTCTCTCACCTTCTGGAGGGACCAAACTATTATCCAGAACCAGAACATTCTGATCTTATTCTAGATTTTGAGTCTGTAAAGACAATGGGCCCCAAAATACTCTCTGAATCTTCCTAATGGAAGTCTCAGTCTCATTAGGTAAAAGAATCCAGCATTTGGAGCCCATTTGTAGTCTGTATTGTGAATTATCATACCAGAAATACAGTCTATGATAATACACAACATAATAAATCAGTTATTACAATTGTTGTGAGGTGACAAAGTACTTTAATGAAGTATTTTCAAGGAGACGAGATAAACATGCTAATCAAAATGACTCAAAAATGTTGAGAGATCAGAATATATTATTTGATATGATACACACAATAAAAAGGATGGCATATATTAGATATCCCAGAATAAAGCATTACAGCAAGTCTGAGGGGATTGAAAGAGAAAAGTTTAATAAAATAAAACTATTGTATTCTCTATTGATGGACAACACAAGGGAACAGGAAAAGAAATCACTAGCTTATTAGGAAGAATCTTCAGCTTATTCCAAACGTTAAAGTTCTTGTCCTCCATTTTCATATGAAACCTTGAGTTCTGTGAAAGTCACATGCTATGTTATGACCAGTTTTTGTTAAAGCTATATATCTCAGCCACTTTACTAATGAGAACAATGTAAATGCTGGCCAAACTCATTCTGGCCACTTAACTTTCCCACTTGTTCTACTGGAAAGAGTGAAGCTGCTTCCCTTTTCACAGTACTTTATCCAATCTAAACAGAATGAGAAGAATGACAGTATATCAAAAAGAAAATGTAAGGTTATATTTAAGATCAAGTACTTACTTGAGCAGTTGAACCGAGAATTGCAGAGTTCTGATATATTTCTGTTTCACAGTTGCATTGTCTGCTGTTTAGAAAAGTGTGAGATCCAGCTGAAACTTTCCTTGCAGTGGGAAAGTTCACAAATCTCTCCCCATGTAGAGGCTTTGTTATAAAGCCCAGGTTAACAGCTCATGCTGTAGTTCTTCCTACCTTGAATGCATTTACTGGCTTTCTATCCAGCCACCTATTCTAATAAAATGCTAACAAAATGAAGTCTTGTAAAAAGAAACTACCACTGTTAGATTTGGTATAAATTGTCCACTAATTTCAGAAGATCTAAGATGAGGAATGAAAGACTGACATGGAGAACATGATATTTCTATCTTGTTACTTTGTGAAACTACTTTCAAAAAAGAATCCCCAAGAAAAATATTTTTTTAAAAAGGCATTCCCATGTAAGCATATCCAAGAAAAAAGTGTATTTAATGATTTGCTATGACTGTGTTCTGATGTTAGTTAAATCAGTAGAACTGTTTTTTGCTCCTGATGATCAGACTGTTTCTAGTTATTCAGTCTAGTCGTGCCATTCATATATCCAGGCCACACAGATCAGTCTATCCAGACTAAGACAGAATCATGTTTGTTGCACAGTTTTCATATAAAGCAATATTGAGGGATTAGCTTAATATTCCACAATTAGAAAGAATGTCAATAGGTCTGTATTTCCACATCTGTTTTAGTAAGGTCTATTACAGCAGCAACAGAAATTTTCAAGTAATATAAAGTTCTGAGATAGGATGAAAAATTCCAATTGCCACCTACAAAAGCTCCCTCTTTATTTTCTAATGGCATGGCAGTGCCATTAGTTTGTTTCTGTAATAATGAAACTCAGCGAATAAGACTTTCAAAATTGGCTGTGAAATTCTCACTGAGATAAAGCAGATCTGTGCATCTGAGATTCATTGAGCTGATCTGTGCAGAAAGACATCTCTGTACATATAGTTTAGAGGCTGTGAATACTACACCACACAGCTGGTCCAAATTGCTATTAAGTGCTTTCTGGTAGGAGAATAACGTGCTCTGTGAGGTCTTTGTGCAAACCACCTCCTTTGTCTCGTGAGGAATGCCTTCAAAAAGTGGATTTCCCTCTTTTTTGTTGTTTGCAAAATGGCACATTTTATCCATCCACAAAAAGTGTAAAATATTTTTTAGAAATTTCCCACATGTGCTGTATAGTACTGTATGGTATATACAGACTTATTTTTCTTAAATACTTCCTGTGCCCTTTCAGCATTAGTTTACAGACCTCTACAAGTCCATAAAAAAGTACTTATCTGGAACATTGTGGACACTTTCAGATAATGTATGTGACAAAAGGGTTGACCACTGAGCCTAGACTGCCAGATAACAACCTGAGAAGGGACATAAGCAGGGTGCCCTAAGGAGAAGATGAATAAACAATTACTCATGTTTGGCAAGTGAAGGGGAACATTTGGACCTCCGAAGGTCATGTGTTAACAACCAGACTGAATAGTCAGCACATCACAGGATGCCTAAGAATACTTCAAAGGATCTGAATGTGATTGGAGAAGACTGAAGTGTGTCCATGTACTATTGGATAATTATGCTTAGCATTTTATTTCAAGCTGTATATAAACTAGAAAATCCCTATGGATACCTTCCTTCCCTTATTGGGGGGGTGGGGGTGTGTGTGTGTACACTGAAGGGTTAGCATCTCATGATCATGAAATAAACCTTTTGTAATGCTACCCTTGTGTCCCTTTCCTCCTCAGTCGTCAAACGTGCCAAATTGGTTTTGCCACAATATATCAAATAATTTTTTAAAAGCCTATATTCTGTAACTTCTTGTCTTCAGGCTACAGTGACTATCATAACTTCCAGTGTAAGCAGTAATCCCCATTTGCAAGTAGATGGCACATTATCACAGCATATTTATAAACAAGATACACTTGAAACGTATATCTCAGTCACACAGTAAGAACTCTGAGATCATTCTTTACTGCAAATTAACTCTACCTCAGTTTTATATAGTTCAAAGATAAGACACATTTTAACAGTGCTTGCAGTTACTAGTAGAGTAGCTATGCTTAGTATACTTAGTAAATGAAGTACTGTTGCACATCTATTGTCAATAATTTTACAAATGACACTCTCCATCTGGACATTGAGCCATTGACCACCACCCTCTGGATGCGACCATCCAGCCAGTTCCTTATCCACCGAACAGTCCACCCATCAAATCCGTATCTCTCCAACTTAGAGAAAAGGATGTTGTGGGGGACCGTGTCAAAGGCCTTGCAGAAGTCCAGATAGATGATATCCGTAGCTCTCCCCTTGTCCACTGATGCAGTCACTCCATTGCAGAAGGCCACTAGTTTGGTCAGGCAGGACTTGACCCTGGTGAAGCCATGCTGGCTGTTTTGAGACACCTCCCTGTCTTCCATCTGCCTTAGCATAGCTTCTAGGAGGATCTGTTCCATGATCTCCCCAGGCACAGAGGTAAGGCTGACAGGTTGATAGTTCCCAGGGTCCTCCTTTCTACCCTTTTTAAA
>VFFE01006941.1:423865-459459 GCA_008921705.1 Burhinus oedicnemus
ATAAATTTAAAAAAAAAAAAAAAAAAAAAAAAAAAAAAAAGCAGAATCCAAAAAGCCTGGGTTAGGTTAGAAAGAGTATATGCAACACAGGAGTCCAAATACTGTGGTTATCTCTGGTGATTTGTAAGCAGCCAGAACTGGAGCATTTTACTTCATGGAACGACTGTACAAAACAGATGTTTGAGCTGAAATTCTGAAAACCTCAAACTCAGGTTTTATACTTGGACTCATAAACCGGAAATTTCTAGATTTTTTTCTGGAAATTTAGGAAACTGAAATTTCTAGAAGACTAACCTAGTTTAAAAAAAGCCACAAAAAATGATACAAAATTAAGCAATCAAAATATAACAAAGCCAAAACTTTCTTACACAAAGAAATATACCACATTGGAGGCTGTAACCACAAATACAGTTGGAAATAGTTAACATATCCAGGGTCCCATTGTTAGGGATTAATATATATACCTGTATTGAAAAACTCATTAGTAAGAAATGACAGGGAAGGAGAAAAAGTTGGTTGTGACAGTCAACCACAGCATGAACTGAGCCAGATAGAAGATGCACAGTTTAATGTGAACACAGACTACCTCTGGCAAGATCTTTCTGGTAAAGATCTAAGATATTAGTGATATATAGTATAAGGTGCAGGTTTAAGCACATCTGCGTATAATTCTGGCTACCCTTATTCAAAGCAGGTGAAATCTAAATGAAAGTGGCACAGAGGAAAGCCATTACTTTAAATCAAAGGAACTGAAATTCTATACTCTAAGTAAAGATAGAGCGAGCTTGGGAATTAGGTTAGCTGTGGTAGCCTTTGTGTACACTCACAGAGATCAAACATCAATAATGAAACTTTTAGGATAAACTGTGCAAGAAAAAATCCAGGTGAGTATTAGTTAACACCTAAACCAGAAATTAGGAAGGTGCTAACCATCAGGGAAGGGAGGTCTAGAGTAGAACACATCTGCTGCCCAGGTTCCTTTATGGAAACAGGAAAGGAACAGGGCAAGGGAAGAGATAACTGACCAGGTTGAAGATGGATGCCAATCATTTTACGAAACAGATTACATAATGAGATAATCTACTGTAGAAAGATGCATTGACTACCTGAGACCCTTTTCAGTCTTACATCTTAAGAAACGATGGTCTTGCGACTAATGAACAAGCCAGAAAGCTACATTTTATCCTGAACTTTCTGTATAACATTGCTCAACTCAGAACACAAAGGACCTTATTTTCAAAAATTCTAAACACTTAAAACTATAGAAAGAGGAGCAGGAGGTACTCTAAAGTTTCTCAAGTTGCATAAGCACAGGTAAAAATTAGCAATTTTCTGTCTCTGCTTCAAGTCCTTATCTGTACTGCAGAAGTTATCTGTACTCACTGTCCCTATGTGTACTCATTGTTTCAGAGGTGTGTTGTAAAGAATTAACATTTGTTTGATACTTACTTATCACTGTGATTAATTCAAATTGAAAATGCTGTTCTTCAGCAGTGGTAAACTTTTATGTGACCAAAAGAAAATTTTAAATCAATTATTGCTCAGCAGGAAAGAAAATCCAAAGTAAAACCCAACCAGATGAGAGGCTAGGTGTCCTGACATGACCTTATAAGCAGCAGGATGCCAAGACCCTCCCAGACAACACAGAATTCAGTAAGAACAAGCCTTGACCTGTGTAAATTAACTGGTAACTTAAACACTCAAAGCAACAGGCCCAAGCACATACTTAAGAGAATCATTTGCTCTAAACTGACTTCTTTCCTTTGAGCTTCCGTGCCAAAGAAAACAAACAGTTAAGTTTGCTACCTTAATTTCCCCACTAAGAGTTAAATTAGTAAATATTTGTTAGAGGATTCAGAGAGAAATGTACAACAAAGAGAGTACTGTTTTACCTAGTTTCCATCTTGTTTACATGAACCACCAGGCCTTGGTATGCAGTTTGTGAGGCTGCACATCACAGCCCTTTACCCAGAGAATGCAAATAGGCTCCCTAGCTTCCCAAGACTTAGAGAAACAGTAAGTTTTATTCTCAGTGGTTATGTCTGCTTCTGCTTCAGGTGATATCAGCATCCATTTGTCTTCTGACTTCCAAGAGGGTAGGTTAAGGAAGGAAAATAGAAACAATGATAATCAAAAGAAGAAGGATTCATGCTGGGATGTTTCTCAGTAGTATAAAGTGGGTGTGACTGTTTTTACACTGGACTCTTCTACCTGTCATAGGCGAGTGGGAGTTAGGGTAATACTGCTGTAACTTGGTAATACTCAGGGTGCTTGTATTCTAAAACAGCCTCCAAGCGATTAGAGTAGGCATTTGATAATTGTTCTGGAGGAAGGAAAAATAAACTCCATATTTTCTACTTTTGCTACCTACTATTTCCTGTACTGCCTCTTTAGTTTCAGAATTCTAATCTACTGTACTCAGATACCTACATTTAAATTACAATTTACATAATTACAATTACATCTACACAGAATTAATCATAGGTACTTCTGAAATAACACAGTTAGTGTCAAACTACCTGACCACAAAAAAAAAATATCCTGACACATAGACTCTTTCAGCCCCTACTATGAGGGGGAATGGAAGGCACCCAGCATCTTGCCCAGTTAAGGAAGTCCACCCTCCCTATGGCTTGAAGCTGATAAAACCAGCACTAAGACACAAGACCTTTCTGGAAGCTCTTTAATCTGACAACTGAAATCAGTCTCCCATTTGTTTCCTACAAAAGCGGTCAGTTTTCACTTTTACATCATCATTTTAAAAAAATGAAGAGCTAGAAACAAATTGTTAGCTTCAAAATTTCCACTGAAGATGGAAATACTCTGCCAGGTGTCTTTTATTTGGTAAACAGATAAAATGTAACTTATCATTACACTAGTAGAATATCATAGAATCATAGAATGTGTTGGGTTGGAAAGGACCTTTAAAGGTCATCTAGTCCAACCCCCCTGCAGTAAGCAGGGACATCTTTAACTAGATCAGGTTGCTCAGAGCCTCATCAAGCCTGGGCTTGAATGTCTCCAGGGATGGGGCCTCTACCACCTCTCTGGGCAACTTGTTCCAGTGTTTCATCACCCTCATTGTAAAGAACTTCATCCTAATGTCTAATCTAAACATACCCTGCTCTAGTTTAAAACCATTGCCCCTCGTCCTATCGCTACACGCCCTTGCAAAGAGCCCCTCCCCAGCTTTCCTGTAGGCCCCTTTCAGATACTGGAAGGCCACTATAAGGTCTCCCCGGAGCCTTCTCTTCTGCAGGCTGAACAACCCCAGCTCTCTCAGCCTGTCTTCATAGCAGAGGTACTCCAGCCCTCTGATCGTCTTTGTGGCCCTCCTCTGGACCCGCTCCAACAGGTCCATGTCCTTCTTGTGCTGAGGGTTCCAGAGCTGGACACAGTACTCCAGGTGGGGTCTCACGAGAGGAGAGTATAGGGGGAGAATCACCTCTCTGGATCTGCTGGCCACAGTTCTTTTGATGCAGCCCAGGATGCGACTGGCCTTCTGGGCTGCAAGCACACATTGTTGGCTCATGTCCAGCTCTTCATCCATGAGCACTCCCAAGTCCTTTTCCACAGGGCTGCTCTCTATCACATCATCCCCCAGCCTGTACTGATAGCAAGGATTCTCCTGACCCAAGGGTAGGACCTTGCACTTGGCCTTGTTGAACTTCATAAGGTTTGCTTGGGCCCACCTCTCCAGCTCATCCATGTCTGGATGACATCCTGTCCCCCTGGCACATCAACCACACCACTCAGCTTAGTGTCATCAGCAAACTTGCTGAGGGTGCACTCGATCCCACTGCCTATGTCATTGATGAAGATGCTGAACAGCACCGGTCCCAGTACGGAACCCTGAGGGAAGCCACTTGTGACCCCTCTCCATCTGGACATTGAGCCATTGACCACCACCCTCTGGATGCGATCATCCAGCCAGTTCCTTATCCACCGAACAGTCCACCCATCAAATCCGTATCTCTCCAACTTAGAGAAAAGGATGTTGTGGGGGACCGTGTCAAAGGCCTTGCAGAAGTCCAGATAGATGATATCCGTAGCTCTCCCCTTGTCCACTGATGCAGTCACTCCATTGCAGAAGGCCACTAGTTTGGTCAGGCAGGACTTGACCCTGGTGAAGCCATGCTGGCTGTTTTGAGTCACCTCCCTGTCTTCCATCTGCCTTAGCATAGCTTCTAGGAGGATCTGTTCCATGATCTCCCCAGGCACAGAGGTAAGGCTGACAGGTTGATAGTTCCCAGGGTCCTCCTTTCTACCCTTTTTAAAAATGGGTGTGATGTTTCCGTTTTTCCAGTCACCAGGGACTTCACCTGACTGCCATGACTTTTCAAATATCATGGAGAGTGGCTTGGCAACTACATCAGCCAATTCCCTCAGGACTCTGCAGTGCATCTCATCAGGTCCCATAGAATTCTATATATTCAGGTTCCTCAGGTTGTCATGAACCTTGTCTTCACTTATAGTGGGTGGGACTTTGTCCTGCAGGTCCCTGTCTTGTGGTCCTTCAACCTGGGAGGCATGAGGAGAGAGGCTGGCAGTAAAGACCGAGGCAAAAAAAATTGTTCAGAACCTCAGCCTTCTCCTCGTCCGTTGTTACCAGTTTTCCATTCTCGGTCATCAGGGAGGGCACACTTTCTTTGACCTTCCTATTCTGGTTGACGTACCTGTCGAAGCCCTTCTTGTTATTCTTAGCATCCCTTGCCAAGTTCAGCTCCAGCTGTGCCTTGGCCTTCCTGACCTTGTCCCTGCATAACCGGGGACTATATTAGCTAATAAAGAATGTAATAAATATATTTCTGTAGAAAGGTCTGAACCATACAGATATGTACAAAATAAAAGGTGTACTCTATTCAGTAGTATGCACAGTCTTACTATAAACCTGGAGAAAATAACTACTAGAGATGTGATTAGTAAAGGAATCATCTTTTCATTGCTCATGAAAGCCACTAAATAACTAGAAAAGTAACTGAACAGAAAAGCTAGAAAGATTACAAATGTTCCATTAGTTCAAATCAGACCTTATAGTCTTGTAAAACATTTCACACCTTTAACGAAAAAATTTATGGCGAAGAGCATTGCCTACCTCTGGCAATCTGCATGTAAGCAGCGGTGAAAGAAGTAAGTGGTGAACAACCCACTGTGTGCCTCAGTACTACAGCCAGCTGGCCACAGGTGCACCGCAGCACCTCTGTGATGCTCTCCTGCTTACCATGAGTCTGCACCCCCAGCTCTCCCCACTAGTTTGAGATCGGTTGCAGCATAAAGGTCACAGCTGTTTACACTGTGTGCACACGTATAAGAAGTGAAATTCATACTCATAAACAGAATTCTTAAAAGGCTATTTGTTGACCTTATAGGAAACCTATGTTATAGAGTCTCTTGCAGACCAGATATCATAATTAGTATCAATTATGCTTCTGCATCACTGGCTCAAAGCAATATTCTGACATATACCACTATTTCAAGAAATTAGGGACTGGACAGTCTTTAAAAGTAATCTACACGAAAAATACGAGTTTGTAACCTTTTTCTCCCAGTTTTTGCCTCTTGGATTTTCCTTTAGAACTCTGCTTGTTTTACCTCTTTGTTTTCCTTTTTGTCTCCTACCACTATAACTTCCCCAGAGGGCTTCACCTATGACTCCAGAAGAAAGGTGGTCCATTCTCTCATTTTATAGAGGAAAATAGGATCACAGGTCTCAGATCACACAGCAGGCCAGTGGTAGAGCTAGGAATAGAATCCACATTTCCTGAGTCACAGACTATTACTTCATATGGACTCTTAAAATATGATACAGTAGGGAAATGCTTACAAGCACAACTACAAAGAAAATAATTTGAGACTCCAACACTCAAAGGGAAGGAAAAAAACATGCAGGAAGAGTTCAACAGGTAAAGCACCAAGCATCTTCAGACAAAGCCGACAGCAAATTAGGCACAAGCAGGCAAGAATATATGAGACATTGTCTCTGATTTCATACTGAAACCAATCTCAATAAAAAGGCCTTTTTCTTTTGTTATTATGGATCTTTTGCAACAGCAGATAGAAAAATGAGAGGAGGTTGGGAATAGCAAAGATCATGACATTTGTTTTAATAGAAGGAATTCTGCAACACAGCTGAAATGATTACTAATCTGAAATCCAGAGATGAGGAAATACTAAAACAACTAAGAATGTTTACATTAAATGAATAATTTAAAGCAAGCATAATGACTATTTATTAAAATTATTATAAACATGCTATGAAAGAGGAAAATTATCAGTGAGGTACAAAGAAGAATGTGTCTAGGAGTAAAAGGATTAAATAAGATAAAGAATATTTAAATATTCATGTCAGAAACAGATTTCTAATTTCAGACTTCTTAGGCAGTGTAAGTCTCCCAAAGGAAAGAGTAGAGTTCCACTGCTTAAGTCTTTTAGTTGGAATATTAAATTCATTTTAAAATGGTCTTTCAAAATAAGCTAGTATATATACTCTATTTTTGCTGCCCCCCTAGGGTAATGAGTGCTACAGTAGCGTTTATATCTTCTTGCAGAATACATCCTGCAGATACAGCAATGGCATTTTTTCTCTTCACTGAGCAAGGGTATTAAATTACTTACAGATCTAAAGTGCACAATCTTTTACAGTGAAAGACAGCAAAATAATAGTGAATGGGAAATAAAAACAAACCTGTCATACTAGGATTTTCTACCTTACACACAGCCCCTTGGTATGGCTGTTTCTAGACGCTAAGGTACCATGGGGATATAACAGGACTTCCTTCTGGTAACACCACTAGCTTTTGGCAATGGAGAGTTGCAAATATAACAGATCTTTTCTCAGCAGCTACCCTATGGCTTATAGCTTCACTAAGAAGACTCAGACTGTTGCCAGGTAGGCTTTTAGCACAAAGCAGTAAGTGCACACCAGTTGAATACTTGGCTCTGTATTTCTGGTTCTAATCTGTAAGTGGATGGTACAGTTCCTCAAAAAGTAAACAACAAATACAAAATAGATTCTATTCTCTTTAGTGTGTATTTCAGGCACTCAAATATTTAGAATAATGTATGGCTCCATTTTCTTAGTAATCATTTAATAAATATGTTCATGCATGGGTTTCTAGCTCACCAGTCTTTCTGCAGACTAGCTACATAGCTTGCATGTTATCACAAGGGATAATAAAATAACTCTGCTTGAAACACTGGCTTATGGCCACTTTAAGCTGTGGAGACTATTGAGACTTAGCTGAGACACTATGGAGGAATACTTAGTGAATAATGTGCACAATGCAAGCACCTGTAATGGAATCAGTGGAGCAAGATGAGAAAGCTACATAGCCTCTTCCTAAGTAGCGCATTGTGTAACATTCCCTGTTTAACTGCAACTTTATGTTATTCTTTCCTGCCATTTCATTACCACTCTACAACAAATCTATTTCTCTTTGTGAAAACAAATTACACCACAGTCTTAAGAAGGAATCCAGTGGATTTTGACAAGACATCAAATTTTCCAGTATGAAACCTCAGCTTGAATTAGTGGATTAGTTATATGCTTTAATTATTTCTCTAATCTATGAGGCTGAGGCTTCATAAAATGACTCCACAAAGTAAGAAAAACTCCCATTCCCTTACAGCACCAAGAGTGGCTGTGGGCCATCTTTTCTAGTCTTACCCAAGTCCATTTCAGAGAATAGTATTACCTCAATTAAATTGAAAGATTTAAGGTTCTAGTTACTTCACTTCTTTGAATACTAAGTAGACTTCCACTGCTATGGTAGCTGCACTTTCGTGTCCCCTGTGTGGCATGAACGTTCATATCTCATGTCATTCACCTTTGGCCACCCAGGCACAGACAGCCCCAAATCAATCTGAAACTCTTTTGGAAAACTTTCCAGTGAATTTGATTCTCAACATTAAATTAAAGGAAAAATTTGTGCCCTCATACTCATGTAGTGAAAGATTAATAACAACTTCACCGCAGGAATACAGATTAATTTTAATATAATGATCTGTTTAAAATTTTCCCTTAATTGCCACATATTTAATACATTTGTTGAAAGAAACAATCATTAGAATAATTATTTTGGGTATTCCATTACTCATAAATTTTATCATTCAAGAGTCATGAGATAGCAGATTCACTTACAGAAGGTTAATTAACTAAAATGCTCCTTTTACAAAACCCCTTCCAACTCATGGGCAGCTACCCAGAATGGAAATATTTATTGTAAGATTTCATTTAGTTACATAATACAGGAAAGGCAGATACGGATGGCAGCTTGCCATGGAATACTATTATTCCATTACTTCTTTAGCTAACGCACTTAAAGAGAATTATCAGTGTAATGAAAGGTATATGCATAGCTTCACATTGCTACCTGATAGTGTTCCGAGCCCTAGATACCTATGTCATCCTGAGTATTTCTAGGCACGGCATTCTGTTATTTCTGTTGCATCCTGCATTAAGCCCATCTAAAACAGGACTCCAAGAGTTTGATCTTACTTACAGATATTAATGGAAAAATCTAATGATTAACCAATCCTTTTTCCATAGTAGCTTTTCGTACCTGTAGCAAGAACCTATGCTTCTGTAGCTATTACTATTGGCTATTCTTATGTCCAGCTGTTTTCTGTACCGGCTGCTATCAAGAGATAAACTTGGACGGAATAGCTAAGAGGATTAGTCACGAGATATGGAGGTCACTGGGTTCTGCCTGTTCAATGACCTACAGAAAGTAAGTTTGTCTCAGTTCAGACTCCAGGGGACAAGCATTCTTACTGAAAAAAAAAAAAAAAGCAACAAGTCTTTTTGACTTGGCTGCTTACTTATAGCTTTCAGAAAGCATGAGTTTTAGGTGGACAAAGGCACCAAGCTAACTTCCCCAAGTCCCTGAAAATCTAAGACATGAGAAACTGTTAGTGCAACTTTAAAGAAAGCTTTCAATACGCTTGCCTCCACTGTTCTTTTTCTTTACAGTATCCATAAGTACTAATTTTGTCATTCATTTTTTAAGAACACAGAATGTAGTTCTCAAAAAGATATTGTAAGTATTGGCATGAACACTGTGTACCAGAGGTGAATATAAACCTGATTAATAATACATACAATCAGCTGTTTAATCCTTCTACAGATAAAAATGTAGATTTACACGTGTAACAGTGACTCTAAATGGTGGTAAACAGGTAGCCTCCTCCCAGACTCTCATTCAAAACAAATCTTTCTTGGGTTTTTTTCTTTCTATCTTTTCTTTTCAAGTTAGTTATTCAAGTCAAGTTATTCATGAGAAAGTGGTAGAATTCTTTTTCGTATATGAGCAGTCCACTCGGTCATACACACATTTGAATCCTGGAATAGAGAAGCAAGTATTTTCTTTGCTGTGGCTCAGGGTTTATACTGAAGGGGTAAATAGTGTCTCTGTGACAAACCAGAAAGGGGACAATAGTTGTCAAGGCAATCATTTATATTCTGCTGTAAACAAATTCAAAGCCAGTCACTGTTTATTAAAAGTGTGCAATCCATCCCCACTTGCACTAATGCTTGCCAAAGCTGCTAGAGGTTAAAATGTTATTTTTGGAGACAAGATATTTCTCTTCCACTTGAATGAGTTTTTCTATCAGATATTTAGTAGCAGAAAGGGACAAGAAATAACTTTAAGGAACATTTCTAGAATATGAGGTAGAGTATTCCTAGCCTATTTAAGGTAAGAATTCTTGTACCTCTGGATATCTTTTCTTCCTACAGGATAACCCACATCAAATGGTATCAAGTGAGGTGGGAAATCACCAAGAATGAGCCATGTAATTAGAGGCGCTTGTCCTGAATCACTGCTAAAAAACATGGAATGGTGTCTGGAGAAAGTAACCTCTTGTTGCCCGCTGTAATTTTAAGTCATTATTCATTTAAAACAAGCAACAATGGAAAAAACCATGGTAGCTGTCTTTTGTCATTTTTTTAATATCAGCTGAAGCCAAGCATACTTTAACAGCTCTGAGACACAGAAGAGAGGTCCCATTTGTGACCTGCAACCAGCTGGATAAAACGAGTGGTGAAGCAAGGCTGGTCCATATGACTGCACAGGATGCTAGCTGCAGTATCTCATGTCACTCCCCAAACAGATTGAACAATGTGCTTGCGAGCCTTTAAAATGTGTCTGCAAAGTGATATAGTTTTAGGTCAGTGCAAGAAGTGGTAAAAGAAGTAGGCAACACCAATTTTACTCTTCAAGTGAACAGTTTGGGGGAGGAAATGGAAACAGGAAGTCATTAGATCTGTCAAAAGAAAAAGATGATGCACTGACATGTTAAAATTGCTACTCACTAAGCTAATGATCAGTTTATGGTTACCTAATGCTCTTTTCAGTTTTCTTGCTGTTGTTAAATCTACTAGTTATGTTTTGGGTTTTTGGCTGGTGGGGTGTTTTTTTCATAAAAATTACATACACGCTTTCTTTTGTGGTGACTGTCCTTCAATTGCATCACTAAGTTGTATGTTTAACACATCACAGACCTCTCAAATTCTTTCTTCACATAGCAGGAGTCTACCCACACGCTGGATCACAAGGCTGGACAGCAGGATTCTTCACTCTCTCTGGAAACTGGTCTCACTGCTACAATATTCCTTAATAAGTGCATTTGGTATTCCTTAACAAGAGCATTCTTTCTACTCTGAGTGACATAATAATACACAACAGATTTCCCATTTTGACTACTTTTCTCTCACCATTTTTTCTCAGTATGGTAGCTTATACTATCTTAACCAATATTTGTTTTTCAGCTGCCTCAAACAAGTCCCAGACTCTTGAATATGTTCTGCAGAGACCCTCCCAATACGTTTTTCATGTAGAAACCAGCTGTTGAATGAGAGACACTTTACAAGGACTGAGAGAAGGGCAGCACTGAAAGAGGAATTCCCAGGAAAAATGACTGTATATAACCATTTCTCAAAAAAATAGATTAGGGTAATAAGACATGCAGAGTACTCAGTGCAGAACTAGTCTTCCCCTCTTCTTGCATCTCAAAAGACAGCAGACAAACCTATGCCTTCAGTCATCATTGAACAAGTGTTCTGGATCTGTTTTGGATACGAAATCCCCAGAGAAGATTGCTGTTTCTGTTCACTGACTGGAGACAGTGTGCTGGAAGCAAACAAATAGCCTGCAATTCACAGCCAGAAGCAAAACCAGCTGGTAAAATTCCACATAGTCACTACCTTCTGAAAGTGCAGGCTCTGTTGTTTCAGGATTTATGTTTTTTTCTGTTCTGCATTCTGTACCCTCTCCATGCAAACGAATAGTGCTGATCTCCGAGAAAAAAGAACAAGATTACCTGAAGTAACTGTAACTATCCATTCAACATGAAAAATGAAATAGACAAGGTAGTTTTAGATTATTTACAGCTTCCTAAGTATTCTTTCAGAATTCTCAAATACCAACATACTTCACAATTGACTGCCGACGTCATCAGTAAATCTCCTGCAGTGAGCAAGGAATATTTGTGCAATGGAAACTGACAGTAAGAACAAAGGCCCAGTGAGGTCCTGTGCAGAGAACCTCCTAAGCAACGGGAAGCAAAAAGCTATTCCAAGGCCCTGAAGGGCAACTGTGAGCATGTACAGTAATGTACAGGGCACCCTGGTGACAAGGACCTAGTATGCAATGTAAACTGTCGGGTTTTACTTTGTATTTCTGGGTTTGAAATCTGCAGTGCAGTTGATCCTTTCTTTGAGGCTAGAAAGTTACAAACTTAAACATGTTAACATGGGGACTCCTGACTGCCAAGAGGTAATCTATGGCCTGAAACCGTTTTCTCATTGATTAGATGCATATACAAAATTGCAGCTAAAGTATATTATTACATCAGAAGGTAACCACCAGAAGAAAAGGAAAGCCTTTAAAATTATTGACATTTTAAAAGCTGGTAAGTTTTCCACAGGTCTGCATTCACAGAACAAGTTACTTAAAGAGGCTGACATCCACAGGAGCCCTGTGTTCACCCACTAACAGTAGTTTTTAAAACTACTCTCGACTATACACTCTACGTTAGGTAACAGCATCAAAATACATAGTTGTAGATACAGTGTTCAGTGTCTCATCAGTATGATGGAGCCAAACATTCATTGTTCTCTATTTTTTTGGAGGACCCAACACTAACTGTAAAACATTTTCATTATTTCAGGTGAAAAGCAGAAAGATTTTAATTTCTCATTTTGAAACTGAGCGTGCATTCAACATATTTGTCATATATTTTAAGGATAAAAATTTACACTACAGTTTTCAGTTGTTCAAAACTGTATTCTAGATCTCAAAAGTACAGGTTAATGCATGGTCATTGTCTAGTCACAGAGTTTATGTTCTCCTGACTGAAATTCTTAGTTCTAGGGAGATTTTTATATATGCTTATATATAAATATGTATTTCTGCTTTATTTCTGACTATGTTGCAAGTTTCTAGTTTTGAAGTTCTGTGGTTTGAGCTTGGAGGCTGTGGGTTTTTTTGTATTGGTTTGGTTTGGTTTTGTTAGAGATGGCCTCCTTCCAGTTACGGTATGGAGAGTTCAGTTCATATACATTTTGTGTACCTTCAATACAATAGTATACCATTGCTATTAAGTATTACCAGTTGCAAAGTAATCATTAAAACTAGTATATTTAAAATGAAATAAAGTTGAGAAAAACAATAATTTATTTAGTACTTAGTGAGCAGAACAATTGAAGCTACCATAAAAGTAGCACTTCTTCTGTTTAAAAAAGTACAGAAGAACATATGTCCTTAAAAGCTATTACACTTTTATCTTTCTTGAAAGCAAGCTCTGTCAGATGTGTAGAAAAACTGTCGTACAAACTTAAAAGCATACAGAAAATGTGCAACAGTATGAATAACTAATGTAGTGAAGTATCCACATCAGAATAGAGAACGTTTCTCTTTGGTAGCAACAGAAATAGCTATACCTTTGTCGTCAGCTTTAAATGGTATTTAAAAATGTTGGTTTAAATAACTGTAAACAAAGAGTCCCTCCAAAAACTAAATAAGCTGAATCAAACTGTAATACATTTTCAGAAGTGAAAGAAACTCTGTTCAAGTGAAAAACAGTCAACGAGAAATCCTACAGAACCAGCCTGAAGCAAGATCCTCAGACTGGGTACAGCTGTCCTCAGGTTTGACTAAACCAGTTCTAGCTTGTACTTCCCTTCTTCACAGTATGTCCCTGACATTTGTTCTCCAACAGCCTCACCTTAGTTCCACAGCAACCTCAGTCTCTCCATCCTTCCAAGCTGCAGAAACAATTTGCTGCTCATTTTCCCCATTCTGCTTATGTTCCCTGTGCCTTCTAGTCTAGCAGTTGATGAAATGAGGAAAGCCAAGGCCTCCTTGGAATGAAATCTGGCAAGGGATGTCAAGGTCAACAGGAAGGGTTTCTTCAAGTACATCGGAGGCAAAAGAAAAACCAGAGAAGATGTGGGCCTGCTATTGAATGAGACAGGGGCCATGCAGAGATGCAGAGAAGGCAGAATTACTGAATGCTTTCTTTGCTTCGGTCTTTACTGCTCAGGCCAGGCCTCAGGAGTCCCAGACTTTACAAGTAACAGAGAAAGTCTGGAGGAAGGAGGACTTTCCCTTGGTTGAGGAGGATCAAGTTCAAGATCAGTAAGTAAACTGGTTATCCACAAGTCCATGGGTCCTGATGGAATGCACCCACAAGTGCTGAGGGAGCTGGCAGAAGTCATGCTGGGCCGCTCTCCATCATCTTTGAAAGGTCCTGGAGAACAGGTGAGGTGCCTGAAGACTGGAGGAAAGCCAATGTCACTCCAGTCTGCAAAAAGGGCAGGAAGGAAGACCCAGGAAACTACAGGCCAGTCAGCCTCACCTCCATCCCTGGAAAGATGATGGAACAGCTCATTCTGGGCATCCTCTCAAAGCATCTGGAGGAAAAGGAGGTTATCAGAAGTAGCCAACATGGATTCACCAAGGGGAAGCCACGTCTGACTAATCTGATAGCCTTCCACAATGGCGTGACTGGATGAATAGATGAGGGGAGGGCCGTGGATGTTGTCAACCTTGACTTCAGCAAGGCTTTCAACACTGTCTCCAACAGCATCCCCATAGGCAAGCTTAGGAAGCGTGGGTTAGATGAATGGACAGTGGGGTGGATTGAAAACTGGCTGGCAGATAGAGCTCAGAGGGTTGTGCTTAGTGGCACAGACTCTAGTTGGAGGTCTATGACCAGTGGTGTTCCCCAGGGGTCAGGACTGGGTCCAGTCCTGTTCAACATATTCATCAATGACCTGGATGAAGGGATAGAGGGTACTATCAGCAAGTTTGCTGATGACACAAAACTGGGAGGGGTGGCTGCGTTGCCATTCAGCGTGACCTGGACAGGCTGGAGAGTTGGGCAGAGAGAAACCTCATGAAGTTCAACAAGGGCAAGTGTAGGGTTCTGCACCTGGGGAAGAATAAGCCCATGCACCAGTACAGATTAAGAACTGACCTGCTGGAAAGCAGCTCGGTGGAAAGGGACCTGGGAGTCCTGGTGGACAACAGGGTGACCATGAGCCAGCCATGTGCCCTTGTGGCCAAGAAGGCCAATGGCATCCTGGGGCGCATCAAGAGGTGTGTGTGGCAAGCAGGTCGCAGGAGGTTATCCTCCCCCTCTACTCTGCCCTGGTGAGGCCGCACCTGGAGTACTGTGTCCAGTTCTGGGCTCCTCAGTTCAAGAAGGACAGGGAACTGCTGGAGAGGGTACAGCAGAGGGCTACAAAGATGATTAGGGGGCTGGAACATCTTTCTTATGAGGAAAGGCTGAGGGACTTGGGTCTTTTTAGTCTGGAGAAGAGAAGACTCAGAGGGGATCTCATCAATGCCTATAAATGCTTAAAGGGAGGGTGCTGGGAGGATGGCACCAGTCTTTTTGCAGTGGTGCCCGGTGACAGGACAAGAGGTAATGGGCACAAACTTGACCATAGGAAGTTCCATCTAGACATGAGGAGGAACTTCTTTCCTTTGAGGGTGGCAGAGCACTGGAACAGGCTGCCCAGAGAGGTGGTGGAGTCTCCGACTCTGGAGACATTCAAAACCCGCCTGGACGCCGTCCTGTGCAACCTGCTCTAGGTGTCCCTGCTCTGGCAGGGGGGTTGGACTAGATGATCTCCAGAGGTCCCTTCCAACCTCTGTGATTCTGTGATCTCCTTCAAGACAGGAAGTCTAACATATTCTCTGCTTTGCAAAATACTCAGGTACTAGAGGGGTTTGAGTGGAGGAGGAAGGAACTCTAACATGCCTTTGGTTTCTTAAAGGAAGATGTGATGAGTACTCCTGCCTCATGTTCTGCCCACATAGCTGCTGCAGTCCTTCCATTTATATTAGGGCTGTATCTCCACTGAATGCCTAATATCAGATAACCATGTTCCTGATCAGCCCTTAAGTACTACAATAAAAAGCAGTTATAAATACGATTCCATATAAAATGACACTTCAACACCATGTGTAAAATCACAGCAGAAGTAAAAGGAAAGAAAATTACTGAAGCATATCTAGAAAATGTTTCTTTCCCTACTCATGGATTTCCTTAGGCTGCCATAAACACTGACTTGACTGAAGTTCATGTAAAGTATTGACTTTTTAAAATTGAAGTGAAGAAACATCATCATCATCATGCAAGGGTACTGACATTTGCTTTCATTCAGCAATCCCAGAATGCTCAGCACTTGCATGAGATAGGCCTGATAATAAAGTATTTTGCAAAGGGGCTGAACAGGGGAACTGAAATGAAAATTTATTGGAACAAGACCGGTCCTCATAAAGTCTCATGGCAGAATACCTCCTTACTTTGTGGTGCTCTCCAGTTCACAGCTTCCAGCAAACTCTGCCATTAAACTTCAGTCAGCTAGTCTGCTGTAGTTTGGGAAAACAATCCTGCCCACAACAGCTTTATGACTTCTAGCTTCTTCCAGTGTTCAGCTTTTCTGCCCTTGATAACCATACGGGAGGGCAAAGCCCCTCCAGTTACATTAAAGCTTTTCTGAAAGCTTTTCTACCCCTTACGTTTCCATCACAGGCTTTTTGCGTACTGTGATGGTTCTGTACACCTGCTGCCCAATGAGTCCTCAAGGAATACTTACAGACTAGATAAATAGTACTACCAACCTTGTTAATGGCTGGAAAAAAATGGGACAAAGATGTACTGAGTTCACAGTGGCTCGGAGCCAAAATTAAAAGTACCCTTTCTCTCAATGTCCTCTTTCCTCCAGATTAAGCTAACTAGAACTAATGGCAAAGGAGGTGCTAGTAAAGGAGGTTCAAAAACTACCCTACACTTAAGAACAACACATAAAATTTCAGCATATCTCAGAAGAATTATGACATTCTTAATTTGGCTGTATTCTGCATATCTTTAAATTCCAAATTATGTTTTTAAAGTGAAAATAGCTACTTTAAAGTATTTTCAAGAATTTGTAACAAAATGATTTGACACAACTGAAAATCTTTATTCCTAATGTAAAAATTTTTGAATATTTTAGCAATATCTTCCAGCATAGTAAATCTTTTAGGCTATTTTACCAATAACTTGAATTACTTCATCTTCCAGAAGATATTGTCATATTTAAACCCCAATACAATGATATGCAATACCACTAGAAAAAATCCAAGACTAGAATAGGGTAGAATGGCAGAATAGGATTCTGGTTCCAAAGACAAGCCCTAGAATATAGCAGTATCTGTCTGCTGACTCAAAACTAGTAACTCACCCATCTTCTACCCTTCAAACACAGATGCTCTATTTGCTACAAAAGATTCTTAATAAATTATCTTGGCAAACTCTTTCTCTAATACTTTATCAGTTTATATTAAAAACTATTTAATAATACTTTACTAGGACCTAATAAAAGGGACTACATGTTAAGAATATGATAGTACCATAAGTTAATAGTTTGTTTCACAAGCCAGCAAACAATGAATTCTTCAAATTTAACCTCAAAAAGGTGTTTCAACAGGATTTGTCTTATTACTCACTGTCTGAAAAACAAACTCTTCATAGGGGTAATATAGGAATTCTCTGGCTTAGACTTAAACACTCTAGGTGCAATTGCAACTTTCTCTCTTTACTTGCACACCCTCTGAGGTGTTATTCTGCTAACTTTTGCACTGTAAACAGTGCATCTATACATCCATACATGTTCAAAATAGCCTATTTTTTATTTAGATTCAGAGATGAGGTCAACTACGGACTAAAGACATTGACAAACTGAGTCAAAATTGGACTGTAAAGCTGAAAGTCTACTGTAAAAGTCTACTGTCTGTTAGAGAAAATTGAACATAGAAAACAACATACAGTAAACATACAGTAAAATTTAATCCTTCTGCAGAAAGGTCATAAAGGTCTATGACAACTCAGCCTGAAAGGATGTACCCCATCAAGATTGTTTTATCACTTAAGAATAAATTGAAACATAGCATTAAAGAGAGGCTATCTAGTTAAAAGCAACATCAACAAAATCTCAAAAAACATGCCAACTATGAGATCAAAGTTTGAAGGTGACATTCTCATACGCAGATCCTTTCAAATTATAGCTCATCCACAGATCACAGAAACAACATAGATGCATAGATTTCAGAACCAACCTGAATAGGCTGAAAATTGCCACAAAACCTTAGATATTTAAAGCAGGAAAAAAGAGGGACAGTAATGAAAATCAAGAATACACATTTCAATGGACTTACTTTTTTTTTCATCAGATAACAGGAAAAATGTTGGAAATACCAGTAACACAGATGGGTTTGGCTAATAAAAAGTGATTGGCTTGCAGCTGCTTTGGTCAGGCAACACTGGGTTTGCTCACTCAAGTTTTATTTGTTACATGTAATAGAAGTTGTGTGTTGTACTGCCAACCCTATTCTTGCACAGAAGATAATGTAATTGTGTGAAAATATTTTAAAATTAAGAACAGATGTTTAAAAATTATTTTAAGCCTGTCCCTTTTTTGCTAAAATTTAGTGCTATGTGAGTCTATTTAACCCATTTCAATCTGGACTGGTGTTAAGTGACCTCTCTATAGCAAACAGGACAATCATACAGTATGTTTCTATGCTCCTGTTTCTTCATGGTTACTACGACTGTTTTGCTTCTTCATAACTTAATGTATTCGACTTCATGGAATTCAGTCCCATTCCACAGTTAAAGAATTCCCTTTTAAATTTGCTTTCTGAATCAACTCGGCTCCTGCAGCAAGGAAGACATGAATTTAGCAACAACTTATTTCAGCAAAGCCTTTTTGTCCATGAAATGGTTTTGACTTTGCCTCAAAGATAATTTTGCTTTGTTATATTTCACCCTCAGACATATTGAGATGGTATTCATGGAAATACTAATAAACTGCATAATAAAGAGTCATCTGAGGTTTTGATTGAGATGGGTCACGACATGTGAATTTAATTTCATAAAAGGAATTGAACTGCATAACTTTCTATTATTCCTGAGGTCTGTGTTCCACTTCTCTATTCTGGGAGTTGCCTCTCTTTATTCTCATTGCTATTTAATATATGCCATCATCACTCCACGATGAAGGAAACAATGAAATGCAGTTGCAGAGTCAAAGACAGCCTGAGTGGGAGGGGGTGTAAAATGTTTTAAGAAACACCTGGACTTACTGCAATAAAAGTCTATTTCAAGGAAATGCAGAAGCAATGCCAGAAAATGAAGCTAACCCTAATATTCACCAGCAAAATAATGTACCCAGCATACCAAAGTCCCACAATAAACTAATATTTTAACATGAATCTCCAGATACTTTTAGGAAAGCTCTGATAATAGCTCACTCTAGAGATATACTCAGAAATACAGCAATATAATATGGTACCTAAAGGTGATAATATATAACCTGCACAAAAACCTTTCCAATACCAGAGTAGGCCAGCAGAGGTGGGCAAAAGGATGAGGCACAGGAGCTTATACATATTCCTACCTCTGTCTTCTTAAAGTATGTACCTAAGATATATTCAAGAGAACTTGACTGCAGGACCCTAAATTTTTGATAAAATACAATGGAGTTAAGTACCTTGAAAGAGTGATTCAGTTACCAAGTTGGAATCTTAGAGCTAAACAGTCTAAATATTCCCCTCACAGAACATTAAAATCAGTGAGAAAAGAGTTGTCTTATATATGGAGGCTGTATGCAGAAAGTAAATGAATCACTTGATGGAGTTACCATTTTATGTTCTCCTTGCCTTTGAGCAGAAGTTGAGATGGTCTGTCTGTAGAAATGCCCCAGACAGCACAGCTGAGAGAAAGGCAGCAGGGTGAGAAGAAAAACTAGAGATTCCATCTGGATTATAGCTGCCTGCTTCAGAATTCAGCTCTATCAATCAGGGCAGCATAGGATCTGTCAGGTGGAGGTGAAGAGTAAATCCACAAGGGAAAATGTCAGGAAAAATCTGATTTTTATTAAAATCTCTTCGCATAAAGCAAGGCAAGAGGCTCAGAGCAGAACACTGAAACTGAATCTAGCTCAATCTTTCTTTTGTTCTTTTTCCACATTCTCTTTTTATACATTCTATATAAAATGGCTACATATATACAATATAAATCGCATTGTCATTTCTAGAATAATTTTTCAAGGAACTGCAAGTTAAATGTCAGCTTTTTCTAGATGGTTTAAATTTCAGATTGTTCATGAACCACAGAAATCCTAGAGCTTTTACAACTTTATTCAATTTTGAACAGGGATAAGGAAAGTGTGCTTCTAAATTAACACAATGCATAGACCTATAGGTCTCATATTCAGTTCCAGTAGGATGTTCAACATATACTCACTGTTCTTTCAAGATCAACACATTTCTTATCCTCACAATTTTTTTCTTAATTGTTCTGTAAAATTTACAGACCAAACATTTTGGCAGATATTTACCAGTAAAAATATTTTACATCAATTTAAATGAAGATTTGCGTGTGGATAGGTCAGACAGCATTAATAAAAATAATTGACTTGAAACACACTCATTTGTTTTCAATTATGTCATCTTGATTTTCAACAGCAGAATAAAAATGCACAAAGTTAACTGTATTGAATTCCCCAAAAGGAGACAAACAGGATGAAGTGGAGAGAAGAATCACAGAATAGTTTGGGTCGGAAGGGACCTTTCAAGGTCATCTAGTCCAACCTCACCTGCAATAAGCAGGGACATCTTCAACTAGATCAGGTTGCTCAGAGCCCCATCCAACCTGATCTCGAATATTTCCAGGGATGGGGCATCTACCCACCTCTCTGGCCAACCTGTTCCAGTGCTTCACCACTCTCATCATAAAAAATTTCTTCCTTATATCTAGGCTGAATCTACTCTCTTTTAGTTTAAAATCACTACCCCTTGTCCGATCGCTACAGGCCCTATGAAAATGTCTGCCCCCATTTTTCTTATGGGCCCTCTTTAAGTACTGATAGGTGCAGTAAGGTTTCCCCAGAGCCTCCTCTTCTCCAGGCTGAACAACCCCAGCTCTCAGCCTGTCCTCATAGGAGAGGTGCTCCAGCCCTCTGATCATCTTTGTGGCCCTCCTCTGGACCTGCTCCAACATGTCCATGTCTCTCCTGTACTGAGGACTCCAGAGCTGGATGCAGTACTCCAGGTGGGGTCTCACGAGAGCAGAGTAGCGGGGCAGAATCACCTCCCTCGACCTGCTGGACATGCTTCTTTTGATGCAGCCCAGGATACGGTTGGCTTTCTGGGCTGTGAGCACACATTGCTGGTTCATGTCCAGCTTTTCATCCACCAGCACCCCCAAGTCCTTCTCCAATGCTCTCAATCCCTTCATCCCCCAGCCTGTACTGAAACTGGGGATTGCCCTGACCTAAGTGCAGGACCTTGCGCTTGGCCTTGTTGAACCCCATGATGTTCACATGGGCCCAGTTCTTGAGCTTGTCCAGGTCCCTCTGGATGGTATCCTGTCCCTCGGGCATGTCAACCACACCCTTCATGAAACATGATTACCTTCCATGTATCTACATTTCCACTCACAGGACTGCCTATAATGGAAGAATATTCTGCAGCCCAATTTAGGATGTGATTCACTTCTGGATACAGGATCTACAGCAAGTACAATGAAAACATTTACAATTAAATGTCTCTCTGCCTTCAACATCCCTGACAAAGTTCTTAAAGGTAAGATATGATCTGCAATGCACACTTTCCAAATAAACATAACATTCATCTTTCGGCCATGTATCAGGATCACATAAAACCACTGTAAACTAAGGATCTTCTCACAGACCAGAAATGTATGTAGCCAGTTTGTGTCTTTTTCCATCACTGCTTTACAAAGACTCCAGAAGTCTGGAAAGATAAACTCTAAGCTTGACAGGTAATTAACCCTTAAGGGCTGCTCTTAGCTAGGCCTGTTGTCACTCAGGGCTCATCACGCTAACTATTCTTAATGATTTTTTTATTCCTCGTGTGCAGTTCATCATAACTGGATCTACTGCTGTACAGTATTTTAGTTAACATTTAAGAAATAAACTCAGTACACTGTTATCCTAGACCATGGCATTTAATGTTTTAACTAATACAGCATAGCTTATTAAGAAAGGACACACAAGTTTTCTTCCTCTCTGCAAATATATTTGCAAATGTAAAAGAATAAATCCAGAGAATATCCACTATCCATATAACTGGGATTAGTTTTTACAATGGGTCATAAATGTTACAAGAAAATTATTAAACAGAAATTTGAGATTAAAAAATCAAGAAAAGGAAAGGTGACAAGAATGTTAAGACTTTAATGTGCAAATAATACAATGCTGAATTGGCTGATGAAGCAAACAGTATTTCAGGATGTTTAAAATCCACTTGTCATATAAAAGTAAATGCTTGAATTAAAAAGAAAGCTAACATAATTGAAGCATTTCAGGTTGTATGCAACCAGAAGTAAACTTGAAAACTTAAGTTTAGCTTAACATTACAGCTAATTAACTTGGTTCAAGGAAATAAACAATAAAATAATGAGTTGTTTCAGGGATGACTTCAGCTGCATGAACTAACTTATTACAAGCTCAGGCAAGACCCATTATACATACCTAAGAAATTGCAAGTGCAGACAGATGGGAGTTGTCGAGGACGTGTAGGTCTATCTTAGCAGCAAAGACCAACTTTGTCAAGATATCAAGCAGTGCCCTTCAGGCACCAAGGGTACCGTCATAGATGTGCATCATTAGAAAGTCCAGTTTAATCACATTTGCAAGTTGCTTGTTTCCCTCACTCCTCTACAAACGAAAAATGTGCTTGTATGATATAAGCATGAATTTGTCTTAAATGACAGTAACTTGCAAGTATCTCCTTGAAGTGTTTTATCACCATGAAAGACAAGTAGTTCACCTTTTATGAGTTCACAAGTTTCTGTTATGGTTGGTGAAACACCGGGATGCTGAGAAGTGGCAATAAATGTACTTGCACCACTCTCAGTGGGAAACCAGAAAGTTGTTAGAAAAGTCAACAGCAGCCATTTCCCATTGTAGCCTGGCATTCCTGCACTGTCTTTAACCTTCTAAAAATTCAGTATTCAATTTCAATTACTGGAGACATTCAGGATAAAAGATTAATTCAGCTCTTTGGAAGCATCTTTGATAGCTGAATGGGCATCAACAAAGATGTTACAGGCAACATTCTGAGAGTCACAAAGATTGTGTCATATCTGGTGATTTTGACTTCCGCAGATTAAGATACACTGTTAATTTTCTTGAAAACACTTGGGTATCTCGCTCATTTGTTTTGAAGTTTAATCATCAACATATGCACTAAAAAATAGTGATTTTTCTACTTTTTCTTTTTTTTTTTTGAGGACAAGAAAGTAGTCCTAATAGTAGGAAACATGTAAATACAATGGTACAAAACTATTTTAAATATCTGATTACATGTTTACAAAATAATTCTAGTATGTCTGAATGTAACTTTATTATAGAAATTATGGAATGCATAGTTTGTCAAATTAAGTACAGATCTTTCCTGATCCTTCTGATCCCACTGAGACTAAGATTTCCAAATATAATTCTGAAGTGGAAGATATGCCATTGGGCATTCATTTCACGGGACCATAGCAGAGCTAGCCTGAATAAGCCTCTGAAAGACACTGTGAATATCAAGTCCTCAGTATCAACTGTTTCACTCTATAGATCTACTCCTACTTCACAACAGTACTTGCTTATGAAGACATAGCTGGAAACTCAACTTATATGTATGCCTTCTATAACAGAAAGGACAAAAACTTTCCAAGTTGCCCAATTACTTGACTGGTTCCTGAAAATAAAACAAGAGTTCTGGTACAGAACAACATCAAGCACCCTAAGTTCACCAGAATATGGATGTACTACCCTTTTCTACCAACAGGAAAAAATAATCTTCCAGAGTAACAACTGTCTCTACATTAAGGCCATAAGTTTGGTGAGGAGAGATACAGGATTCTTACAGCATCCAGGTAATAAGAAATTTTCTCTCATTTCTCTGTCAATTTGCTTTGAAAAGGAAAGCCGGTAACCAGAAATCATATATAACTGTTGCTATACATTCAGTACGAAAACAGTAACACTTATTAACACAGCATGGGGTTGGTCCAGCAAAAGGAGTTACAAGCTGAATGGAGAAGTTGTGTGGCTGCCCCTTTGTCATGCCTACATGCACCATTCTGGCGTGCTAATGAGAAAGGGGACGGAAGATTTGAGCTCTTTTGTTACTCATCTGTATTATTAGCAATGAATGTGCCCCTGGAGGAGATTTCTGGGGATACAGGCTCATGGTATGATTTTAGGAAAATGTAAATCAGATCTGCTGTTTTGGAAACTGTCAAAAGTACTTATACTATTGCATAGCAACTTAAGGCATCATTGACATACATTATTTGCTAATTTTTAAGTATTAAGTTATTTCCATTTCCCATATACCATTTAAAAACCTGTAGATTGCAACTTCAGCAGCTTCACAATACCTAAGTGAAAAAGTAAATGAGTGTTGATCTACACTGAGGAGAAGAGGAAAATCTATATTAGGACAAGTAGCTTGCTTTGGTGTTTAGAATAGCTTTCATCTGTGACTGCAAATTCACTTGGATTCCTAAGCAGCTGACCTTTCTTTCTTCTGCAGTCTCACTAAATTGATTTTACATACACTATCTTTTTTAATGAGTTAGCCAATCATTTTGCTCAAAGCAGTGAAGCTCTAGCTGTCATTTCATTTCTTCTTTGCCAAAAACCTTTCAAAAATAAAATAGAATCAAAGAGAAGACAGTATGTTCCATATCACATCTTTCCATTTCCAGATATCCCTAAGGCAATGAGAAAACACTTACAATGCAATAAATCTGTATGTAACTATCGCAGTGATTACACACCTTGCAATAGCTCACACACAAATTTGGATAAGGCATTACAGTATATGTTAGAGGGAAATAAAGTCAGTTAAGATATAGGTCCTTAAACAATCCTTCTGAGTTTAACCAGTGATCCTGAGCACCCTCTTTTGGTTGTAGAATAAATGATATGTTCAGATAGGCCAAGCATGATTGTAAAGCCATTGCTACATGGATATATACAGCTTGAAAAAACCTAGTGAAACAGGATTAAATCTTCAGGAAGGAAAAACAGTTTCCGAAACTATCTTCCTTACATTACGTAGTCTGCAACAAAAACCAAGGAACTTTCTCTCTACTGCTTTTATAAAAGATTGTGCAGTGTTTAGACTTTTGCTTTGTCAAGCAATGGCTGCTGTAACAATACTCAGACTTCCTGTTTAGAGGATGACAGGTCTAACCCTGCAGCTGGTGCCTAGTAGTGCACCAACACAGCAGCAAGCCAGAGGACTACTGTGTGAATTCTGAGACTCAAAACATTCTGATCAGTGCACTGGGTCTGACTTAGACATGGTCAAAGTAGTCATTTGGGGAATGTTAATAAGGTCAAATTTTAACTTGCACATTCGTGCAAGCAAGCAAGTGCTATTGTGTCACTCAAAATGGAGGGAGGAAACAAAGGCAGATAAAGGAAGCAGAGGACATCTACACACCTTGAACAGTTACAGCTAAGAAGCACTATCATATCTGCATACAAGGAAAATCAAACAAGTTTTAAATGCCATTAAACATCCCCCTACATGCCAAATTTATCTGTGGCATACTGCAGACTTTTGGGTATAGTTTAGTGTCTGCACCAGCTCAGGCAAAAACAGCTGCAGCTGACAATAGCAGAATACTGATCTCTCAGCAGTCATTATAGAATGAGGAAATAGCTCCTTTAAGAATAATTTTTTTGCCCTGAAAACATGTCCAATGACATCACGTTGCATACCGCCATACTTCCACAGGGTATGCCATATGTCTACCAGAGTAACCTGCAGCACAATCACTTCATTTGGTCTCTTAAAAAATTCCATCTCTTAAGCTGCACTGCTCTTGCACAGCTGTTCGCCTGCTGTCTCGTGCTGAGAAATGTTCTCCAAACACACTAGTGCTGCATTGGCACATCACACAAATCAGGCTCCTCCTATCTATAGAGACAACGGTGTTGTGCCTAGCTCATTTCACATAAATTACATCAGTTGCCACCTGTAATCTCTCTGCTATTTTGCATTTAATATAATCTAAGCATGAATTTACCAGCAGGGACAGGTGTTTGTTTCACTCTTAAAAGCCCTGCCCAGTACAGCATATGCTCCTGTATTATGAGACCTGTTTGAAACACTACAGCGGCACAATACTTCTTTTTTTTCTCCTCCCTAGATTATGGCTGAAACACCCATTTAGTTAAATACTTTATGCTTCAGAAAGACCGTGGCTCAACTGGTTAAATATAAAATAAACAGTATTATATCCTTCGGATTCATGGTAGCTGCAATATAATTCACATTCTCTTTAATGTAATGTGTACCACACATGCATGGTCTGACATTGTAGCTTCTGTAGTGCCACTCTCAAATCTTAGTGACTCACAAAGCATTCTTCTCAGACCTCTTTGTTTCATATATCCTGCTCTCTCCTGTTGTCTTGCTTGTAATCTACTACCAGATCTTACATGCAATTTCTTATAGATGGTTGTGCTGAAAAGTTTATTTGTATTCTTCACTTTTGGGAATAAAAATTTACAGTATATTGTGGAACAGCAGATAGCAGGAAAGATTATTTTTTTCCATGTGAAAAATAATGAATTGAGGATTGTAACTTTTTCTAGTACCGTGAAAAGAAAAAAAAAGCTAAGAAATCTGAATGCAAATACAGTGGTCCTGAAGAGAAAAGATAGTGTACGTACATGTTTATATTTCTTCATTTATTGTGCATTACAAATAGTTACAAGAACTGAAAAGAGCTTCACATGGAATAAAGCTGATGTCATACATTTATTATTAAAACAGACATAAACACTAAACTCCATGTCTATTACAGAGAAAATGTAAGCCTATTAAACTTTTTTTTTCCATGTTAGATGGTCCATAAAATAAAGTGATACCAAAAATTTGTTAAGTACAGGCATTTATAACTACTTTTTTGAGTCACAAAAATTTCTGTCTATCACCACCTGTCTTCATTCCATACGTAAAAGATATTAATAAATGATTGGTCTAATTAAAAGCATGGAAAGACATATTTAAGCATGCTGCTTTTAAGAGAGGAGCTTGCAGAACGAAAATTGCATTCATTCAGAATAGAGAAATAAATTCTCAGAGATACTATAAGTCAGATCTTGTCAGCCTGACTGCTCTGTGACTTGTGCGACATTAAGCAAAGAATGGCTCTGGTTTTCCAAAAATGCTTTTTTTTGCATGATAATAATTACACTACTATTTATTATAATTACAGATACATGCTCAATATGAAGGTTTCACAGGTATAAATTGTATAAGTTGTTTAGATCTAGCACGCCACAGAAATTTTAATACCAGTACATTTTAGAACTAAGTGTTACTAATATGGAGAGAAGACTTAATTTCTGTTTAAAGAATATACAGACAAACTTCAGTGAACTCTAGTTCAGCATTCAGTCTTATACTATAAAACTAAAATAGCTCTATGAAGAACCACAGGGAATATTTCAGCAATAATGCACTCCAGTAAGATTTGTAGTAATTTTTCCTTAGTTTCCAAAAAAGCCAGCCATCTGAATGCTTTTCTGTAAAAGTTAGGAAAATGTTGTCCTTACTGGCCGTAGAGAATTTTGCTTCCTGATCAATTGTGCCACTCTCTTTTTTTAATAAAAAGCTGAAAAAAGGATGACAAAACCCAGTAGCTTACTCAATTAAGGACAAGGTTAACAATCTCAGGGAGATCAAAGACAAGGGAAAACCATGTTAATATTGCTATATAATTTGTTTTTAAAGTTAGATGAAGAAAAGCACTCCTCCCTGTTAGGAGTTTTCCGTTCCAAAGACCTTTCTGTTACAGTTAAGAAAACTAAAATTCCATTAGAAGTGGTGTATTCATGTCATCATCCATCATCAACAAATAAACAAAAGTATCCTAAAATACCCTGACTGGGCAAAAACAACAAATCCCAAATAACCCATTCCAAACAAAGGTTTTGCTCAAGAGTTGTCAAGAGTTTGCAGAAATCTCCAATATTAGTATGCCTATTAACATGCCTATCAGAGAGTATAACGATAGGTAGATTTTTTCAGTTCTAATAAAGATACATGGAGAAAGAACTTAAGAAAGCCAGGTCTATACATTTTAGTATTAGTTTGATTATTTCTGTAGTTATGCTTGTTAATACAGATATAGAAGCATAGACCTTAGCAAGGATGCAGGTCTCCTGTGTAAAGATGCTTATACTAGTGTGGATCAGTCCTTTTCTAAAACAAAAAAGCACTAGCATTATAAGCACTCAGTTCTGCCACCCCTGTGACCACAGTGAGGAGGAACACATAGCAAAAGAAGTACATTTGCTTGTGGTGCATTAAGCATGCAATACCAATTTCAATGGAAGAACTTGTGTCTGAAGGCAAAGCCTTACATTTCTTGTGAATATAATGTCCATCTTTCCTTTTCTGATTTAGCCATCAGGTCTTTCCCTCCCACTTTTTACGCTGTTGAGCAATGAAAAGGATTCAGAAACTTAAGAACAGGAGATACAGGATAACTGAGGCCTATTCTTCTAACTCTCTGTCTGCCTTTTATTAAACTATTCCAATATGCCCCATTTTTTCATTTAATCTCTGGATAATCTCCTTTCATACCAAACACAAATTATTGAGGCTTGTGATAGCTGATAAGACTACCTTGAATTCAAGTCTTCTGCGTTGAGACTCTACTCACTACAGAACTAAAATCTTCATCGGTGACGGAGGCAGGGGGAGAAACCAGAAGTCATCATCTCAGTCTTCCTGTATCAAACACTCAGCTACTATACTTAATATGTTCTCACCAGGGAATAAATATTTAGTATACATTGAGCAAAGTACTGAAAACACATGCTTAATTCGAGGCGCGTCTTGGTATCACCAACTCACATGCTTAAAAACAAACATTTGTTACAGCACATGTTGAAGAGTTTCACCTACAGAGGTCCTCTGCAGAAAAAAGAAATAAAATCCTTCACTCACTGAGCCAGGGAAGGAGGGCCCAAGCTAGGCTACAAAACTGCATGCTCTTGAGAAACAAATGGAATCAAACGATTCTTTAAATGATGATCTCATTCAATATTCCTACTTTCCAGAGTTTTTTAATGGTGAAAAAGTAATGTCCTGATTGATTTTCCAATCATCTTTCATTTTCATCTGTAGGCAAATGGCATTAATATTGAACTGCCCTGTAGAAAGGCTTTGATCTATTAGTGTGCTACATTGTTGTACAATTAGAGGCTTCTTCACTCTCCCCTTAATTTCATAACCTGTTATATTCTGGACAGTTAAAAATGTCTAGTTTTCCAGAGATGCAATTAACTTTTTCTTTTAAACAAGGATCATGCACATTTCATACTTGTATCATACCAATCATGTAATTTTTATTTATTTTTTATATTGTTATCAAATTGAATTTAAGAAGATGGAGCAAGTTCAGAGCTGAGTTTAAAGAAAATGACATCACTATCAATGACCTCTTTTTCTGACCTCTCTATTTTTTTCTTCCATGTTGTCCCTGGACTAAATTAGCCTTTGCTGTAACAATATGGAAATAAAACAGGATTGTAGCTGGATGAAGTTGACAGACACAGTGTTTAATTCTTTCACCCCATGAGCACTAGACGCAAGTAAAGATATGGCAAAAGAGAAGTATCATAACTACTCTCTGTCTCCCAAACAGGTTTGCGCTGCTTCTGTCCCTAGTGTAACTTAAGCAATCTCACAGCAGTCTAAATTATGCTGAACACAGTCCTGAAAGTGATCTCAGCAGTGAGATACCTTTTTTTACTATGCCATAGCAGCAGGGTGGAGAGAAGTAAGTTCAAAAGCATGAAGCATCCTGGGGATTCTCTACACTGAAGGGATGTGTTACTGAACTGCTATTTTTAAATATTCTATTAGAAAAATTGGCACAAATTTGGAGGCTTAATGACTCACTTGAAACTATTTATTGATAAGCAATGTGCATATCTCAGCTCTCTGAGCATTATACTGCAGTTCTCATATAGTACTCTTTAAACTGCACTTTATTAGCACCTCATTAGAATCTTATTAAGATTTTCCACCTCATTAGAATCTTATTAAGCTCTTCAAAAATATATAGGAAACCACATGATTGTGAAGAAAAGGAGAGAAAAGCCAAGCATCCCATCTCAGGCAGTATATGTCAGAGCAAGGTTGGTTACGTGACTGATTTCTTTAAATACTGTGAGGTACCAGACATGTGCAGACACTGCTGATACTGTCCCAAATTAATATGATGTGGTATTATTTTTGTGGAACTCGTCCTCTTGTGGCAAGATAAAGTGTGCCATTGTAATGAAAACATTAATGCACACACCAATACTATATGTTCTCAATAAAAGAAGAAATAAAAGAATTTTTAAAAGAATGAATAAAAGATAAGCATACAAAAGAGGACAGCCTTACCATGTTTTGCATTGAGGCCATCAATGGATTTTTCTCTTCAGGTATGTTTATATTCTTATGAAGCAAGCTATCACTACAAAATTAAATCTTTGACAATGCATTTATATTTTTTTAATTTACTGAGTTTTCTCAGCAGCACAATATAGTGTCACTTCTCACCATTTAATACCCTTCCTTTTATACAAATAAAGGGCTCTTGGGAATCACACAGGTGCTTGAAATGCTTTATTTTTGATGGATCTTTCTGTACACATGGGTATTATAAAACACTGCTTCAACTAAAGATTAACTTATTGATGTCAGTATTTGAAAAGAAATATACTTTTTTTTCCTGAAATATGGTGCTGAATCCAGCTTTAGTCTAGTCCTTCACAAAATGAGATTTATAGAACACACTGGTGGTTTCTCCCTCCAGGTAACTTTTAAATCCATGAGCTGAATTTTCAACAGAAGGGTAAGGTTTTCAGAAAGAAAATTCTGACAAATTCTAGAAAAATGGGTAATAGGTTGAAGGAAAAATAACTGAGTATCAAGCAATTTTCTGAATGAAAGATGGGGATAAATCAGCTTTTTTTCAACTCCTTGGCAGCAGAAAGCTGCTCTCTCAGTGCTTGTATGATAGTTTACTTTTAGGAATGTATCGAATTTTGACAGAGTCACTGTACCTGCTCTTTTTGCCCAGTGAATAAGTACGCACAAAAAAGAAGATAGGAGTATTGGTACAACCTGGCATTATTGTAGGTGTTAGGGGGAGAAGGTTATAGAGGATATGAATGAGACAGAAATCATGATTTGCTAATGCCATCACTTATCTACTTATTGTAAGTCTAAGACAGCAGTTTATTTACTCTAGCACAAGGAATGTATTAGTGCTCAATTCATTAGAATGCCTAACTGTATCCGTATGGTTTGATTGGAAGCAACGGCACAAAATAAACCTTGATTTAAATCTGTGACTCTATTTTTTAATGGACCCGTTACATCATGGATTAAGTCAGAGAAAAATTAAATGCATGGCCAGTATTGTTCAACATCACCAAGTACTACTAGTACTGTTTTTCTCAGTTTCAAAACAGAAATTCTAGAATTTTAAAATTACTAATTTCTTTTCTTGCCTGAGTTTTTTGGCCACCTAAATTTAAACACCTGAAAGGGATTAGATATTAAGGGACTGTCTAGCTGTCTGAGCATCTCGCTTATTCATAGAGGGTCAGGTTAGGCACCTAAATGTTGAACACACAAAGCAGGGGAAATTACTTCTCCTCTCATTTTTTTACTTAGGCAAAAGATCTTATTAATCATTTCCCAGTTAGTCTTGTCTTCTGCCATTTTCGGTCTGCTGCTTTTGTATTTTTGACCCATTCTTTGTTATATTACTCATTAGATCACCTATTAACGGTTGGAATAATGTCCCAGGAAACATACAACATCCCACTCATTCCTCCTTCAGTATCTCTTCACAAAGTGTATATATTTCAAGTTATTCCAGTTCTAAAGTCCACATACAGTACAGAAGGTTTCCCTTTTCATTCTTCACTTCTCATACCAGAAGTGGTAGAAGCAATTATGAAGATTTCTTGGGAACCACGGAAGGGACCTTAGTTTAAGGCATTACAGGGGGAACAGTTGCTCCAATAGTTAATGAGACCCCCCAGTTAATCTAAGGGGGTCTAGATTAAACACGAGCGATAGCAACAATTATCCAAGCTAAAATAGGGATAAGTGTTAATGCTGGACAGAAGTCATTCTCATTCCTCACATGGGGAGCACACGGTGTTGTGGAACATCAGGCATAGAGAGAAAAAAAGACAGAAAATAGAAGGCAGAAATAGGTGAAGCAGCAAAAGAAGAGAAATGAGGGAGGAAAGAGAATAGAAAAGCAGATAAAAGCTGAGAGATTATTTCACACATCAAAATAATGGATCATGACAGGTAAATTTATTTGCATTTGGTGGACTATGTGCTTTCCAAGTATCTGACACTCAGACAGTGTCATTCTAGTAATCTGGCACTGTGCAGAACCAGAGCACCTCCTGTATCCTGACTGTGCTGAAAGCCACACTTACTGTCCATCACAGCTACAGATTCTTTATCAGATAAAGCTCAAAGAACACACCATTCAATTCCCACCTTTTTCCCTTATGCATTTACATTGCCATTAAAAAAAAACAACCTCGATGTGCAGCTGGGAACAGAGCCACACATTATTCACATGTTATTCAACAGATGTTCCAATCATCCAGGCCCATGGAGCGTGCCTCTCAAATGATAAGAACAGCCTTTAAGAGTAAAGCTGTATATTAACATAAGAGTACAGTATAGATAAAAAAACTCCTCTATGATGCCCTGCACTTTCTGATGGTAACAAGCTCAAAGGGTCAATGGGTAAATAAAAATCTATTCCCATTCAGTTCTTGACCTGGCTCTACCAAATACCGCCATAGTTTATTATTTAGCTGACCTGGGAGAAAAAGGTCTTAAGAGAATGCCAACATGAAAACAGTCCCACTTCCTAAATGATTAATCATTAACATTTTTAAAGGAGTTGTTGGGAAAAATTACTGTAATGATTTCTCTTCTACATTCAGGTCTTCTTTCTGTAACAAACATGAACATGCATTTATGTCAGAAAGTAACCTCTAACTGGTAAATTCTTGAAGAACGAGTCCTCCTCAAATTTTAGCCAGCTTAATTTACCAATATATTTAAATATATTATGTAGGACAACTATTTGTGGTACCTGTCTTCACCTCTGTCTGCTCACATTTTTGTTTTCCATTCTTCTGTTTTTAGAAAAAAGAAATGGAAAGTGACCCTTCAATGAATGCTTCTCTGTTGTTTTTTTTTACTTCAGTCCTGGTTTACACTTTGTTTGTACCAGCAAATACAATGAGTGAATAAAAAAAAAAGGCCTTTTGTACACTCAGTGAACCATAACTCTATATACCATAATTTATGCCTAGTATAAACACATATTATTTTCTTTTCATACCCTGCCAAGTGCAATTGTTTAAAATGATCGGGTCAAAGTCTGCGTTTTCGTATCAATCATGTCTAAACTTACCAAACATTCTTCTTCTAAACTTTTATTTAGTTTGATTTTGTACTTTGTGCACAAGACCAAAAATACTTTAATACTGAAACACACATACTTACCAGCCATTTTTATGCTCTGTTCCTGGGGGCACTGTATGTATGCACACTTTGATGTATGAGATAATAATTCTATTTAAACCAGTTCCAGGTTTGCTTTTACTTTTTAAGAAACTTTTCTGTCACAAAAATGTAATTGGCAGGCATGCCTTCTTACATTTTAGTGTTAAATAACAGGTGAGGTCTTACATCAGAATCTACTTACATATTCCAATACTCTTGACAGTCTTTCTATTCATCCAAAGGCTGCAGATTGGCTTTATGGTTACTGTTGTTTCACTTCACGTGCTGAGGACATTGTTATGTTATTTCAGAGAAAGAAGATTTAAAAAGTTTCTAGCAATTTCTTTAAAATATACTGCTATTCTGCTTTCCCAAAGCAATTTGTCATGCATTAGTCTTTCATATTTTTAACCAAGATTTGTCAATATCTTTACTGTGTACTTTCCCTGCACAGTTCACTGGAAGCCAAAATAAAACCCTGACTTTTCACCTGTATGAACATTTGTGTATGCAGTCACAAAACTTCCCCTCCAGACTAAGCAGACATTAACACAGCACCTACATCTATGGTTATCATATCTAAGGCTTTTAACGAGGCAGATCTTCAGGAGGAAGCCCAAAGGCAGCAGCACGCCCCGCAAAGCACGGCCCCCTTTGCGCAGTCTCTCACACCGCATCAGCAGAGGTCAGGTAGCCGCGGAGCCCGCCCTCCTTCCCTCCCTCCCGGCGCCGCATTCCCACCGCACCTGCGTCCCGCCCTGCTCCTTGCAATGGCTCCTACGTGTATTAACAGTGAAAGAAGGCTAAACGCTCCTTAGGGCGCCTGTTTACCTCCTGCCCTGTCCCGTGCTACAGGAAACGCTTCTGTAGAGTCATTCGTCTCCCTAGCCCTCGTTTCGTCCGCCCTTTAACCCCAAAGAAATAAGCAGTACGAGCGAGTGACTGACGAGAAGCGAAGGACGAACGCAAAAGGCAGAGTGGGGCGGCGGCACCTGCGGCTGCCGCCCTCCCCTCAGCGCCAGTGGAGGGGTGATGGGGGGTGGGGGTGGGGAGGGGCGCACTGGGGTCCGCAGGTCTGACGGCCGTTACCCGCTGGCCGTTGGCCGCTGGGCGCGAGGGAGTCGGGGGAGGAGCGGGCAGCCACCGCCTCGCGCTGGAGACGTGGCGGCGTCAGGCGCCGTGTCCTTCCTCCGAGCTGAGGCGGGGGAGGCGGCGGTCGCCCCGCACCATCTATCCAAGCCCTCGGGTTTTACGTGGAAATGCTGTCCTCAGGCGCCGTAGAGGTGTGCCGTTATAGCCTCTGTCATCCACCACGTAGGCCCGCTAATTCTGAGTCTGTGTAAGGGGATTTAAAATGATCCGCTTCCCGTGGTAAAGGGTGCCGAGAGAAAGACTGAATAAAAGTCAGTAATAAGGCAGGGCCAAAAAATAAAAACAATTTATAAAAAATTAAATTATCTGACTGTAGCCCTCTGCCTTGCAACTTTCTGTGCTTTGCAGTCAGTATGTAAGCTAAGCTAGTGCGTGAGGCCACAGGAGCAGTACGTGAACTGCTCAACAGTGCCGATCACCTCGAAGCTGGGTTCGTTTCTTTTGCCGTTTCAGGTTTGTGCAAGCTGAGGGAAGCCAACCTCACCTGCCAGGTCCACCAAAAACGCACTTTGACCTGTGCCCTTTTCTTTGTGAACGTGAATCCATGCTTCTGGTTGTGAACCTCTCTATGCCTCTAGCTGGAGGTGATGGTGGCTAAAGCTGTACCTCAGGGAGCTGCAGATGTCACAGGATAGCACTCACTTGCCTCAGAAGGTTGTTGACAGGTTATGTTCATTAATTTTTGTATGAGTCACACTGTTACTAAATTGATAGAGCTACATAAAAGCCTACCAGTGAACAAAAATAAATAAGAACATTTCTTCTCCCTAACTCACCATCTGCCACAAGCTTATGATACCTTCAAATTGGTTCAGGTAGTTAAGGCATATTTCTATAGACTAGCCTCACTATTTCCATGAATTTTCCTCAGAAAGTGCAAGCAATCAACATTCCATTAATACAGTCCTGGGGAACAATCCTGTATTTTGTCCAGTTAACCACTTCTCTGGGGTTGTTTAATTGCATTCAAACAAATCACGAATTCAGTAGCTCCATGGACTTGCTAACAAAGATTACTTAGATTTGAGTACTACTGTGGTAAGCTCAATAAGCTTTGTTCATCAAACCTAAATTGTTTCATAAATTGCTGTGACAGGCTAAGCTGCAAAGTCATCACAACAAGCATAAACTAGGCTAAGTTGCAAAGTCATCATTGTGATAGACTTGTATTGTATATTTGTTAATCAAACCGGTATACAATATGCTAATCGCTGTAAACTAGTATAGCGGAAGACTGTGTAACCGCAATGTCCCGCTAAGTACTGGCCTTGATTGCCGGATAAGAGATAA
>VFFE01006941.1:459479-573433 GCA_008921705.1 Burhinus oedicnemus
TGCAGAAGAAACCAGCAAAAGCCACGGACTATAAGAAGAGGACTCTGGAGGGGGTAAAGCGCGCGCCGTCGGTGGAGTGGGACTCCCGGGCCGCCCAGCGCTGTTTTGCTTGCTGCCGCTTGCTAAATAAATATTTCAAATTTTAATTGGCTCTGTCTCTCCTCAATTTGTGAGATCAACTTATAACACTACTAGTAGGTATTTTCTGAGTTGGTACTTAGTGTGAATAGCATAACTACATAATCTCAGACCAAACCCAAGGCTAACTCCAACAGAGACCAAGAGCAGGTGTTTCAGGAGCAGCAGAAGAACGAGGCAAGCCAATATGCTACTTCTCAACAGTGCTTCTGTGCCCTCCAGACAGTTTCAGCTCAGGGACTACATTTATGTTTGAGTAACCATTAATAGATTTCTCATCGACGAATCCTCCTATAAATCCGCAGAGACTTTTAGCACCAAAATAACCTTTAACTCAACAGCTCAGATACCCACTGCACAAAACCTCACCTTTTGTGTTTGGAAACAGATTTCTATATGTTTCTTTTCATGTCCTTAATTTTTGCACACAAGTGAATGTACTTATGTTTCCATGCTGCTCATGATTTTACAGTTGTATTAGTTAGTAATTTCCAATGCGTAGTTCTTCCATGTGTTGTTCTTGTTGCCATTCTTCAGATCTCTGCTATTGCATCCTTTCTGAGATGGGGAGAGGGGAATGCCCTACAGCACTAGTGACGCAAGCATACCATGGATGTATACAATGTCAGAGACACATTACTAAAAATTCCTAGTGTTTGATTTGCTGTTTTGATTGGTAAGAGCACTGATCAGCCAATTCTAGAAATAGCAGTGAAAACAGTGGTGCCGTATTCTCTAACTTCTGAAGTGCTGATTTAGGTTTTACATTCCAAATGCTGTAACACTGCATCACTGAGGTGCTGTGTCCAGGCTAACTATTCTTCCTGACACAAAAGGGTTACACAGTGCCCTGACTGATACTGGTTTCCTAACTACACTATTTTATTTGTAGTTACAGGAAAAATTATATCACATTTGTATTTCCTGTAAGAAATGAGACTTCACTCATGCATCAGGAAATAGTGGACTTGGAGTCTGTGGAATTTTTTTATAACTGCATAAATTCACTATCAGTAGAGAATAAAAAGAAAAGCAAAACTTGTACAGATTTTCATTTGATGAAAATGAAAACACTATTTCATGTCTGGCCTAGATTCCCCAAGCTTGTCAAGCTGGACCATGTGTGAGAAACATTACAAGAGATGAAGCTCAACAATTGTGTAGTCTAGTGTCTGGGAAATACACTATTGATGGGCTGACCAACAAAAAACTAAATAAAACAAATTACAAACCGTGAAAGAAATGTGTACTCCCAGCTGTCTGTAACCTGCATTTTGCTGATTAGACTTGTTCTGACATAAATAAACAGGTTGCATCACTTTTCTGTAATATTAACCAAGATTTTAAATTGGTTTTATTTAAAAATTTAGTCAGTTAGATATAAGTAGATTTGCTGATCATGATGGGAGTTTGCATGAATTAAATACTTAGTGTTGTCACATTTTAGCTTTTATCCCTTCTTCCTTTGCAATAAATTCATCATATATTGGTCTCAGACCTATCTATGTTATTACACCATTTTCAGTATAATTTTTTCAGCTGTCATGTCTTTGTTCTCATGAGTTTCAACATGGGCAGTCCATTTTGTGGCAGCTTCCCTTTTTAGCAGAGTCAGTTACAGTAAATCTTTTAGAATTATAGTCGCATTAAGCCAAATATTTTCTTCCAGTTCTATTATATCAGCAGTGAATTTGGACCCAAAAAAATTTGCAGTACTTGGGTACACAGAATGAAGGAAATACTTAGGTTTGACCAGGTGGTGAAACAAATCTACAAATTACTGTTACTCCATTCTTAAGAAGCTATTGGTTATTTTGTAGTTTTCCTGCATATATAGATTTTTCTCATATTGACAAAAAAAGAATAAGAAAATAAACTATATAAAAATATTTAAAATTATTACAAAATGGATGTTTTTCCACTTTTTAGGAATACTATCCAGTGAAATAGATAGTTGAATAGTTGAACAAAGATTGCCGTTGCTTTATGGATTCGCATATTAAATAAATGATGAAGGATGTCATTCAGAGTTTTCTGATTCCTGTGTCTGAGCTTATCTAGCAGAACCTAACACAGTTTGTCCCACCTTTACAGTGCTATCACCCATATTCATAAATTGAATTGCTGAATTATGTGAGATCCACAGTCTAGGATGCTAGCTAGTAATGGTTTTGGCATGCAATTTAAAATTAGCAATTGCACTGCTGCCAATTGCTGTATTATGGCTAAGGTGGTGCCAACGTTCAAAACTACACAGAACTGGGAGTTTGCTTTATTGCTGGCCTTCAGGAGCAGGAGGAAAAATGATGCAACATGAACAAGTATCTTCTGATTAGCTGCAGGCTGTTACAGTTCACTGCATTTTGGGTAAATCCACGCCTAGGCATAGGACTGCAACTAATAATACTAGGGTTGACATAAGGATTCAAAACAGAACAAGACAAGGGGCTTGCTTTAGTTCTGATTCCTGAAAGGCCTACCACAGCAGGACAGTGTCTGTTATCAAATTATTTAAGGTTCGTTAACAAATAGAAAGTTCTCAGTAGGCAATGTTAGGATTTGAATTTGGATCCTGCAACAGAAAATGGCTAACTTGGGGAATGGCAGTAGCATTGTCATAGGCTAGCAGCAGTAATTCATAGCTAGTCTTCACTTCATAGGATGCCCTGAAAAAACAAGGGATTTAGCCCTTTATGCCATACCTAGCCCCATCTGCAGTCATCATCCTAAGAATGGCTCAGATGAACATGAAACCTGTATGGCCAAATATCTTGTTGCTGCTGAAGTACTGCTGTGCTGCCATTCAAATCGAGTTTAGACTAGACTTGGGATTAGTAGAAAGATGACAAAGATTCAGTTCATGATTAGGTGAACAAAGACAACAGAGATGAGCGCTGATGCCCACTTGGGCAACTTTGCATGGCTATTTCTAGAGCAGATAGAGCTAGATGGTAAGTTAGCAGCTAGAATTTGAGTAACAGGCATTGGATGGCAAAACTATTGTTGCACCTTGCAGTATTTGTGAGGCAAGATGTAGACTGCAGAAGCATAGGGATGCGGCTCATGATTTGTTAAAGTTAGGACTGGGTTCATTTAGGCCTGGGTTTTCATGGATGCATATACTCATAATCTCATAGAGAGGACCATTATTTGCATATTCTACAACCTACTCGCCCTCATCACAGCACTTGGGTGTTTTGCAGAATCCATTAGAAGAGCAATTTTTTTGGTCCCTGCTGTTGTGAATATCAACTCAAACCCTACACTGCAACTAAGTTTATATGCTGGTCCAGTAATATATATTCACTTTGCAACTAAACGTAAAAACCGTTGGCTGTGTTTTACTAATCCTTATCCTACTGACGTGTATTTTGCATGACCTGTCTATCAGCCTACAACTTCATTCTTTCCTACTTCCATCCATAACTCACATGAGACCCAACTCTAAACATAGATTTGTTTTGTACCTTACCATGCTATTGGTAGGGCATTTACCCATTCTGTCACAGATCCGAAACTTAGCCATCTAGGTTACAGCAGTTACAGCACCAGTCCTCATTGTTTTCTTATGTACCTTGCTGGATTTAGTGACTAGCCTTAACCTTGTCCTCAGAATTAATCAGGAAGCAATTGTCTTGCCAGCTTCAGCATCTTTATGTCTTGCAGTATTCAGTCATAACCATAAATTCTTCAGTGCCCGCTGTTCTGAACCCCAACCCTTATACTTGGACATAACCTACTATTCCTTATACCTGTCCTGTGCAGACACAGAATTGCTACTGCTGGGGAATGACTATCCTTTGAAACAACGTTTAACCCTTAATTCCCTTTTCAGAGTATGCCATAAGAAGCACATGCTCTTTAAATTGTCTGACAGCCGAAATTTACGGTAGAACAAAGTGCTGTCATTCTGAATACTACACCATCTAACTAGGATATATTTATACCGGGTGCAGGGCAGTTCAAGGCAGTATTGTGAAGAAATACTAGCTCTGGGTGAACTGATATTTGCAGTCTTACAGCCTGAAACTTCAGGACATGAAAAAGTTATTTCTGCATTATTTGAGTACCTAAATCTAAGGTATGTGACAGTGCCTCCAAGCGCATGACTGTGAAGCCACGATCTCGCTTCCAGACTTAAGTACTGTCACATCATTTGCGCAGAAATGGGTCTCCTGAATACAACAGCAAAGTAAGTCAGCGGTAACACTCAGATTTTCTAGTAGCTTAGTAGCAGGAGCTAAATTATTTTCTGGCTGTCTGGCAGATCTTTCCTATGAGCACACCACTATCAAGCTATGTGGATTTCTGCAGTGGAGACCCACTAGTGAAGCTGCTCTGTTTTTTAAAACTAATTCAAGAGCTACTTGGGAAACACAGTGGATATGGATTTCAAAATGAGTGCTTAGGATTAGAAAAGTTGATCAAAGGAGGAAGACCCTACTCCAGTCCCTTCTCTAAAGACTGTTCATGCATTTTATACTACAGTGTTTTCATATATAAGCAGTTGGGAGAAACACCATGGCTCATGTCTTCCCCTCATCAAGAAAAGTGTGAGGTTAGAGGGACATGCATAAATTACTTCCTTCTATACTTAAAAGAAACCAGTGCACATCTTTCTTTACTAACAGCATTGATATTGCTAGTTCTCCAAATATTGGTAGATTTTCAATGAAATCCACTATGCAGAATTGGTTAAACAGCTCTCATAACAGTCCCCAAAAGAGCAGGAGTATATAATATATAATATATCCATATGCTATATATAGGGAGTACAGAATATAGCGAAACTGAGTGATGTGTTCAGTCATAGACACAATCCAGTCCACAGCTAGGTTTTTCATTGAGTGCAAGCAGTAGATTTATGTAAGTTATCCTGGAAAATTCTAGTAAGAGTGGGGAGGAAGACAGGTATAGTTTAGGATGCAAAGTGAATTACAAGCCTCACTGAGGCCAGTGGATGCCATGAGCACTTTCTGGCTCAGCTGGAGCAATGCAGTCCCATTCTGTAGTACTAACAGCAAATGGGAGCTACAGCCCAAAATACACTGGACTGCATAACCAGTGCAGAGAAGAAGCACTGATGTCATTAGTGGGTGTAGTGATTGCCACTGCAAGGGTTCTCAGTCACTGGTTGCAGTCTGTGTGGCTTGAAGGAGAAAGGCAGCAGCAGCAACTACAAACATGACTGATTGAAAGCATAGACACAACTTGTAGCGGTCAGGGTACGACAGATGTGAGGATTTTGAAATAAAGAAGTTGCACACTGTGTTTAAAGAAACATGACTTTATGCAAGTAAACAAGATTAGACCAGAGGCTGTGCCAGACTTTAGAGTCTGACTTTTAATTCTAGTGGAACAGCTGAAGTCAGTAGGTTTGAATTATATGCTAAAAGCAGGTACCATATGCAAGTATTTTCCAGATTTATGAGCTCTACTTTCTTAATGAGAAGCCAAATTAGTCAAAGCACGGAAAGAACTGAGGAAAAAAAGAAAATCAGTGACTGCCTGCACACCTCCATTTCTTGTCCATCAATAGCAGCTCTGAAACTTGTGGCCTCAATGCTTTAAACATTATACTCAGGTTTAGGTTTACGCACATTAGTCATACTGAAGACAATGGAATTTTGTTTGACTAGTTCCTGTACTATTTAAGAGACCAATGTGTAAAAATGACTGCAATACCAAAGTCAAGGAAAGCCATTTATTTTCATAATTCGGTTTTTTCTCCCACGAAGGAAAGGAAAATACATAAGACAGCCTAAAATTTAACTCAGGAAAACAGGCTTTTCAGTCTTAGCAATGAATTAGCTGAAATAATTATGGCAAGTTCCATGTTGCTAATGCAGACATTCAAAAGCAAAAGATACTATTGTGCTCCTGATGTCAAGTTAAAAATAGCTGGTATAAGCTTTCAGTGAACACAAATGCATTTCTCTTAATAATGGTTTTCCAGAAGATTAACACAGAGACTTTGATTCCACAAGGACCTGTATTTTTTTCATTTATGAGAACAAGCAGTTGAAGTAAATCTACTGAAATGAGATGCAATATTTGCTTAGAACTTTGCTTTGTTTGATAGGAGACTTGATATAATTATCATAAAGAGTTTTAAATCAAAGGAATGTGAATATACATTTTAACTGGGTACATAGCAAAAGTAACACCATTACGAAATAAAGAAATCATGATTTTCCTATCAGTGAGTGATGTTATGTGAGTAATGAATATAAAAACAGTTCATCAGCACTAGACGGTAAAAATCTCTCTGTTATATCTTAATGTCTTACAAGGGAACAAGCAGCTTATTACATCTGTTTATACTATTCTTCCATCAGCAGAACAAGGGAAAATTGAGTTTCTGTTATTCCAGAACTGAAAGGAAGAAGAATCAGTCTGTCTAGCTTTTAGAATATTGTATTTGACAAAAAAAAAAATTCAGATGTGCATACTGGGAGAGGTTAATATCAGTCACACTGTTTATGAATGTAGAAGATTGTCTTCAAAAATTGTGCTTAGTCACACTGTTCCATCAAAGTAATAATGAAAGTGTCACAACTAATCATACAAGGAATAAAACCACTTTACAGGACAACAAACAATAACATCCTGCTTAGTGGATGAGGGAAAGGCTGTGGATGTTGTCTGCCTAGACTTTAGTAAAGCCTTTGACACCTTTTCCCACAGCATTGTCCTGGAGGAATTGGCTGCTCATGGCTTGGACAGGTGCACGCTTCGCTGGCTAAAAACCTGTCTGGGTGGCTGGGCCAAAAGAGTGGTGGTGAATGGAGTTAAATCGAGTTGGTGGCCAGTTCCAAGTGGTGTTCCCCAGGGCTCAGTACTGCGGCCAGTTCTGTTTAATACTTTTATCAATGACCTGGATGAGGGGATTGAGTGCACCTTCAGTAAGTTTGCAGACAACACCAAGTTGGGTGGGGGTGTTGATGTGCTTGAGGGATGGAAGGCTCTACAGAGAGATCTGGACAGGCTGGATCGATGGGCCGAGGCCAATGGTATGAGGTTCAACAAGGCCAAATGCCAGGTCTTGCACATGGGTCACAACAACCCCATGCAACGCTACAGGCTTGGGGAAGAGTGGCTGGGAAGCTGCCTGGCAGAAAAGGACCTGGGGGTGTTGGTTGACAGCCAGCTGAATATGAGTCAGCAGTGTGCCCAGATGGCCAAGAAGAACAACAGCATCCTTGATTGTATCAGAAATAGTGTGGCCAGCAGGACTAGGGAACTGATTGTCCCCCTGTACTCCGCACTGGTGAGGCCCCACCTCAAATAACTGTGTTCTGTTTTGGGCCCCTCACTACAAGAAAGACATTGAGATGCCAGAGTGTGTCCACAGAAGAGCAACAAAGCTGGTGAAGAGCCTAGAGAACAAGTCCTATGAGGAGTGGCTGAGGGAACTGGGGTTATTTAGCCTGGAAGAAAGGAGGCTGAGGGGAGATCTTGTTGAGGTTGTAGTGAGGTGGGTGTTGGTCTTCTCTCCTAAGTAACAGGCGATAGGACAAGAGGAAATGGCCTCAAGTTGCACTAGGGGAGGTTTAGATTGGATATTAGGAAAAATTTCTTCACTGAAAGGGTTGTCAAGCTGCCCAGGGAAGTGGTTGAGTCACCATCCCTGGAGGTATTTAAAAGACATGTAGATGTAGCGCTTAGGGACATGGTTTAGTGGTGGACTTGGCAATGCTAGGTTAAGAGTTGGACTGGATGATCTTAAAGGTCTTTTCCAACATAAACAATTCTGTGATTCTATAAGCAGCCAGGATTCTGCTGGTTAATTTGGGTTTGAGACTTAAAAGTATCCTGATCCTACTGAAGATTTCTACATCATTTCCACTATTATGTTGAAAGAAAAAATAATGGATATTTTGCTTCTGCTAGGCAAACAAAATTCTGTAAAACATGCCTTTGATGCAAAGCAACATCCACTGAGATCAGCATGAAAAAAACAATCTTTTTGTAGTTTTTGACTTATGTTGAGAGGCATATGGATCCAGAACATAGAGAACAAAGCAGGGATATTGCAAACTTGAATTCTGTTCCAAGCTCCCACATAAATCTTCTGTATGACTTTGGACAATTCACACCACATGCCTTTCATTCCCTTACAAACATTTTGCCTGTTGTATGTAGTTAGATAGCAGTCCCTGTGAGACAAAGGCTTTTATTGTGTGTTTGTACAGCACAGAGCGCAACAATGTCAGGGCTTAAATTAAAGTCTCTAGGTACAATAAATAAACATGGATATGTTCAGAAAAAAAAAGATAAACAACAAATGAGATTGTACACGACAGTATAATCAAACAAAGAACATGGTCTGTTTGGATATGACACTATACGAGTGTTAAACATAACACTGAGTAGAGGTACATTGCATAGTTTTGATTCTTGCTATTGTCACCAAAATGAAGCTAGAGGGCAAGTTTAGGATTTTTGTAAGACAAATTCTGCCTTGCAAACCATAATTGAATCTGTTGTAGCAATTACTCTCAAATGGAGAGTCACAATTTTCCCTTTGATAATTATGTTACAAGGTTTGAAAGAGATTTGAATAACAATGCACCTAATTGTCCTTTCACACAAGTGAAAGTTCCCAGTAAAGCTGATAGAGTTATATGACTGAAAGCTGAAAACTCAGGCCATGTGAGATACGGCAGTTCCAGCTGTTAGTTTTTAGCTCCTACTCCTACTTGCCTGGTTTATTACAATGTCCTTTTAAAAACAATGGGGAGATCACTCCTCATACAGAACAAGAAGAATAAGCTTTAACTTTTTGAAGACAGCTTCATTGCATCAGAGGAGTAAATTTCTTAGCTTTGTTTTTCATCATTGTAAGTTGATCTCTCAGATTTCCTGGGCTCTAGTTAGCAAGCGCTTGGAGATAAGAATCTGACCTTGGGTTTTCCCCTTGGAGGGAAGTCTGTGCAATGAAAAACAGATTTGCAGAGTTTGTGGTAAGCTGTGTTGCTGAAGAGAAATAGTACACCATGCTGCAACAGATTAATTTTCCTGAGTACTTAAGGTTTCTTGCTCTTTTATAATATCTCATTATACCTGAGAAGATGTAACAAAGGCAGGAGTAACTGAAGCCAGGTTATTATTTCAGAGTGAGAAAAGTCTCCTAGCCCACAAGAATTCCCAGGAAGTGTCACTCACCACTGTTCAGGGTTCTGGGTGCTTGCTGAGACCCTCATAAGTCAAAGATAAATTGTTCAAATGTGGGTGTAAATCTTTAACCAAAGCAGACTACATTGCAGCTTCTCCAAAATGGATTCCTACAAGCTTCATCATCACCTCTCTTTTGCTCAGATTTGCAGTGAGGTATTTATCCTATGAAGAGAGACCTTTTTCAAGCACGAGCCATCCCAATAATGGCAGTGTGTATGTACGTAGTTTAAAACCAGAAGCATAGCAGGGAAACATTTTCTTATTGATGATGTTCAAGATCATGTCACCTATTTCATTTACTGGAAGCATGTAGATGTTGCGTAGGACCAGCGGACAAATGATCATTGTGAGAGTTCATAATGAAAATGTCTCTTAGTAAAGAAGCACTTTCTCATTATTATTCATCAGATATGTCCATCCAGGAAAGATTCAAATCATTTATGGGCACCATATATTTTAGTTATTGCTATTACTAAATATATTCAAATCACTTACCCTTAAATATAAGTATCTTTTCAACGATAAATACTTTTAATTCCATCAATAAGTAATCCAGAAAAATAGTCAACAGTAGGTACTAAAGTTACATTTTTTTTCCCATATCTAGGTAATGACCTGGCTAAGAATTCTATGAGTTCCAGGGGGGTTAGTAGAGGGAAGCTGCTTTACCGAAAAAGACCTGCAGATCCCGGTGAACACCAAGATGAACATGAGCCAGCAATGTGCGCTTGTGGCAAAGAAGGCCGACAGTATCCTGGCCTATGTTAGAAGGAGCATTGCTAGCAGGTTGAGGGAGGTGATCCTTCATCTGTATTCTGCACTGGTGAGGCCACATCTGCAGTGCTGTATCCAGTTCTGAGCTCCCCAGTACAAGAGAAATAGGGAGCTACTGGAGAGAGTCAAGCAAAAGGCCATGAAGTTGGTTAAGGGACTGGAGCATCTCTCCTATGAGGAAAGGCTGAGAGAGCTGGGACTCTTAAGCCTGGAGAAGATAAGATTCGGGGAGGGGGGGCGGTTAAGCTCATCAGTGTGTACAAATATCTGAAGGGAGGGTGTAAAGATGGAGCCAGGCTATTGCCAGTGGTGTCCAGCGACAGGACTAGAGGCAATGGGCACAAACTGAAACACAGGAGGTTCTGTTTGAACATCAGGAAACAGGTTTTTTTGTGCATGTGACTGAGCACTGGCACACTGAACAGTGAGCAGTGGTTGCTCAGAGAGGTTGTGAAATCTCCCTCCTTGGAGACATTCAAAAGCTGTCTGGCCATGGTCCTGGGCAGCATCCTCTGGGCGGTCATGCTTGAGCAAGAGCGTTGGACAAGATGACCTCCAGAGGTCCCTTCCAACCTCAACCATTCTGTGATTCTGTAAGTGCTCTGAATCATTAATGCTGATGCTTGGTAATTCTTGGAACACTGGCAAAATTCTAGATAATGAAAGAAATTTATGCTATTACAATATTAAAAACACCTATTAGAGACTATCAGTCTGCCATCAGTCTCAGCCAAAAGACTGGAGTGGCTGGGAAGGACTCTGTTAGTGAGGAATTAAAGATGACAGTGTAATTGCAGCTAATCAGTATAGGTACAAACAATGGATACTTTCATTAACCTGATTATTTGATGGCATTACAATTTGGGGTGCAAATACACACCCCCGAAAAAGAAAATGTTGATTTAATAAATTGCTTTGTGACATTTTTATAAAAAAAATTAATTTCAGAATTTCAATTATATATATAGAATCTTCACATTTAAGCCAGGATACAGCAGTTACATTTATAATTATTTTTTTCAGGTTTTCATCCCTCACTGTGAAGTATAAACTCTGAACCTAAAAGAAGATATAAAATCACTCATAAGATTTACAGGTGAGATTGGAGAGCTAGAAAGTAATTACAAGTACAGAAGTCAAACCAGGTTACTAGGTAAACTGTGCATAAGTGGTGAAAAAAAACTAAGCAACCAAATAAACAGCCCATACTCACCAAGAGAATATGGCATGTTTTACTTATGGCACGGGAGACTGTATGTTATGTCTTTAAAAGATTATGCCCTGCACTGTATGGTCAGATCAATATGAACACACTTTGTGAAGCTGTTACCAAGAGCAATAAGGAAATAATGGATATATAGCTTGGAACTCAAGATTGCATAGGTAAAAACATTATTACTCTTTGTATCCATGCTAATGCCACTGGAGTCATGAGTCCAGTTCTAATGGCTAAGCCTCAAGAAGAGTAGGGAATAAACTGCAGAAAATTTAGAGAAAATAAATCACAAGGCTAACTAAGATGTGGAAAATGTTCCTTACAATGGGGGACTTTCAGCTGCTTCCAAAAAACAGACTACTTTATTTAAAATGAGCATAAATCTCTCTGCATTACATGGTGGTGAAAATGTCATCGTATCTCTGAGATGTATCTTCAATCCAGTAAAGTCTAGTTGAACGCTGGAACATGCTTAAGTATAGCATCAACTACATTTAATTAGGTTTTATGTTTCTCTAACTCTCCAGCCCACCCTTTCAAGAAAAAACCTGCTAGAGATCTTCTTAAGACCTCCCAGTGGCTGATGACTCACACAGTAAAAGAACTTTGTGCAGCAGAAACATAATATATGCAGATATCTTTTTCAGTTACCTCAGAGAGTTCCTTTGGCTCATCTTACTAATTCAGTGCACATATTTGAAATTATATGCTTTGAATTATGACTTTTCTCCCTTCAGAATGAAAATATTACTAATTATACAGTGGAAGTCCTGACATTTAGCCTCTCTCAATTGTTCATAACTTTAAACTTCACCAACCTCTCATGAATTTGTTTCAAACTGCTGCTTATCTCTATTTTTCTGTGTTTCTTTTTCAATTGTTGTAGCAATAGTCAGGTCATGACTTCAGGCAGCAAATATCCACGAGGATTTGCTGAATGCTAATAAGATGATCACATAGACAGTAAATTTCTTTAGTAATAGCGAATGTGGAAGGAGATGCAGATAATAATGCATGGTGCTGTAGCAGAACCATTCTAGTGTATGTCTTTTATAGTATTCCTTTAAGCATCAGGCATTCAAACTGTAAATGACACAGGCAAAGAGTAACAAGTTCTTTTGCACAGAATGCATTGAACGGCCCCACTAACAATACCATTGTAATCCAGTAATAGATATTTGAAGTCAATAAAAGAAACAACAACTGAGATTAAACAATTAGCCAAAATCTGTATAGGATAAGAAAAGATGAGTGAAGCAACTATCACTTTGATTTATAGCTGCGCAGCTAAATCCACCTAATACCAACAGCCTCAGTAAGAATCAGATTCCTGATATAGCCTTTGGCTATATGTCTGAGTGAAGCCAGAGGGAAAGTTAAAAGGTGAACACTGTATCTCAAAACCTCAGTGTAAACGTGGTCGTCATTTAATGAAACCAAGTAAGATCTTTTAAAGCAAATGATATAGCCAAAGCATTCTGAAACTATAACCCCACAAAAGACATAATCCAAGTTTTGAATCCATGGTCACTAAACGAAAATCTCTAATTCCAAACTTCAGCCTCCCTTGACTATGTTTTTTAACAGAACCAGACACTGTTGTGACAGTTCCTCCAAATTCTTACCCTTTTGTCTGCTTATTTGCTTCCTTCAGCATCAGTCATAGATGGCTGGTTCTGACAGATAGGCATGTGATAAACGCACAAATTTAATTCATCATCATCATAAATCCATTGTACTTATCTACCCCAATGCAAAGTGAAGTAGATGATAACGTTCTGATTGAATAGCACTTTTTAAACTTGCCTACCATAGATATAAATGAGAATGTAGGCTTATGTAAATTTTTTTATCTATTGGTAAAATCAAATTACTTTAGAGAATGAATTAGTATGGAGTCTTATTTAAAATATGTTTGCTTGCTATCATATCGTAAAGAGAACTGTGTCATTTGCATGTGTCTCAAGCTGTTAATGCATCTGATTTCTTAGCACTGCAGTATATTAGAGACAACTTGTGTGTTTGTAAACACCAACAAATTAATGTCAGTCCCCCACGTAGGAGTCAATTGCATTTTCAGATTAGCCATAAGTTGCATCTATTTTCCCTAAAGATATAAAAAAATTGTTTAGAAACAGTCCCTTGGAAGGGAAATGTATTTATCACTTTCCATAGGATGACAGCCAGTGATCTCAGACTGCTGTTTTCTGCCGCATTCTTTGAATTTAAACCAGTGGTGTCTGGAACCAAGTTGTCTTTGCATATACAGACAGCAGAAAAATGCCAGCCTGCATCTATGTGATATTAAATTCTGTTAATGGTATGACCATCTGGAATCATTGTTTAAAAAGTATGCATCCATCCAATGTTTTGTAGCAAAGCATGCCATGGTTTGTAGCTTTTCATAATGGCTTATGCATCTTTCTTCAGCAGCACTGAAAAACACCACCAACCTTGTCACTGTCACTTGGCTCAGCAGCTTCTCTGTAATTAGTCATGACTGGGCTCTTCCTCAGACTTTTTGTTTGGGTCCCATCTAAGGCTTTAATAGGTCTTGTTTTGTAATATCTATAAGACAAAGTCTTTCCCACTTCTGCACCACCCACCCACATCTTCTTCATCTTTTTTACCCACTGCAGCCTCCTCTTTTATGGCTTTCACAAATTACTCCACTCTTGTGCATTCAAAATGCTGAGAGAAGCTCAGTTCCCTGTCTCCTTGCTTGTTCCTCCTCCACCAGACTGAAGATCTCAGTTTCCCTTTCCAGTAGCAGAAGGATGAATTTCCATGCTGCTCATTTCCACCACTGAAACATAGACCTTTACAAATAACACCAGTCCATTTGTTAAATTTTGAAACAAGCAGCTGACACACTTTCTACCATGCCCCAATACTATATGCTTAAAGAGGTCTTCAAACATAAGTGTCAGAGCCCTGAGAGCCTCTTCCCACTGGGAGGTTTGGCTCCCAGGGCTAAGGGCCAGTTGAGAGCTGATGGAGCTGAGCATGGCCCCCTTCCTCTGGTGCCCTTGGAGGAAGGCTCCCAGGAAGCACTTTGGGGAGGTCTCAGACAGCCCCGAGCCTCCTTCACTTGACTTGAAGCTGAGACTCTACCAATATGTCACCTGAGCTAGTTACTGCTCCTGCTGCATCACAGCCATCTATGTAGCTGACCATGAATCCTGTTGATCCGAACTCTGACCCATAGACTGATTTCCTGGCCTGGCTTCAGCCTCACCCTTTCACCATCCTGAGGCTGACCCTGGTTGCCTTCACCAGGCCTGATCCTGACCCTCACCCATGAGCTGATGACCCATCCTGGCCTCATCCCTTTCCCAGGGAGGTGCCCAATGCTTAGGGCTAGGGCTGCCCCTCCCTTACCCCCAGCCTGCCCCGCTCTCTGGCTGGGACAGTGGGACAGGCTCTGACTGGTGATACCCTGCCCTGCTGGCTCCTGGTTCCCTGGGACACCAGGCAGCAACCTGCCCACACTGTGCCCGGACAACAGGCAAAAATAGCTGGTTACCTTCCTTCAAAGCCCTCCGTGTGAATCTGGTCTGTGGTGAAAATACAAGATAAATCAAAGCCTGGGTTTTTTTTCAGATTGGCTTAGTATATTCATAATGATTTGTGTGGACCAGTACACAGCTATGTGTTGTCATTCTCACATTTTCTTCATGTTCTTAGCTGTTTCTACAGAGCCATGTAAAGGAAGATGTTCGTTCATGACATATTCAGTCACTGGGAAATATCATTGGCATTAGAAAATTCGGTAGCTTCAAAACTCAATCACTCTTATCTGGAAATCTGCTGAATTATTTTACTCTAAATTAACTCGCAGCTCTAAAATGATTTTTTTTATTATTTTAGTCTCTCTACAAGATATATGATTTTGAAAAGCCAAACAAGAAATAGAAGAAAGTTGAATATTTTGCATTTTGAAATCTTGTTATGAGTTGGTGATATTTAATGCTTCTCACATGGAGCTAGAGGCCCTTTTTTAAATCTTGGTTGGCTGTACAGTGAAGAAGAGTCCCTCAGTCTGGGGAAGATGATTTAATTCTACAGTTTGAAGTATTTAGTATCTCTGAAAATTACATATTCTCTACATATACTTCCTATAAAATTAGGTCAAATTCTGATATCATTTTTAAAGGGTAAGTCAGAGCAACTTCATTGACTTCAGACTGGAGACCTGGAGAGTTCTAGTACTTACATAATTTCGTGTTTTCTACCGTCATCAAGATGGCAGCCTTCCCAAAATTTGTATGGATGACAAAATTGTATCCCCAGTTACTTCCCCCAAAATGATATTGATTAGTTTAATAGCTTTTGGCACTATGCCCAGAATTATGTTTAATAAATAATTTTCCTACTCTCTAAAGACTTTTTTCTGTCTTGAATTTACGTAGTTTTTATAACAAGTCTCTTTGATTAAAAGCCCTATTAAGTATGGTTAAGAATGAATGGAACCAAATTTGAGCAATTCATCATTTTCAATTCCGCAAGCCAATATTGGTAAGTATAGAATAGCTCTGGCTGTCCTTCACTGGGATATGGGTAATTTTTCAAAGCGTAATGCCTGTCCAACCTGGAAAACAGCCACAGCATATCTTATAAAAATTCCTTTCACCAGCATTGTTGCAGCTATGATGCTCAATAAGACTCTGCAGAGGTTGTTGACTGGTGTCTGTAGAGTTTATGGTTCTTCCAGACTGTAAGTGAAAAGTTTCCTACAGCTCCCTCTAAATGACCTTGTTATACTTGCATTCTTTTCACTAATAGTGATTAGATTTCTTTTTCCATGTGGGTATTCCTAAACTCAGACACAAAATGGAACTGCAAGCTTTAGGGACAAGTATCTGCATACTCAGGTGTGTGGTCTGCAAACTCAGAGGAGGCAAATCGCTGTTCTTTCATCCTCACTGTTTTGTCAAATGTACCCAAGCCATGTTCACCTGTTTCCACTCTGTGCTTGTGGGTGTTCTCTGAACGGTGTTAGGATTCAAAACTAAAGGATTTCTAAGAGACGGACTGATAGACAGAGAATTATGTCTGTGGTGGGTTGACCCCAGCTGGCAGGTAAGACCCCACCCAGTCACTCGCTCTCTTCCCCCACTGGGGTGGCGGAGACAATCAGAAGGGCAAAAGTGAGGAAAAAAACCCTCATAGGTCAAGATAAAGACAGTTTAATAAGTGAAGGGGGGAAAAAAAAAGAAAAAAGCCAAGTGATACAAAAGCAGTCACTCGCCACCAGCACACCAGACAGTCACCAAGAAACAGCTATTTTGGAAAAACTCCCCCCTCTTTTGCTGCTGAGCATGATGTTATATGGTCTAGAACATCCCTTTGGTCAGCTGGGTCCAGCTGTCCTGTCTGTGTCCCCTCCCAACCTCTTGTTCACCCCAGCCTGCTCACTGGGATGGCAGAGTGAGAAAGAGCAGCAGCCTTGGCACTGCGTGAACACTGTTCAGTAATAGCTAAAACACTGTTTAGGTCAACCATCTAAAACACAGCACCAAACAGGCTGCTGTGAAGAAATTTATCTCCCTCCCAGCCAAACCCTGCACAGTGCTTTTCAAGAAATGGGTACATGTACTCTTTCCTGAACAGCCCCTATTGTGTGGAGCTTGTTTGGCTTAATACACTGAGGGCATTTCCCTGGCCAGAACCAAGTATCTCTCTGCTTAAGCACAGTCTTAAAATTTCAGTTTGTGAGAGTAATCATTCAGACAGATGAAAGAGGATTCTTTAATATTACAGAATAGAAAACAAAATAGACACAGAGGTCGTTGAAGTACTTTGCAAAACAAAGCTGAAAAACAGAAGTACCGCTCCCTGTCCTGTCGATCTGTCTGTTCACTGAAGAACTGCAGCATAGTGGAATCATGTTCATTTGCAGACACAACTTGGCTAAGAGTAGCTCCTTCTTCCACGAAAGTAGATGTGCAGGCTGTCTTCTATACTCCTAAATAAAACAAAGCCAGTGAATGGTTCACTGGCCTTGAAGCCAAGTGGCATGGGCTACATCCGTGCTGACTAGCACCTGACCCATGTTCTCCTCTGGGTTCTGTGTGGAGTTTGATTTTCAGTTCTCAGAGGTTGTGCTGCCATACCTCAGAGAGGTGTTTTTGCCTCTCTGAGTGTGACACAAGGGCATCTGAGCGTACAAAACCTGCTGGACAGTGCTGAAGGATAGTGAGGGGCCAAAGGAAGTAAGCCTAGCGCAGCGTTGATCACACAACCTATTGGAAATGGCCTCTGGCTCATGCTTTTCCCTGGACTGTTCCTGGGCATTATCCCAGAGGGTGCTAGCTGGCACAGACCAAAATGGTGTCAGGAGCTGAGCAGTGTGAAGGATTAATGATACCTTACTCAGTCTCATGTCTTAACCTAGATCTATTTCACAACATAAACAAAGCCACAGGGTCTGAAAAAGACCTTTTGTGCCACAGCACACAAATAAAGAAAGCCATGATCTTAAGGATGTAGGCTTCTATTGCTGTCAAAGATACCGCTTCCCTAGACCACTATAGTTGCATGGCTAACCAACTATTGGCAAGCAACTGTTTTGTTGCTAGTGATGAAGAACCCTTGCTGTTGCCAACAGGCAACTCTTATTTTAAGAATGTACCTGAAATTAAGTATGGTTTCTAGATAAAGCAGATTTCCAACTATATGATAAGAACACAGATACATATAATTTGAGCTCAAACAAAAGACAAGTGGCATGTTAACCAAGAAGAGTACTGTCTCGTGGATTTGGGAAACCACATGAACATCACTGCAAAGCAGTGGCAAGTTGCAGCACAGGATTCTCAGAATATCCAGCATTTATATTCTTTGACTTTGGCAATAATGAAGCAATCATGAGGATGATTTTGACCGCCTTTGTTTTGGGACTTGCTGTCTTTTCTTTCCCAGCTGAGGGAAAACCCTGCGTACAAACCATGCGACTGCAAAGAAATTCAAATATGCTTTCAGCATTTGGTGCTGGAACACCTGTTTGAGAGACTGAAGGAAAAGTGGCGCTTGATTCAGAAGCACAAAATGCAAATATTACAAACATTGCACAGAACTGAAAGTTCACACCAGGATACCATGTCTACAAAACTAAAGAGAAGTATTCTGCCTGCTAAAGTTCGCTGTTATTGAAAGATTCTTTTACCAGTTCCCACAAGTGCCCTCTCCAAAGCAATATGGAGCTAGGCTCAAGGAAAATTAAGATGCTGTTCAAATTAACATCTATGCCATATATGGTGGTTGTAATGAGTAATCGATTGCTAATGCTTGTACTGTTTTATGGATTGTGAAATACCTTGGGACATGTTTTAATGATATGTTACAGGGTATTGAAATGCCTGTTGTGCTTATTTTTTTAGACTCCTGGTGTGAATGGTCTGCCAGTCTGCAAGGGTTACAGTATGCCAAATTAATTGAATAGATTGTGTTGGTAAAGGTCGATTCATTTAGCAAATAAAGTATCGGGTAATTGTATCTCTGTGCTTGCTCATTAGGGACATGAGGTGCCATTTAATTGGTTCATGTAAATTGCTTGAGCTTTTGTATGTGTCTGCACATTTTAATAAAAACTGTTTGCAGATCAGTGGCTTCCTCGTTTTTGAATTTAAAGCACTGAGAATGTGTGCTTGAATATGGTAACTTAGAAAAATACTGACAAGTAAATGTACTTCAATCACTAAACAAGGTTCAACTTGTAATTCAAAAATGTTTGGCTTAATTATTCTGCATCTCTTTCCCAACACTGGATTTTCAGCATTGCCCACCCCAGGGTGGTCACTCCCTACATAAAAAGAAACTGGAAAAGACACAATCCAAGCACTAAATGTAGTACTACTTCATAAATGTAGCCACCTTAATGCATGATAGGCCAGTTGGGAGCTGTTGCCCAAGATCAGATGCTGGGAGCACTGTCAAGCACATCTTCAAATTGCACAAAGAGGAGGCTTTGCTGGACTGCTGGTTAGTGTCTTTTGTCTTTCATGATTGTTCATTTGGCACTGCTACCCAAACCTATAAATGCCCAGCTTAGTGAGATCACATTATGAAGATTAATTGTTCTATCACTGAAGCCAAAATTATGGTGTTTGGCCTATTCTCTTAATCTGTTCACCAAAATGTAAGTATCCCTCTCTGTGCAATTGTCTGCATAGGAACACATCCTTAGCTTCCTATAACAGGTGTTAGCTGGCCATCAGGAATCAGCAGGTCTCTGCTGGTACCGTGTAGGAAAAATGAGGGCTTTAATGCTGAATAAAGCTTTCTAAAATGCCATCCATCTTCCAGTAAGTAGATGGGCAGAATGGTCAGAAGATGCAGAATCAAGGAGCTGTAGGGGCCTGGAGTAGGGGTCAGCTGTACTCGAGGCTGTCACTTGCATAGAATCATACAATCATAGAATGGTTTAGGTTGGAAGGGATCTTAAAGATCATCTAGTTCCAGCCCCCCCTGCCATGGGGGGGCTTCATGACAATCTTATTGCAAGCTGAGCACGTAGAGAGGCCAGAAGTAAGAGACTGGCACATACTTGAGGCCTGAGGAAAAGCCTCGGGATGGAGCCTGCAACATCATTCCTACATTATTGGCATACTTTAAGTGGAATCCAGGCTGTTCCTGTGAGAACAGACTTTGAGGAAGAAAATAAACTCATAAAACCTTACAGATAAATGCTGTAGTGAAGTAACTATAGCAGCTCCCAGGTCTTTGGCCATCTTAGTTTGATGGGGGTAAAGAGGTGCATGCTGTGAAAGACTATATATTTTAAATAGAAGAACAGCAACCTGTATGATATTGTAAATATTTATTACTCTCTTTGTGGTAAATAATTTTAATTCCCTTCTGTTTTGGTGAACATTATTTTATCTTCTGTGTGTACTTCTGTGAGGTACAGCTGGAATCAAGTTCACTTTAGTTAAGATAAGGGCATCTCTCTATCCTACACCCCATTCTGCTGTCAGTAGTCAACTATATACAACAAAAGCCTCACTGGAGCAAGGTACTCTGGAGTGAAGGAGACCCCTAATTTGTATTTGTGAGAGTAACTTGATGGTTCAGAGCCAGAGCAAGGTAAAATTTCAATAGAGTAGCACTACTATAAAACTACTGTGAGCAAGAGCAGAATCAGCGAAGGTACTGCTCTCTGTCTCACGCTGTTAAGAGGGCCTCAAATCAGAGCAGAACCTCAGTTGCACTGCCTCCATATTTAGCATGGCATTGCAACTGTTTTAATATCCCACAGACAGAAAGGGGATGACTAATTCAAGAACCTTCTTTTATTAATGATCTAGATATTTAATCAGCAGCTGTTTACTTCATTCACCTTTCAGCTGTTTAAAAATATTCTGCTTGCTTATCTTTGAAGTTCCTTGTTTTCCCCTCGTTGAGTGCGTGACGAGCTTTGACATACTGTGCTAATTTAATTTTGTTTTTCAAGTGTATGGCATGAGAACAGATCTTCAAGCTGGTTTTCATGGTACTTTTATATTCTCATAGCTGAGAGATAACCAGCTAGATTCTTCCAGAAGGTCTGGAGGGTGTAGTACTGTCAGTAGAAAGAAGATGGAGCACTGCTTTGTCCCAGAGCATGCAGAGTCCGTACACAGGCTACATCACGACAGTCTATAAATAGGTGCTGCATGAGGCAGCATGATAATTCCTCCACCTCACTCTCCTGATGTGAATTGCCTTGTTAGGAACTTGAAACGTAGCCATGATATCACCAAATAGCACTGCGTGTATACCGAGACATCTTAATAAAGCTTATGTTAAGCTAGTCACTGGGGGCAAGAAGGCCTTCAGCTGACTGTTTAACTGCATTTATTTGGTAAGGAGTAATGAATTATTGCTGCTATGAAGCATGAATATTTTATGGGTAGTGATATTTGTTAATAAATGAGAGTTTGGAAGATTTGAGGTAGCAAGGGGAGAGTTAATGCCAGGCTCTGTAGCACTGAAACACAAATCAGGTATTTCTTGACGTAAATAGATAGGATAACACTGACTTTCCCAGGTGGAATGAATCTTACTGACAGTACGGTTCTTCTGCTGGTACTCATTATGCTCTGGGATGAAAATGTAACTGTTTTGTTTTTTAAAAAACTTGCTATCTGAAAACCAGGTATTTTGCTTGTTGTAACAAATTACCAGTTATGTAGATGAGTGACAGATTTAATAGTGCTGGAGTATGTTAATTAGACTTATATCAGCAGTACCCTTATAACAGGAGGGCAACATTTGTTTGTTTCTATCTTGCATGGCAGTGGAATAAGCTTGAACACAGAAATATTTTTCAATTTTAGAGGAACGCGTTCAAGCATTAACCTTCAGGGTCATTATCTGTGATTAATGACCAACTGGTAATAAACAGCTCAAAGCAAAGATAAAATTAGTGTTGTAGCCAAACATCAGCAGATAAAATTTGGCTGAGCAGCTGTGTTTCTAAATCAACTGTCACCTAAAATGTCACATAATCCATGTCATATTATGAAGCAGATGTTTTGCTCATAAGAGGATCGACTGGTAAGTATGCTATATTGTTAAACTGGAACTGGGCTTCACCTATGAGGACTTTTTTCTTATGCTGACAAGTAGCTGGCCTACTGGTGAACCTATGCTGAAGTGTTTTTGTTTTTCTGTGGATGGCAGTTCAGACACTGGAGATTCCTGAAAGACAGAAAGAAACCTAGGATGCAAAGCCCTCATTGTTTATATGACAGTTTAAATGGGATAAGCATGTTGATACAGAATACTGCCGTGTTTTTTTCTAAGAAAACAGGGAGCAGGAAAGTAAATTTCACATGATTTCACTGCTATAGTCTCCCCAAGAAGCAGACTAGGGAGAAAGAAGCTGATGCAACTGAGGAACATGCAAGATTTCTGAAATCCTGCATTTGACAGTATTTCACTTTCTTCCTTCTTTAAATCTCAACTAATATATTTGAGTTCATTTGTGTGGGCTCAAAACACAGAAGGTCATTTTCTTAAGTACAGAAGGAAAGCTGCCAATACCTTGGGTGATGTGACTGATACTAAGTTTTTAGAAGATTTTAGAAAATCATTTTCAAAATCTAAAAAACGTAAGTTTATTTCCAGAGCTCCTAATTTATATGAACGCCACATGAAGGAACACACATAATAAATCACACACATGCAGGCTCACATGACAGGAAAGGTACTAAGTTGGGCCACTGCCTAGAAAAGTTCCAGCAGCACCTTGTTACAAGCTACTGCCCAAGCCACACAGTGCTTGTGTGAATTACTCATACTGAAGAGTATGAGAAAAGGTGTTACACGGAGTATGTTTGGCATTCAGAATAAGCATCCTTTTGCCTTCCAGTTTGAATCTTCTTGGAGGTATTTGCGTTAAAGTTTCAGAATTATTTCCACAAGCGCAGAGATGGCAAACATTTTCCTCATAATAAAATAGGTGTGGCCCATACCAGTAACATCATTCCACGGGCTGCAAATTAAATAAGGCATGTTGTCAACAAAGCCTACATTGTAGTATGACAGATAGTGTGAAAGATACTGCTGTGGCTCTGTTACCTAAAGCAAGAATGTCTATACTAGTGAAGCACTTCCTCACGGGTAAACTCTGTATGCTACAGTTGCGCAAAGTTAATTTGTATGGCTTGAACTACCAATCAATAATTTTTCCATTAACTTTGCAGTAATGAAAGGTACTGGAGTGAAACTATTGATATATTTGATAGCTAATTCCCAAATAATAGTTCTGGAAAGGATTTGGGCTGACATTATTTATCATCTGTGAGAAAGGTTTTAAGTTTCCGATATTTTAAGTTGCTCGTAGAAGTTACAAAGCAAGTCCCTTTACCTTTAGTGCGTATTCAGCCATACTAGTTTCTGTACTGGCACTGAGGCTTTTCTTCACTATGCTTCTCATCTGCCTGAGTGATCTCTTTATCTTTGCTGATTTTTCTTTACTGGTGAAGGTGTAGATTTTGATTATGTGTGGACCAACGTAAAAATACCTATTATCTACAAGTAATCAGAACAAGATTGTAAGCATGCCATTTCTCAGATTCCTGAAAAAGGATCAGGTGAATGTCTCTTAGAAGAGATCTAAGACCTGATCCTGGATTCCTTGTCCAAATCTTCCAGTGACTTCACTGAGAGCTTGAGGACTATGAGAACAAATGGATGAACAGCCCTAAAAAGACAGATTATCTCTATGTTGTCAGGGTTCCTAGTGGTTTATTCATGAATGACTTTCCTATTCTCTCTGGCTGCTAGTTTTGTTCCACCAAAAAGAACAAGAAATCTCACTTATCCAAGACATACAAGTTTTTCATCCCATGTAGAAGCAGCCTGTAAAATACAAAACAACAAGTCTTAACCCCTTCCCACGCTCAGGTACAGATGACAATCAAGACTCATCTTTGGTTTCTGTTCCACAGGATAAAGGATAAACTCTCCACTGATCCAAAAAAGGGATATTGACACATCCCTCTGTTTACCCCAACCTGCACCATGTGGTCACATCTATCTTTTTTGACTTTTCTCCTGAGTATATCAACTGAGACAATTACTGCCAGAAGTATACAGCCCATCTTAAAAAATCTCTGGTAAAAAGACACTACCAATGGTGGTTTTTCTGTGCTTTGGGAACTGGGACAGTCCTTTAATTCCTACCTAAAGGTCATGGCAGAACTGTTAGCTCATTCCTGAAGGTTAAAAATTCAAGACTTTCCCAGACTTGGTAAAATCTAATCATACTTCAGAATAGTGATTGAACCCTAAGAGAAGGATGAATCCAATTGCATGGACGACTAATTTTCAAAATGCACCAATTATAAAGGTCTTTTACCAAAATCAATTTCTGTAATGTGAAAGAAAAAAAAAACCCCCGTTGTTGAATTAATAGCCTCTTCCCTGGATTTTAACTGTATATGAATTTCCATTTCATGTATGATATTATAAATGGCCAGTCCCACATCTCAGGACAAAAATACTTAATTAATAACAATGCATGATACATAAAAAAAAATTAAAAAATAATATTTTTGGGGCAATAGAAAGCCACTTAATTAATCTAAATTCAGGATGAGTTTTACTGCACAGTAGAATTCAAAATGAACCTTATGTGCTGATTCTCCTGTGGATTTCCTGATTCATTACAGAACAGCCTTACCAAGACTGCAAATTATTGCTATACTTTAGTGAGTTTCTAAACCTGCCTGGCTTTTTCCAGTGAGTTGAGAATAGTTGGGGTAAATTGAATGCTTATGCGATTAATAAAAGAAATTCAGCACCTTCTCCACAGATAGACTTCAGTGCTGTGTTTTTACTATTCACTAGCCCTCTGCCTTATTTTGAGAATCCAGAACTTGAAATTACTTCTGATCATGAAAGCTCCCAGCAGTCTCAAACCCCAAACCCAAGCATTTTCTCAGTATACAAATACCTGTCTCATGTGGTAAACCACAGCAGAAAACAGGTAAAGAGAAAGATTATCACAAGCAAAAGACAGCATGCAAGGTGATCTCTGTGTGTATCTTTCTCAAGAAGGCATGAAATTGTTGGAAAAGGTGACTGCTCTGGAAATTGTTGGGAAAGAAGGTGCTTCCCGCAAATGAGAAAACAAATCCCTGAAATGTGCTGCTAGTCACAGTGCATCACAGAAATTAATATTTAAGTTATCCATTCCACTAAGCTGTGGTGGGCTTCTCAAAGTTGGCAAAAGTTGGCAACTTCATAAAGAATGAGGGTGGGGGCAGGGGGTGGCACTGGAAAAGGGCAGTAGTTAAGGGTATGGGGCGCTTGTTTGTGGCTTAAAATAAAGACAACACACAATACAGCGTGCTGGGCTCTGATTCATTGCCCTTTTTCAAATTTCAGGAACAGACATCTAAAATAACACCTGAGAAAGCAGCTTATTGAGATGCTGGAGGGAGCCTACACCTCTCTATCTGCAAACTAATATAAAAGTCCTTGTTATCTGTCCTCCACAGGTGACTTATTTTAGTCATTTACAAGTAGAGTTCCTAAGGTCCTTTGCATGTTCTTTTAAATATGAGGTCCTAGATAATAAAAGCTGCTTTGAGGAGGCACTGATGTGTACAGTCTGACCTGACCTTCACTTGCTTCGAGTGCAAAACAGACCAGTGCATACAGATGGCAGTTGGACAGATGTCTTGATTTCTTTTCTCTCCCCATCCCTATCTTGGATACCAGTACCTAAACATCAGGTGTCTGTATCTAATGTAACTGTATTATACACAGAGCAACAGTCTCAGAAAAAGCATCCACACAACTGTATTCCTATAGACCATACTGGGACTTGTACACTCCGGCGCATGTACACGCACACACGCACACACAGAGCAATTACATACATAATTACTAGCTGTTTCCCATCTATAACTTGCTGTTTGTCCATGCAGTTGCTGTAGCTGTGAGCAACACCACAGTGACGGTTCTAAAACTTTAGACCAATGTGCCATCTAGTGACAACACAGATGATCCTGAAAACCAGCCTCAGATTCTTTCTACAATTTTACCTGAAACAGAGATCACTGACTCTTGCCACATGAGCCCACTTCAGTTTGAAAGAGATTTGTGTTTTCAAGTTCTTACTTTATGCTGCAGGAGAAGCTTTGGACTCTGTAAGCACGAGTTTCCACACAAACATGCATGTTTGTTTTGAAACGATGCTTAGCCTGCAACGGACAGCTGCGTAGCTGCTTTTGCCAACATCTCAAGTTGTGTTTACTACCCACAGTCTTAGAAAGTTCTCCTTTATGGTGGTCCAAGAACCCTCCAGGTATTCGAGATGCTATACTGGACATCAATAGTCCTTTCCTCTTTTTCCTGTCTGCAGTTAGAATAGCTTGATTAGTTTATAATGGGGTTCATTTATATTTGAAAATGTACAATTGCCAGGAAATTGGTGTAGAAAAAGCAGATGAGGGAGGAGAGATTAACATTTTATTCTGAAAAATGCTTTTAATTTAAATATTAGCAATAGGTGATCATTCAGCAGAGCAATATCATCATCTGCATTGCAACCATACCTGAAAAACAGTGAAAAGCTACAAGGAAGCTGACAGAAGACATTGAGTTTAATTTTGCATTTTTATGATTTGCGTGGGGTTTGGTTTTAAATAAAACATTTCTTAAGATAACTATATATGGGTTATATATATGTTAAACATATATACATATCAACATATGTATAAAAGTTTAAAAAAAACACCTGTCAAATTAATGTCTAAATAAAGATTAATTGCGCCAAGAATCCTTGAGTGGAGATTTCTAATGGTAAGTGCAAGAGAGAAAGACAGAAAACAGTAGTACAAGGTACATACCTGTACAAGACAGCTGACACAGGTTAGAACTGGGATGGTAAAACACTGGAACAGTCTACCAACAGAGGACTTGGCTAAAAGTAATGCATAAAATACACTTAGGCATGAATAAAGGGCAAGAAAAGGAATCAACTGTTCTGAATCATTTTATAAGAAGATAATCACTATTCAAACTTTTTTTTTTAAAATTGAAGTTACTCAGTCAGTTGCTACAGAAGTGGAACAAGATCAGAATTGCTGATCCAAGCTGGAAAGTACTGGAGGACCTCAGAAGAGAAACAGACAATTAACAAGAGAAACAATTAACAGAGAAAAATGTACGGTCAGGTCTGGTAATAGAAGTGGCCACTATCATAGCAATGCAGTTGTCATTCTAGATCCCATTTAACCTAAAGAATAAATTTGTTCATTGAGGCCAATGTCAGAGTCAAGTTCTAGAGACAAGATATGTACAGCAGTGACCATTATAACTGTTTTTACTGGCATAAATTTGTTAAAGTGACTAGTGAAATTGGTTACCTCTAATTTTGGCATCCAAAGACTCCAGTTTACAAGATGAGCTGCACAGCTGATACCTGAATGTACCTTAGCCTTGTCCTTTTTTAAAATTTCACCATAGAACACATAGTTACTTTTTTTTTTTTTTTTAAATTAGATTCAGCAGTTACTCCTGTTCCCACTAAGTCTTGGTTATCAATTTCAGAAATCAAAATTGGATCATGTGCCAATCCTAAACAGCTCGCAGGCTAAGATTCTTGATTCCAGAGGGCAGTGTACTGATCAGCTCCATTTAATATGCCAGTTTTCCCCACAACCAAAATTTAGTTTTGAATACTCTCAACAATCCCATCTTTGTAAATACCTTGTCCTTTTAAACATGTATCCGGTACAACCAGCAAGAGAATTTGCAAATCCTCAAGTCATTCTGAAAAAATAATACTTGTTGCTTGTAAAAATGGACCCAATGAATTGATGTGTCTCTATGACAAACTTCATGGGCCAGACTAGCCTGGTTTGCCTGTTGCCTTTTGCTATCATTTCTCAGCCGGTACTATCAAACTTCTTTAAAAAAAAAGGTGCAGGGTGCTCTTTGGGATGACAGGTGATACCAGTTCCAAGCCTGCAGTTAGACAAGCAGTAGATCAGAAGCAAAACTGCTCTCTCACAAGCTTTCATGGGTCCAGCATTCATAAAAGAAGAAGAAATATTGTTTCATCTTCTGAGCTGAAGTTTCTACACAGAAGATGTTTAGCAGTAAAGATACAAAAAGATATCCATAGTCTACAGAGGCACAGCGTTCCCTTTCCAGGGATGAGCCAGAGCACTAAAAGGGCCCCGTATTGATTCAGTCTGTAGTCTGAATATGTCACTCTCTAGTCTGCATACTTCAGTCACAGGATACGCAGCTTTACAGCTAGGCCCACAGAAATTCTCTTCTCCCAGAGCCACAAGGAGGAAAATAGGCAGAAACAGTCATGATAGCACTGTCTGTATCAAGTATGTGGTACACCATGACTTCTGTGGAGCTGCAAAAGTCCAGGTCAGCATGAAATCCTCTCTCCCTGCTCTGTGCTGGTCCGGAGCTAACAACTAGCCAGAGCTCATGGTCTCAACCCCGTCTTTTGCTGGTACTCAGATCCAGCGGTGGACCAGTCGCCTCCTCTCACTTCCTTCACTGAAGTTTCCTCTCTCAAGGTCTGATAGGGACGGACTGACTGATAACAGCATGTTACTAAATCTGACTCAAGCAGCCTGCAGGTGCTATACCTCATCATAGTTGGTATCTCTTCTGGGAAGGATGTAGACCTGGGAAAATTTACAGCTGGATAGGAATTTCAGACATTACAACAGCAAATAGCAGTTATAACAGTGAAAGAGCTGTACGACCTGCCAAGTATCTGCAGGCAGATAGACAATAGTGAAGGTCAGATTTCCTTCCATTATCTTTGTTTCCCTTTGGCAAACGCCTTTTTCAATAGCATAGGTTCAGGTAGTAACACCAGTTTCCTCTTTTATGTTAACATAATTGTAAAAGCTGCATTCCCAGTAAAGCTCTCACTCAATTTTTAGTTCTTCAGTTATGCCCCACAAGCTGAAGTAATGCACTCCAAGAGGCATCCCAAGACACCGAGGACACCCTGGGTCAGACCCTTGGAGTTTGATCAGACCCCACTCAGGTTGCCTCCATGATTTCTCCTACTCAAAACTATTAAATGAACAATGGTGTACAGAAGGAAGAGCAGAGCTCCCCCTGACTTCAGCTGGAGTCTAATGGAGAAGTTTGGAGTCATTTGCATGTCTGATGGGTTTCTGATAGCTCCCTGATCGCACAGATAAAGCTAATAATAATGGCTACAGAGTCAGGGCAAGTGTGTCAGTAAGGATGAGGCAAAGTCACGCAGTGCAGGTCTCCAGCTCCCCTCAAGTCACACAAGATTGGAGCATCCCTGAAGGGTATTTTGTGCTATCGGTTACCCTGACAGGCAGCAACCTGCAGGGCAGAGACTCCAAGCAGCAGGCAGACACAGGGAACTTGGACAATTATCATCTTCCTCCTTCTATTTCTGCCCACAGTGGCTAGTGAAAGGAGCTGAGCAGGGCAGGCAGGGAAGGACTCGTATGCCAGCTGCAGGGAAGAAGCAGCTCCAGTCCCACACGATGCAGCACCCTCTGCTTTTACTTCCCTTCTTGTATAGCTCCACCGTCCTCCTCCCGTACCTGCTACATGGAGGAATGGTAGTGCAAGGAGCTTTCTATATTCCATATGGCAGTACTTCTCCTTCAGTCCCTACTACTGTCATGTAGCACCTACAAGTCCAAATGACGTTTCTGTCCCTTTCCCCCATGACTGCTGCAGGCAGGACATCAGCAGTGGCTGAAGGAGACAACACCTGAGTTTTGCTGCACATTGCTACACAAACAGCAGATTTAATGGCTTTTAAATCCGAGACCTGTTTTTAAGAATTGTGATGTCTATTTGAGTCAAGCAAGGGAATTTTACGGTTTCTAAAAGCCCAGAACAATCCAGCTACCAATTGCAAAACTGGGCCGAGTCACTCACTATATCGGGTTTGATATTTATAAATAATTCTGTGTGGATGTATATAGGGCAAAGCACAGTTCAGCCATCTGCCACACAGCTGGATGGCTTGTGTCACACACTGGCTGACTTGAAGGTTGACAGGTGTAGTTTCCTGAAAGAACGAGAGAAGGAGAGACACAGGGACAATGGAACTAATATTAGTGCAGAGGCATAAAATCTCCAGTCTTTTCTAGTTTATGTTTGCTCTTCTATTTCCCTCAGCAATGTGTTATTTCAGCACCTCCCAGGTCTCATTCAGCTGCATAGCTGGCGCGTCTAATGTGTATAACACTTGTGTGCCGACATTTTTGAGCTCTTTGGTGAGAAACAAGAGTCTGTGCCAGTGAGATGCACATCGTGGAGGGGACAGAGACCTGCCATCTACCACCACGGTCTGCTGACTCCCTCATTTGAGTTACCATGAACATTTGAGTTCTGGATATGGTTGCATTGCAAAGAAAGTAATTGTAGAAACACTTCCACCAATATACATGTATTAAAGAATCTGGTCTGATCTGTTTATTCTTTCCCAAGATGACGGCACCTTAGTTTGCCATCTGGTGATGTGCAGAAGCTGAGCAGAAGAGTTACTTGTGCGGAGTTGAGACAGAAAAGTTTGTAGAAGAAATAGCTGCTGAACAGCAGTAGTAGCTGGCGTCTGCTCTTCTTTTCTAAGGCTTCCCCTCTTGCTGGGCTGGGAATGATCAAGAAGCAGGAGACAGCCAAGCGTCTGTGCCAGGAATCACAACAGCAATTGTCTCCAAGTCCGTACATGGTAAATAGCCAGGATAACCTTATAAATGTTTAGAAAAAGCTCAGTATGAATGTGGGCTGACATGGATAACATTTTGAGTTGATAGAGTGTAGTGCAGGCACTCAGTCTAGAATAAACGACCTGATTTTCAGCAGTTCTCATTACCCATATGCCTTCTAATGGAGTGAGTGTCAGTGAAGGGTAAACAGCTGAAACACGGCAGTGTGAACCCTTGGTTTAAGTACTAGAAGGTAAATCAATACAATACAAATCTTTCTAATCACTTTGCACTTCAGCTTTGCGTCTCAGCGTAGTCTCCAGAGATGAGCAGGAGTTAAAGGAAAAGTAAAAAATGAAGAAAGGAAACTGAAGAATTGCAAGTTCTTTGGATCTGAAAAATTTGAAATGATGATTTCATAGCATATCCGAAATCATGATTTTAGACATGATTTCACATATTGTCTCTTAACACCCATGCCATATTCCAAATGTCTATAGAATAAAAATCTAAAGCTTTAAATTGCTAACTCAGAGGCGCGGTGAACTCCTTTCATCTCCAGATGCCAGTCACGTGTGACATGAGTTTGATATGTTCAATTTCTTTTCACAGCTAGCAGAAATCTCAGTTCCTTTCTGAGCACCAGAAATAGATATGTATTCATGGTTTGCAATTCTAGCTCACATTACAATTTATCATCAAAGTTCATTGGCAAAGCTGCAGGGAGCTGCTTGCAAGAAGTTGCTTGCGAAATGTTATCTAGTTGTTTTAAGTGTTTCACTACAAATTCCTCCTATAAGTGAAAAAAAATTCATAAAGATAAGGCAAATAGCTATACATAACATAAAAAAGAAACAGGATGAAAGATGAGAGAGGTTCCCCATTCTTCAAGAGATTGATTCTTAGTTGCACAAAGCTGACGAAACAAGCAGAATTCACAGTGTATATGGGAAGCAGGGCTGAATACAAAGCAAAGTAAAGGAATGTTTTTGTCAGTTTACCTTGCATGCCCAAAGGAATACCATAGCTAAAATTTCCAGCCACAGACATCCGTTGTTTTTGTGTCAGCCATTTCCATGGCCTGACCATTAATTATCTCTGTCTGAATTGCTATATTTGGTTGTGCAGTTGAGACAGGAGAGTTGAAATTTAGCAGGAGCTATTGCATATTGCACTGTGAATCAGGAGGTGGTTTTAATGCCATTTGAGAAAAGCCATGTTGTAGTTTGAACTTGAATTTGATATCATTAACTGTACTCCATGACTAATGTTGAAATCCTAAGGGCTGTTTCTCATGGCCTCAAGCTTAACTCCCTAATGATCAACTATCACGTTACTCTCTCTGTCTGCCATTTCTCAAACACGCATGGGAAATGTAAACGTTAAAAAGGCAGATTTAATCCTTCTGTTGTATGATGGAAAATGTCTGTGAAGTTATAACCAAAAAACCCCATAGCTTTCTTACAAACCACTTTGTCAGATTCTTTTCTCCAAGCTCAGTAAAGCATCATGAGATAGATGAGACAGAGTAAAGTACCCCGTAGATCATGAGAGCAAAACACCCAAAATCAGAGAGTGAACTTACTTGTGTCACGTTGTTCTGAAGTGTAAATGTGAATAGCAGGAATCCAAGGCCACTGATATCAAGATTGTAACATTTAGTACCACAGAGGAGACAGATGTAACTGTCTTGGTTTCCTTTCTCTGACTGCAAAGGAGCCCCTTCTAGGTGAAGGAAAGCCAGACTAGGAGACTCACCCAGTACTCTCATCTTCTCATATGAAATGATATCCTTTATTCTCAGACCATCAGGACCAGGCACTCCTGCTGAACAAGCCACAACATATCTAGGACCATTCTAGGTGTGCTAAAACATGAAAGGCCTTAAGGTTCAATTGGGTCTGAAAAGAAAACAGTGGAGGCAGAACAATAAAAAAAGCAGTAAAAGCTGGTGCTCTGTTCAGTCTCAAGGTTGGAGATGTTTGGTTTACATTTTTACCTTTTCATTTCATGGACAGTAAGTATCCTGACTGCCTGCAGCAGGCTTCTTTCAAGACTTTCCTCCCTTCCGAAGTGCACAGAAGCACGGCAACCTGCAGCGGCAGGAGTTTTGTTGTGTGACCTGGCTGGTGATGGCCAGCCTTCCTCCTGGCCAAGGCAAAGCCTGGCCTTTGCTATAGCTACTCTTCCCTAAGTGAGCCAGATTTATTTTACTCCTTACTAGCTGGCTGCCTACAGGAGCTGGCTCTCCACAGCTGCACTGAAATCAAGAAGAGTTATTGCTGTTCAGCCCTCGTAAGCATCTGGCCGCAGCAATAATAATGTCAGTATTGAAGTACTTAATGCAGAATCTCTTCATGCGTTCCACTGCTGAGATTACATAGCACAAATTGCTTATTTATAGCAGTTTATTAAAGCTATCTCAAGCTAATTTAAATTAATTCTGCTTGGTCATTTCTTATCTAACAGCTATTGTTCATCACTGCTCAGGTAACTCACACTCCTGGAAATAGTCAAATGTGGTAGCCCACCCTTTTAATTTACGTAATTTTTGAAAGCTCAGTTATAGATCATTGATTCACCTTTTGCTGTAAATAATAATACATGTTGCTGAGTGCATGACAAATCTGGAAACCAAGATAAGTACCAACTGGCACTTTGCAGCAAAGGGTTAGCTTCTCAACATGAGCACTTAATTACATTGCTCAGCACAGCTGACATGTATTAATTCTTATTGATGTTCCCCTGAAAAAAATTATAGAGAATTAGGGAATAAGTACAGGCACAAAAATACCAAGCCGCAATAGTGCTTTTGCTTCTTGTGTGGTGTCAGTGGGATGGAGTCTCTGTGTAATGGATGCAGTGACAGAGGATATGGTTTGAACTTGTGGGAGAAGCAGTTATCCTGATGAGCTCCCTTGTGGGCTTTCTTAGAAGTGACTGACTAGAGAAGTTGCCAGCGACCAGAGAGGGAGAGAGAAATAAGGATGGTAAATTGCAAGAAAATACAGAGCCTGAGCTGTTGACAATTGTGTCAGATACAGAAACAACCTCCAAACAGATGAAATGTGTCAAATAAGAGAGTCTTCTATTTACCCACCTATGTTTTCTTTCTGTTCCAACATCCCGTTTCCATTACTGTTGTGGTCAACTTTGTACAAAGATTTGCTTCACATACCAGATGACAAAGTCAGGAAAGCCTTGGATGCTCAAGATTGGTCTCAGACTTATAACAAAACTGTGAAAATTCAGATTTTTTTGGTCATGTTGAGTGATAGTAGATGCAGGAGGGCGTGTGGAATGGACCTGGCACTCTCCTTGCTCAAACAGCCTTTCCTGACCTTCTTCAGGAGAAGGTGGCATGTCCCAGAGGCTGCCTGCCTCACTGGGGCAGACTCCTTCACAGCTTCTGTTCTGTTTCTATATGAGTGAAATGAAGACCAGTGGGTTCTTCAGCTTCTTGAGGTGTCACTTTCATCTTGTATATTTAGTCAAGGAGCAAAAAAATAACGAATTCATTCAATTTAATTTATAACTGCAGAGGCCAGCCTGGCAAACGCACTCTCAGCTGTCAATACTTGACTCAGATTTGAGATGCAGTGAACTTACAGGATTCACTGTACAGGACACAGGAATTCTTGGCTTATTAAACAATCCCAAAATGTTAAATACTCTTGACAAGAGGCCACTTTTCTGACTCCACAGAAAGATTTCAGCGACCACCATGCAGTTGGCAGACACATCCAGAATTTGAGGACTGCAGAATTAAGTTACATCTATCTCTATCCTGTGGATAAGAATTGATTTATCTTGGCTTCTGCTTTTAGAAAGAGCTCTTTAGAAACCTAGATGGAAATGTGTGATCCTGTTTTGCTCTCCAGAAAGCTGTTTGATAATAAAAGAAAAATAAATGACTAATCTGTGTTATGCTAAGCTATGGTTTAAAACAACACAAAGAAAATCAGCCAAGGAAAGCTCTTGTGAATCTTTTAAGACACATTTTGCTTTTAATCATAAGTTCCTCCCATTACAAAATACAAGAATTATTACTTATTGTAGACCTAGATAACAATCTAATATGTCGAGGAAGGTACAGATTCAGTTATCAGTGAAAATGTAGTCAAACTCCTTTAACTTCAGTGTAACAGAGATAGGAAGTTTTGCTGACCTACCATGCAACGCAGCGCTTTATCGTGCATTCACCCTGCAGTTACTGTGCTTCGTCACTAGCGAGCAGCTTGCTCGATATTCCTTCCTACTGAATATCTGCCTCTTGAAATTATCTCCTCCACAGAGAAACTATTGGTGTCCACATCCTAAATAGCTCGTGGTGCTCCACTCCACCCACCAAGCACTTTGCTGTCCTCCTTTACTGCCTTTATGTGTAGCGTCCTATAGTCACTATGTGCTCACTTCCTTGCAACAAGGTGGTCTAAAATTTTTATCATGTCTTGAAAAAAGGAGTGCAGAGCACAGAAAGACTGTGAGGGTACTGAAAGGCCCATAAAGTGGTCTTCAAACAGCTCTTGAGATGGTGACATTCCTTTGAATGCAGTGATATTCGGGACTGGAGTGTCATGGTTAACTGGAGATAAGCAGTAATTTTTTTTAATAATCCTATGATGGATAAGGACCAGAGGAATCAGTCTAATCCAGACTTGTGTAGGCCATGGAAAACTTTTTATTTGCTCAATTGTAATGTTAATATTAGGGATTTGATAGACAGATTATCAGCTTTATTTTGACTTGAATACTCTGCAAAACACATGAAATCTTTTTTTCACCAAGCAGAACTTCCTTTGTAAAAACTAGGAAAAATAAACCAGAACAAGCAGCCCAGAGAGGAAGGGAAAAGAAACCATAAAATACAAAAATCTCTCTTTCTCCCTTGCTCACCAGGACTTAACAGTAATAAATCCCTATAATCCAATTTTCTGGTGGGAGAAGAAGAGGCTGCATATTTCCACTGTGTCGAGTTTTGCTGGCCAGGCCGAGGGCAGCCAAACACGCGAGGAGGCAACGAGCAGCCATCAATCACGCAAGCACTTCTGCAAACACATCGCTGTCGAGGTGGTCCCCTTGGCTTTCACTGCACTGCTTCAGCGGTGATGGCTCTTCAAAACTCCTCCTGCATGTTGTTGTTTATCTTCATAAACTCAGCTGGAAAACGAGGAGGATACTGCATAGAGCTACAACGGGAGCTTTAATCCCTCAGAGTGCTGGGGCTGGTATGTAAAGGCACCAACCGATCAGGCATTCTCCGGCCTGCATTTGTAACAGCTTGTACAGGGGTCTTTCTGCATGGTGAAAGTTGGAAACTGTTCATTCATACATCACTGATTTTTTTTCTTCTGAATATCTGTCAGCAGGCAAAAAAAAAAAAATAAACGTACTCACAAAAAAGTAAGTAAAGGCCAAAGTTATTCTCTTTGTTATGCATGTGTAGGTCATGTGCTGACATGGAGGAATAAACACAGAAATTATAAGCTAGTAAATGTGTAAGTTTAGCCAGAATGATTCAAATTACAGCTCTGACATGAGAACTTCACTTTTTAAAAAAAAAATTTTGAGAAACTTTCAAATGCAGAAGGATATTAAATTTGAAGAATAAAATTATTTTTGCCTGGACCACATATAAAGGTGAATTTCTGTGCAGCGAATACTCAAGATACCTTTCCATTAATTTTTGTCCACTTACTTCCCATAATTAAATCCCGACTGGTTGTTAGCACTCTACCAGCTCTGTTTATAAGACTTCTTGCCCGAAGTTCAGGGTCCAGCTTTCTGATTTTTAGTATCTTGACTTCCCAGACATTTTCCCTGTTTGACTGCAAGCAATAGCATCTTGGATTCTCCATCTGTCAGCATTATTTATACATCTGGGAAAAAACTACTCTGTTTGAGCCAATGTCTCGCTTTTCTTGATTCTGTGGATCCTATTCATTTCTCAAACACCTTTTACTTTTTAACACTCCAGATTTAGCACTAACAGCTGACTGGTTCTGGTATCTCAGTGCAGCAAGGGCCTTTTCCTCCTCTCTCATTTTTTGAAGGAGTGCAAGGGATTTCACAAAGCCCCTGAGGCATTTTCTTTTGTTGCTTCAAGCAACCCCATGTAAGAACCACTGCTTCACAGATCTATCGCTTAACTGAACATCATCTGCTCTCTTTTTTGCATTACCAGAAGTTTCACTCATTCTAGGAAACAGATGTAAGCATTTACTCAAGCTTTCGAAAGTGTGAAAAATGTAATGAACAAGATCAGCACCCTCTTTTTCTCCTGTAAATTAGACATAGAGGAAGTCTCGCTTTCCAGCTGGCATTTCCCTCTTCTTCTGTGTCTGCTGGAAGGGCTGGAAGGTTGTTCCCGTCCCACCGGCGACACAGCCCACAGCCGCTCTGGCTGCCTCCACTGTCCTCGTGCCCAAGGTCTGCTGAACTGCAGGAATTGCTCTGCCAGCTGCTAGCTCCTGCAGTCCTTGCTGTTCCTGAGTTAGAAAATTAATGAGTTCGAAAAGTGCAGCATGCCCTCATACCCGAGTCCTCCTGGGTGAGGAGAGAGCCTCCTCTGGATAGCCTGATTTTCCATCAAGGCAATCAACTTTCATGGAAATCTCTGACACTTTTCTTTGCAGCATGACCTATTAGTTGTTGAAATCCAGACTGGGAAAATTGTAGGTGGCTTTGCAGGTTTACCTGAAAATTTGATAGAGGTTGGTCCAATCAAAGCTTTATTTTCCTCATTGGAAGTTGTCCCCCCCCACCCTAATTTTATTTACTTGAGGAATTTCTAGTCCTGATGGTAATGCATTTGAAAAGCTTTGATTCCCGTGAGACCATGCATTATTTGTTGCAGCCTGGTTCAGGAGGAGTACCAGGTCACAGTTTCTTCCCTTTGAAGCTCTGCTGCTACGAATAGCAGCACTGCTTTGTCTTTATTATCCACCTGCTGGACTTCAGGGCACTGGTTTCCATCAGAGAGAAAATCAGTGAGATAAAGCTAGTATTTCCCTTGGTGAAATTGCCTTACAGGAGAGAAACAGGAGAGCCAGAGCCAGGAGAGGCCAGGGACAACTTGACTGTCTGAAAATGATCCCTGTCTCTCCTGCCTCTGGTTTCTCCTCTGATAGTGATGCCAAAAAACCTTGTACAGAACATGGGATTACCCACTTAGCTCTGTCCTTCTGGACCCCAGATGAAAGCTTGATCAACAATCCTTTCTGGTTTGCCATTAACTTTGTACAATTCAGTGGTAGCCATGACAAAGAAATTAGGAAATTTGATAATTTTTTCAAAGGAAGGCAGATTTAATGGGCCATATGGCCTTTCTCAAGATAACTTTATCATTCTTGGTAAAATGGCAGCTTAACTAGAAAATTTTAGAGGCTTCAGATTTATTTTTTTTTTCTTCTAGATGCAATCATGTGCTCAACAAGGTATACCACCATATTTTTCTTTTTTCCTGAAAAGTTGACAGGCAGGTTAATGGCTTTAGGTCTTTTCTGAACTGTATATACCCTAAATACCGAGATAATTTTTTTGATATCATGATCCTGTGGACACTTACATACATAAACAATACCCACACAGTCAGTAACTGAGGCTCTGGACCAGAGCGTTTCTACAAACCCTCCAGAAACACCTGGGGTCTACAGCTGCATACTGTACCGCGGGGAAACTGTTTTGTGACTATATGGAGATACAAAATATCATCTTTCATATATTCCTGATAATTTTTGGACAATTGAGCAAAATACAGTTGCTTAGATGCCTTTCACTCTGGGCTTTTGCATACATTTAGAAATGGAATCCTTACATTAGAAAACTAAAATACATGGCTACATCAGTGCTTCTGCAGTGCTGCAAAACTGGCAGCAAATCCAAAGGCCCAAGTACTGGTGGCTGAAAACTTCTATTGATATGATCTCTATTAGCTCATTAAATCTGAAGATTAAAAAAAATGGACACTTTTAAATATATGCGCATAAATCAAGATAATTTGCCTGGGGAATTAGAACACTTCAAGCACAGGCAGGCCATATTAATTCAAATAAAACTGATACACATCACTGCATTCAGCATTGTCTAACAGACAGAAATAGGGACAAATGTGAAAAAGAAATTTTCAGGAGACCTGTGAAAATTTTGTGATATACACAGCACCAAGGATTACGTGTGACGAGCCCATGTTTAACAGAAAGAAGAAACCGTTCCAAAATGCCAAGTTAGCCTCCTGTTCCGACCAACCACTGGGGAGGCTGCCAAGACCAGACAGTTAACGCAGCTCGCTGGGAGAGATACCTACATCTCAGCAGCTCCAAATATGCCAGCAAGGAGCACTGTTAGAAACCCAGACAGGGGAAAGAGAGGGACAAGTGAACAAAATCGATCTGGCTGGAAAGACACAGGTCATTGGCTCTGTCAAATCCACTCGGGAGTCAGGGATAACTTTGATATTAAAAAATGAGCACCGTCAGATCAAATCGTGCATTATTACTACCATCTGGCTGTCTGTTGTCACTTACTGAGATTTCAGCCGTGGCAGAGCCTTGCCTCAGCGCTTTGTAGACAGCAAATTCAGTAAGAGTTTTCTTAGTCTGTTTTCCCATCTGTAAGACCAGGATGAAGCTTTATCCTCATAGAAATTTCATAATGGAATAAATGTTTGTGAAGTGCTTGAAAGATTTCAAAAGAAAAGGACCACTGGAAGGTAAAATCTTCTAACTGTTTCTTTGGCTTCAATACTGCAGTGGAAGCCTACAAGCAATATTGATGTTTGTAAAATTATCTGGGCCAGTCCTCAGTGCTGCAGTCCGGGAGGCTCCAGAAAGTGGCAAGACTGGTTCATTGATCTGCAGTGATTCTCTAAAGCTCATTTAGCGTCAAGCTTTTCACTGTGTCTCCCTGGAGAAAATCCTTAATTAGAAATTTCCTTCGGCTATGGTTTTTAATCATACCTATTGCTTTATAGATTTTTTTTCTGTTCTGTGCTTTCCATTTTTTTGCTTACTGCATTTTAAGTGGTAAGACAAGTTCCAGTATGTTTCCTCATCTGGAGGAATTTAAATATCAGTTAAAAGAAACCATTGACGTCAGCCAGGATGAATTTCGTCTTAGTAATTTTAAAGTCATTGCTTTTGCAACGTCAGGTTAAAGCTTATAATCAACTCATTTAAAAATGCTTTGAAAAATGCCTGTGATAGGGGGGCAGCTTTTCTGAATTTTACAAAACTGCATATAAGCAAAAACGAAAATGTAGTGATCTGGTTTTGCACTCCATTAAGCAAGTACATGAACACGAACAGTTACATGAACCTTTCTATTGACTTCATGGAGACCAGCTCTGCTTAACTTGTGATTGAGTGCTGGAGCATTAGGGGACAAATTTTATTGCACGCTTTTCTCCCAGTTGCTTAAAATCCACGTATTTTCCAAATAAAATCACTTCATCATTAAAAAGGAAATTATGGCTTTCTATGTTAATGTCACTTGGAACTTTGAAAAATGATTTTAGGAAAACAGCATAAAATAAACTGCACTGGAGGACATGAATTTGTTTGGGTTTTTTTATTGCACAATTTTCTATTGTTTCAGAGTTTATCTGAGAAACTGCAGCTATTCTGCGGAGTGAAAAATGACGTGATTACTAACACACGTAAGTATTTCCAGCCGCCATCCTCTGCCAAGGAGCAGGGAGGCTGCAGTCTCTCTTGCACCTGAGGTACATCTCAGAGTAGGAAGTGTGTATCCCCGCACAGCTTCTGACCAGCTCTGAAAGCATCATTCTCGTGGCCAAATTCTTATGTGCCATCTGCAGCTCCCAGCTCTCCTTTGTACTAAAAGTGCCTCGCATTAGCTGCACCGCTCAGTAACACGTACTACTCTGGCCTGGGACTCGGTATTCCCTCCCCACCCCCACCAACTTCTGTTCATCTGGCATTTGATTTCTTTCTCGAGTTTTTATTGATTCTCCTGATCCAACAGACATTGGTCTGTTGAGAACACAGTATTTTGCCTGCTCATTTATTAATCAGTTGTCACACTGGGAAATATCATTTATGTAATTTTCTCCAATAACTTTACTAAGGCATTTCATTTCTTAATACTTTTAAAATCTCCTAAATTACCTGCAGTCATCTCTCTCATCTCTCAACAAAATCAGTCACTGATAACCTGAACCACAACTCACATCCCCGTCAGTATTGCTTCCTCAATAAATTATTCTTGACTTATAAATAACATTACCTTAGAGGTGATGCTGTGAATGAAAAGTGGAATCACCCATTAACTTTTTAGAATTCTAGATACAATCCTTGTTCTTTGTGTCCAGCTTGATACAGGTCTATGTGTGCACGAAGAGACATACGGAACTTAGAAACCTCATGTTGCACATTTTTTGAAATCCTTATTATTAATTCAGCTTTTTCTGTTAAGAAAGACCACAGTTTGCTTGAAAGATAAGTCATGCTGCTGCTAAACTGTTGTTTTTTAATATAATATAAAGACCTCTAGAGTCCTGATAGTGCTTTTAGCTACTCCATAGGAGCAGAAAGCCTTATAAATTATAAACATGTGTATTAATTTTTAAAACAGGCCTAAAAACGCTAGCCCTAAGGAACTGCTGGACTAGAGTAGCACATCTTCGCAAGGACACACATTAACTGGTAAGTGAAAATGTAGGGTTTATCCCTGAAATGAACAAATCTCTGTTGCCTCACTCCACCCCTAAGGCCATAGTTCTTCAATAATTTTTGCAAGTATAACTTGAAAATGTTGCCCTGTGTTCCCATGAGACTATTCAATAACGACAAACTCCTATTTTAACAGACTCCCCAAAGAGGGCATTTTGTAATACCCTGTCATTTTCAGAGTTCTCATCAGATGTGAGGTAAGAATGTTAACATCTCACAAAACAGTAACTGCTCGTGAAGTTGTCAGCAAGACAAAGCGAGCACTGGGTTTATTTTTTCTCTGTTAACTCTGGTCTTGTTGGAGTAGGTGAAAATCAAGATCTTTGACAGCAGGCTTCCAGTTATCTTATCCTGCTTTAAAGTACTTCCAGGGCTGCATAATCCCACTTGTTTGCTAACTACATCTTTTCTTCCAGAAATATAAGAATAGTAAGAAAAGAATCTGAAAAGGAAACACCTTGCTCCCTAACCACTGCTCTGTTGGCTGTCACTTGGAGGAACAGCACTGGGTAAGGCTTACCAAGTTAAAAACAAAAATTGTTTTTATAAGACTACCGAGCTAGTGCAGCTGGAAATGCTGTTCTTTAGCATTAGTCAACCATCCTGGGGCAATATTGCCAAGACCGATATTGTCGGATGTATTTAGTATAGCAACAGAACAGTAACCTTGTCAGCATTTACAGGTGTGCTCTACTTGAAGTCAAAGATGACATTCTTATGCTTTTAAAAATCTGATTATTCATCAAAGATGAAGCTAAGCAGTTTGTATGGTGAGAGGCTAAGTTTCTTCCTTGTAATTCTCTTCAGATACAAAAGACTCGGTGGTATAAAATCTCCTTGGCACATAGTGAGTGGCCTCCTTTTACTGTACATGCTATTTCACAGAATGCTTCACGCATTCCTGCATTCCCTTTCTTTTCATGGCTGCATGTCAAAGCAGTAATTGTAGATCTTTTCTGTGCTTGAAATCTTTCCAGTTAAAACTACAAAGGCCTTCCAACTGGCATTGACTGAAATTCAGTTTTCGGTATGAAGCAGCAATCTCTTCAGAGAAGAGAAGTACCAGTTGCTTTTGGTTTAACGTACATGCTGTAGCGAAACACCGTCTTGCTGTTACCAGGTCAAGCACACAAATTATACTCTTTATTTCTGTATGCTACAGCTAGATGTGAGTGTTATTAGAAGTACTTGTTTTGCGTGTAATTAGAACAGTGCATGCAGCTAAGGGAGGAACCAACAGTGCTGATCAGAAAAGGCTTGAACTCTGCTTTCTCTGTGTCCCTGCACATCAGCCCCACTTGCTGGTATCAAAAGGAAGCAGGGGACCGATGCAATCTGGCTGGATTTCCTAAGTACTTCTGAAAAACATCTCTGCATAATCTTAGCTCAAAGTACAGTGGATAGATGAAAATACTACGTGGAAAGAAATAACAAAATGCTACACTATTGCTTACAGAAATGGGGCTCTGCACGTAAGAATATTAACCCAGAAGTGTGCTCCCCTTACTTCTGCAAAGATAGAGGGATGCTGGCAACAAGTGAGGAAATAACAGCAGCCAATGAAGTTGGGGAATATGGAAAAGTCCTGTGCACCTGGAAAGCCCTTCTAAATTTTTCATGTCTTTGACTGTACCAAACTGGGATCTCTGAACATCAGTAAGTATCTATCTCCTGCCCTTCTAGAGCTGAGTGCTGCTGAGTGTTACTATGTGCCATTAGTGCAGCCTTAACGCCATCAGACTGTGGATACAAACGAAAAATAGGTGCACAGAAGCAAGATCAGAGCTGGCTGCTGCCAAGTCACAGCAAAGCTCGGCAACACTGAAACATGTAAGCTGGGAAGGAATTCTTGGAGCTTTATACTAAACTCACAGTTTTGTTCCTGCGCGAAGCTAGCTACAGAAGAGGAATTTTAGTGTCTTGCAGGAAAGTACGTATGGAGTCAAAGTTGGGACAGAAGAAAAAAAGTCACCCGTCTGGAGCCAAATCAGAATGTTCAGTATATGAAGCAGAAGGAAAGCAGTCTGAAAAGCATCTACAGTTGCACCTGGCAGGTGCATTAAAACTCATTTACTTTCATTCTACAAAGGGAAGAACGGTCACTATTTGGTGACTGGCATACTGGATTATTTTTGCCTCTAGCTTTGCACACAAAAATCGATTCAAGTGTGGAAATGAACCTGAGTATGGGAAAGTGAGCCAATACTGTCAGCACAGAATAAATGATGCAGCAGCGGCAATACTACAACTTTTTCCAGAGAAAAAACAGTTATGAAAAAATGTCATTTCCTATTTCAGTTAAGGTAAGGTAAGTTAGATTGCAGAAAGACTGTGTGAACTTCCCAGCTCTCAAGTACATATTCACACATTTGTAAAGTTCCAGAAACACTTTATTTAAAAATGGAGTTGTAAATGCATATAACAAAATAACATACATAATAAATGTAACAAAAATAAATAAAGAGAACATGTTCATACAAAATAAGAACATAGTAATGCAAAATGCTTATTACAGAACGTAAAAGTATAAACGCCTGAAGGAACACAAACAGAATCTCACATGAAGAGCCTGCACCTTTAATCCTTCCTAGCCATTTCCTACTTCCCATTCGAGTCTGCAGAAAAATTATGTTCCAAAGGATTAAACAAAACAAGGAATTATGGTGATGGTTTGGTACACTCGGTTCTCAACACCTAGCTCTAGTTTCGATTTATTTTTGCCCTTCTGCACCTTCTAAAACTTTTCTTCTAGCCTCTGTAAACCAGTGTAGTTCAGGCTTCCACAGTTAGCTGGAGTAGAGCATATTGAGTCATACATGAAGGCTGTTTGCTTTTAATTTTTTTAAAGAAAATATGAAATCCATTATACAACAGATTAGTGGTTTTGTTTTTACATCTCTACAAAAAAAGTTTTTGCATTTTTATTAACTGGTCCGACTTTTACTGACTTCTGAAAGCCTGTACAATTTAAAAGTGTACAGAAAGTAGTTTTTTTAAACAAATGTCATATAGGATTATTGCTGAAATATTAAAGACCATTTCATAAAAGCTGCAAAACTGTATCTTCAACCTTAATATATAGAGACTGATGCAAACATAGGAAAATTCCAGTCTATTAGTTACATTTAACAGAAATAACATTCCTCCAAATTACAGTGTTCTGGAAATACAAAGTAATTTACTTTTATTTTTATTATTATTTCCAAATGTTAAGTTACTGGGACAACTTATAAGGAAAATAGGCTTATATAGGAAACTTTAAATAGACTTGCTTTTCAGTGGTATAAGCAAAACGTCTATGTTAGCAGTCGTCTTCCAGAATCCTTTTAAATATGTAAGACAGAGACAGCTTTACTAGCAAGACTACAGGAAAACATACAGAAGCAAATAAAATAATTTGCTTGGGAGTGCATCTATCGATCAAGCAAATTATGACAACTCTATTTCCAAGTCCCCTAAAGAAAATTTTACATCTCATGATCATTCCAAGGAACAGTAATTTCTTCCGTAAGCTTATGTTGCATTTGAATTGGTGAGAGCCCACTTGCCTCAATATGCTTTAAAATGTCCCACATTGCTGTATGTTTAAATTGTTTCCTAGTTTCAACAAACATGTGGACAGAAATGAGATATGAAATACTTCTACCTTCATTAACATCAAAAAGACATTTGAAGATCAAAAAGTGCCAAATAGTCCTTTCAGAAAGTGGATTAAAACACTGCAATGATAATACAAGTACAGTATTATCAGTTTTCTATGTACACCAAAACACTGCTTGCTGTTTAAAGATATCGATATGTTCACCTATCACTCCCAGCAAATCTTAGTGCAAACATAATATGTGAACTTTGTAAACCCCAAGACAATTTACGCAGCAACAAGGTTATATAAATCACAGAACTGTTTGAGATTTTCAGTACACAAGAATGAATGCTTTCTGAAATCTGTCTTACCTTTTGCAGTAATGTGTCATTGTGGTCAAAGATGTTTCATATATAAATCATCTAATTCAGAATCAAATGTAACTGTTCAACAGTTCTGTACAAACTTTAGTGGAGGACGTCCATTCATTAGAGCAGCTTGGCAAAGAGATTTGGGGTTTCGGTAACATTAAATGTTAGACTGCTTGCATGGCTTTTAAAAAGAAATAAATCTATTAAGGGGAAACTGCTGATATAATAATTCTTTTGCAAAGCACACAACCACAAAGGGCAAACCTGCCACAATCTGCTTTCCTACACTGGTATCTATGCATATCTTTATGATTTGAAAAGGATTTGTGTGACAATCGAAGCATCACAGTTAAAGAAAACTGGTTTAATAAAACAACTGCTGTTTGACCAAGCCTTTTTTTTTTTTAAAAATTATAAAACAAATAGTATAATTTTGCCTTTATTCCTAAACATTCCACATGAAAGGTTTTTGTATCAACACTGAGATGTCACTCACGCAGTGTGGCATCTTCCTCTTCCCCATCTGGGTTAAACCTATTGAAATGTATGCTGAAGTCCGACTCAGATTCAGCATTCTCAAATTCAGGTGCAACAGGGACAGCGGCGGGTCGAAGAGCCCGAGCTTCGGGCTGGCAGTTTGGCTGCACTTGAGGACGGGTACTTTGGGAAATGGGACTGGACTTCGGCTTCGGCTGAGCTGGTAAGATGGGGCTGACGAATCCCAAGTTGCTCAGAGCATCCAGGGTACCATCAGGGTCGATCATAGCATTAATTGCTAAGCAATCAAGAAAAGATGAAAGGGATGGGGAAGAAACCATAAAAAATATGATTTTCTGTTATCATAAAAAACCTGAAATTCCTGTTCAAACACTTTTAATTTTATGATCACAGACTTGAGCTTTTATGTGTATTGCCCACTACGAAGGAGTGGTGTATCTAACATATATGTAGCTGATGCATATATTTAAAAGCATTTACATATATTAAAACTTTAGATGAAATGAAACTGCACAAATTAAACACTGCCTGATGTGTGGACAGGAAAGAGATGACAAACCATCTCTGACGAGCTTATAGGGACCGAAAGATGGGATTTTTCGTCTTGTTTAGGGGGCTTTTTCTCTAATATTACCATTATGCTATGCTTCAGTCCACCCCACCCCGCCCCGTATATCCATACCTGCTAATTCCATGATTGAATGAAATTTGTATAAAGGAGCAATCATTTATCCTTTTTAATGCATAAATGATGGACTTACTGTCCCTTTCCCTCCACATAGTGAGGGCAAACTGAAGCACCTAGTACAATTTCATTTTACTGTAGTATTAACACATTTGTCACATTTAACAGAACCTTTCTCTTTTTATTTCCCAAACTGTACTAGCATCTATTTGAACACTGCTGCATGCACAAAGAAATGATTTGGCCTCTTTCTCTGGGCCTTATTTCTTTGTTATGTTCTCTAAACACATTATAATTTGTAATAAATTAACATTTTTTAATTATAGCTGAGCATGAAACAAATATTAATTTGTCTCTAAAGGTGCCTAATGATTCCTCCTGAAACATTCTTATTTAAAACATGTTTTATTGTAGGATTAAATCTGAATACTAAAAATAAGAAATATAGGAAATTTACATCAAATACAGTAATGATTATACATAATAAGCATGGACCACTAATCCATTTGACCACTCCAAATTAAACAAGAAACTAAGTATAAACAATACACAAATAAGACTTCAACTTCTTTCTAAAGTATACTCAGGTTTTAAGTTGATTTTGATAAATGGAATATATGTCAAAATAGCAGACTTTGTAAGCACAACATACTTCTTTCCATTTTATACATAGATAAGTCATTGCACATGAAAGGCAAAGTAACTTTTCTATTTTGTAGTCTGTGGGCTCCACAATTACAAAGAGTGGATTCAAGTAGTTTGAAGGGAAGATGTCAAGAGCTAATCCTAAATTTTCATTTTATTGTATCAGATAATTTTTTTTTTTAGATTTCCCATAGATTATGGTCCCAGTGCATTCCTTATACTGAATCGTGCTACACATGAGGGTATTACTGATGTGCAAATACTATTTTATAAAGCCTAATCTCAGGATTCTCTATCACCTACTCGTCAATATTTAACCATATTTCTATTAAGAACATTTCACAAATAATTCCTTTGGGATTTTCTGGAATATTTCATTTTTAGTTGAGCCTGTTCTTCCCTACATAAAAAGCTATAATCACCCTTCTGTTTTAAAATAATTCAGTGATGTTTATTTACCAAATGTGTCAGGAATTATATGATATCATACGATATCATAACTGATACTGTGAATATATTTCAATAAAATGTGATAACTTTGTTTCATGATATACATATATACATACATGCAGACATATAAGAAAAAAATTTAAAGCAAGCAACAGTGAAAGAGAAAAGTGAAAAAAGATTTGTACCTTGCAGCTGTTTCTCAACTCGTTTCAGTTCCTGTAAGATTGATGATATTTCCTAGGACAGAAACAAACAAGTTTCATTAAGGAAAAAAAGAGACTCAAACTACCTATCCCCCTCCCCAGCCTTTGCAGTATGCTGTTCGGCTTGTTCCTCCTGGCACCAAGAACAGCCTTGCTGGGTGTTCAGCCCAGCCATGTCCACCCTGGCTCCTGGGAGGCCACAACTAAAGGATCCTACCCTGAAGAATACTGTTAATCCAGCTGCTGAGGAGAGCTATCACTGGTCTTCAAAAGCTGAGAATTTTCAAAGGCACTGATTTCAGAAACCCATTTAACCCATTTCATAAATTCCTTCAGTACTAAGTAATGTGATTTTTGTGGGTGGCAAAGAGATTGATTACCTTGGATTTTACAAAGTCATTATCTTTAAGAAGATTCCACAACTGAAATGAACATAAATGTTCCAAGGACAAAACAAACATCAGTTACAGTTGTCCTCTGTTAACTTTTAATAACATTGTGTGGTAAAAATAAGCACTGCACTTGAACAATATATTGCTGTGAAAACTGAGCAGAAGCTTGAAAAGCATTGCACAGGCAAAAAAAAGCCCCATACACTTTCAAACAATGCAAGATGCTTCAATGCATTGAAAAAAATTTTGTAAAATGCTGAACTTAGGAATAAATATACAAGTAACCTTTTTCTTTTTTAATGAATGCTTTAAAACCCCATATTCATGGCATTTAGAATATCAAGTACAAAACTCTGATCTTACTCTGGGAACAGACAGGATAAGACAAACTCCTTATATTATCATATTTCTAAAATCAGAAACTTCCATGAGTAACTTGCTTAATTAAACTTTAAAAAACCAAAAACTGTCAGTGTATCTATTAAATTATAACACTGAGTTACTAATGATTGCTCTTAAACAATATATCATTCTGCAGCAATTACAAGCCAATTTTTTAATACTTCCAGGAAAAATCAATCTTGATGAGTTTAATAATGCATGATGAGCTAACAGAGAAGTGCTAGCCAGTTCAACGCCAGAGGAAACGCGTTGACACTTTGCTTCTGTGCAGTTCAATACAAACTGTGTGAGGAGGAGTTTCCTCTCCCACCTTTCTCTCACAAAAGAAAACTGCCTCTGTAAGTTGACATTCTTAACAGCACGATGCTCCAGACGGGATAATGTAGCTGGACACTCCGTCTGCTCTCACATGCAGAGATGTTTTTCAAACCCTATGTTCTGTGATGAGAAGCGTACTAGAAAACAATCTGCATGCTCCGTTCCCTCACACTGTCACACGGCCATGAAATGGCCCTAATTAGGCAGGGGTAGAAGACTACCTGAATCAACTAAAGTTGTAGTTGGTACTCTATCACTTCCACACAAAATAAACATGGTTATTTTTCATTGAAGAGTGCTTTTATTGCAATGTGTATACAGATTATTTTCATTCATATATAGCAAAACACAACCAATTCTCTAAGTATTAATAATCAGTATTAATAGTATTAAGTATTCTATATTAATATGAAGTATTAATAATCAGTAGGTAAAATAGTCTTTAGACTGCAAAACAAGTTCATTCAGAAGCAATCTAACATTCAAACTAATGGTTGTTACCTTTTCTTAAACAAAAGTACTGATGGTCTAAATATAGCCTGAACCCCTTTTATCGCATTCTTTATCTGAGAATTTCCCCTGAACAACTACTTAAGACTGTTTCTTTATAAGATAGTAAGTCTTAGTAATTATTAAAGATTGGGTTTATTCTTGAAATATACTGAGTGTCTAAATAAAACCTTTTAAAGATTTTTGCCTTTGAAAATAACACATTCCTCTACTGATCATTTAGAAATTAGGTAACAGGCCCAAACAATCCCGGTAGAGGTAACTATTCGTACCATGCTTGATGTTTTTACAATAGGAACTTCACTTTCAGCTCGCAACTTGTTTTCAATTTCTTCCCAATTTCTGTCTTTGTCCTTAAATAATATTCTAGAAGAAAGAAATTCAAGAACAACATGTTTAAAATAGAGAAAAATAAACAAACTAAAACTGAACAACTAGATAACACGACATGAGAAAGCAGCATAGTAATGAATAAAAGTAAAATCTGAAATACTGAAAGATGACAGAATCCAACCACACAGATTAAATTTTCAGGGAAGCAGACGGGGTTTCAGCAATATGATTATTATTGACATTAAAATGGCAGTTCTGTAGCTAAATAATTGCTTATGGTGTTAAATGACACAGCTGTTTCTTTCCTCCAGCACTGAAAGTTTTTTAAAAAAATCCGACTATTTTACAGTAGTCAGAGAATTCCCTATTAACACTGCATTTTACAACAATTGCAAAACATAAGAGAAAGATTAAAAATGGTAAATAAATGCAACTCTTTCACATCTGTCTTTTATATTAATTTAATGAAAAATAAAACACTTCAGGAAATGAAAAGAAAAACGCATTTCATAGAAGTTTTCATTGAAAAGTCTCAACACACAAATTGTATATACATAAGTATCACTTGTATTACATGTTTAAAGCAGTCACTTCTATTACATGTAAAGAAGTCACTTCCCAAAGCATACCATGACATTCCCCTTTTTTTATGTTTTGTTTCCCTGCTGTGATAATTTTTGTTTTCATTGGCATATTATAAACACCATTTAAACTGTCTACATTTGCACAGTTAAAAAAAAGAAAGAAAGAAGAAAAAAAAGGAATGTGCAGATATTTAAGGTCTGGGTATTCTTTTTTTTTTTTTAAGTGATACCATGATGACAGAGGAGTCCAAATCCACTTCTTATCTAATTGGTATTTCAGAGTTAAAAGTACAAAAATAGCTGCAGTAAAACTGCTAAGCAAACTAATTTAAAATCAGGACCAAAAAGTAGTACATTTTAAAAAAGCTATTAGTGTAGGTATGTCTCTGAGGAAATAATTTTTAAGGCGGAAATTCATGATACCTTGAATATCATAAAGGCCTTGAAATTCATAAGAATTTGAAAGAAACCTAGGAAACTTAGTATTGCGTTTCTGTTAATCTTTCTTCAGTTATTTATACCCTACAGAAAATATCACTATTATTATCCTGTCAAGAAAGTCTAGTTTTTCAAAACATGTACCCTGTCTTCTCTTATCAGTACATAGATATCCGTAGACAGCCCATCCAGAAGCTGCTTTAAGTCTTTTGTCTTTGAGGTCTTCCCTCGCTGCTGTTGTAGAACGTGATTTTGCCAGATGCTTCACTGAAAGGAAGTGCTAACTCTCATGACACAATGTCATGGGATCAAGACAAATCACCACTTTTGAAAATGATTTTAGTATATTAATGTACAAAGCATTCAAAGAGTAAAGATTAATACATAGAGATTTTTAGGGAAGGAAAAATAAATTAAAAGTAATCAAAACTACAGTGAAGAAAAGATGAAACACTTTATGGCCTCAGGTAGAGCCATCATCTTGTAACAAAGCGGATCATCAGAGATCTGACAAGATTGCTTTTATGTTCTGGAAGGGAATGCAAAACCTTGCAAAGCCATACAGCTCCAAACCTGGATACCAGAAAGTCCAATTACAATGGAAGATTTAGGACTTGCCTGACGCTAATCAGTTAAAATAAATAAATAAAAAGCAGAGCCAATTAAATCCTTTATAGGATCTTACACTAAAAAAAGAGGCAACTCCTGGTAATATTTGGATTCAGTATACAGAGAATCTATACTTTCCATACTTTAATAGCATTTATATCACTCTGGAAATCAGCAGGAACATAGAAAATAAGGCTTTATTTATCAGTAAACAGCACGAGTAGGAAAAATACAAACGTTATTGTGACACTGTTTGTTTTTTTATTTATCATTTTGCTCATGTTATATTAAAAATACTTCTATCTTTATGTATGTGATTAATGCCTTTGCTTGTGTATGTGGTGTTTTCAGTCTTTTAATGTTCTTACTTCTGTTTTACAATTTGAAAACTTTCCATTTCAAAGGTCATTTTATTAAAAAAAAAAAGAAAAAAGGAAAAAAAAGAAAGCAGTTATTTTTAAAATGTTATTATTTCCACTATAAAGTGGACAAGCCAATTTGTTTTTGCTATAATTTTGGGAAGCCTATGTCCTTTTTACAACATTTTTTTCAATTCTTCATTTAGTACATTTTAACCTCCTGGGGGGTCATCTTCTCTGTCTCCTTTGCCCTTCCATCTTCTAACAATACTCTTTATATTAAAAACACGTATTTAAAAATGCTTGCCACCTTCTGCTCTTGCCTTTCCCTACTTTCTGGGGCAAATCTGCCTAAACTTTCTTATTTGGTTGTGCTCAGTTCCCATTTCTTTTTCATTGCACTTTGCAGGATGCACAGCAAGAGACCAACAAGTAGTACCTGCACTGTCCCAAATGCTTTGCTTAGACCTTGCCTTACTGAAGAGGTACTTGCCTGCTACCAAGCAAGCCAATAACCTGCATTCACATCGTAGAGCACTGATAAAACCATGTAGCTCTTCTCACTGCAAAACCTACTTACCTCTTCCCCTCATAATCTCAGAAAGTTCTTGCAAACTCATTATAACATAGAAAAGACAGAAAAGCAAACAGACTGTGTATCTGCTTCCTGAGAAGCCACCACAATAACTTGTTAGCAAAGAATGGACTATAGGATACATAGCAAGAATGCTGCAGAATTTTTAAATATAACATAGTTTTGTGTGCACCAGCAGATAAGAAACTAACTTATTATACAAAGTAACGAATAAAAATAAATTATAAAAAAGTAAATTAGCAATACCCAAGCTATGACCTTATCATGAAGAAATTTACAAATATGTAGAGCATTTGGTGAAAGGAAAGAACAGGCACCTGAACTGGTTCAATCTGAACACCACACTAGGACGTGGGGATAAAAAAACCCCAACAGTTTGGCCAGCACTGGGATAAGTTAGCCAAGAAATACAGTGTCAAAAGCTTCTCTCAATCCTATTTCTTAATATAAGGTAGGAATGGTGACAGAACTCAGTGGAACTCGGAACATTATCTACAAATTAGAAAACAGAAATGGCAGCTCTAATGAAGTGGGGAAGAAACTAGTCAAGCAAAAAGATATATATTTCCTTTTATCCTCATATTAATTTATTTTCATGATTGAGTTCAGCTCATTTTAATTTCTGATAGATCTGCTTGTCAAGAATGACTGAAAATATTTATGTTCTTAATACTTTAGCCAAAGTGAAATTGGTCTTTTTGTAAAGCTAGCTATCGCAACTAAAATATAAGAGAAAGAAGAGTGTTCACATGCACAGGAAGCACGTCTTTCTCCATTTGGACCCAGACAGAAAGGTTGCAGTATGTATGGTGCAATTTGTAAGGACTGCAATTGCCCTATACTGTCTGTGCTCTCAGGAGAGAGGTTTACATTGGTGAACAAGAAAATTTGAGAGGACTTTTGAAACGCAGTCAGGCTTACTGGCTTACTCTTGTTGGTGCCTCTATAAATTTCTCCTCTTCTTTCAGGTTCAACTAATTCGGAAAAATACACAATTGCTTGACAAATCCGGATCGATTCTCATAGTATCTGTTCTCGGCAGAAATTTTAACTGGCTTAACTCCAGTAAAAGGAATAGAAGCACACCAGGTGGTTGAACTCATGTACATAAAAAAAAGCTAAGGTAAAATCTGTAATAGGTCCTAGCTGCCTTATATGCTCTCTAACAACAATTCTAAAACTATTGTTGTTTTTCTGATTTTTCTGATTCAAAATACTAATGACATTATGTATAATATCATATTATTCAAATCCATTCTGAGTAGCAGGAAAAGGAAGTTTTAATCAGAGCTCTGGGGACTATGCTAAATAATTGCTTATTAATTAAAGTTTCTCCACTGTATTTTTGTAGAAATATGCAATGTCACTCTCTTTAAATGTATGTAAAATGTTTACAGGTATGCTTACATTTATATCACCACACACAATCACATCATTATTACATTTCTTACAATGTAGCTGACTTACCTTTTAAGCTCAGAAAATGAATCAGAAAGTGTAAGACTTGATTTTATAGTTATCTGCTTTTCTCAGAATAAATTTGCATACATAAATTTGTTTTCACTTATTGTACTGAACTAATTTTCTTACGTTAAGTAAACTACAACTGTGCTAGCAACATATTTACAGATCAGAAACTGCCGACCATCAAGAAAAGTCAGCATGACGAAAAAAGTAGAGTATCTACTACTGCTTCTGAGGAATTTAAGATACGTATCATCCTAGACGCCTACCAGAAATAAGTCAGTCAATGAGCAAGATTCTTGTTCCAATGGTGCAGCTTTAAAAGGAAAAATATATATATTGGTCAGCAGAGTTCCTTATGGATGTCACTGTATTTTCCCAGAGAATTATGCACAAAACAAAAAACTTAATGTAATATTTTGTGTCTATTTCCAAATTTCAAACGCCTTGTAAAACGACTTTCAAAGAATAGTCACGCTTAATTACTTTTTTGCATGTATTTATTTGCTCATTTTTTTGAGATCAGCTATTAAAGTACATGATAGCATGCACTCAGAGGTTGATTAAACTTGAAGAAGTTGTGAACTTTTGCATACTTTGTAATAAATTCTGCATAATGAAGTTGAACTCTGCTAATTTGGCACAGCTTTTGAGAGTAACCGTATTGTACACCTGCACCTCACTAACTCACATGTATCTGAAATTTACACAGCAAAAAACATTTATGTCTTTTGTTTAAGGATATTCAAATAAATAGTATGATACATAAAATAATGTATCTGGGGAAACCAAAGAGGGAAAGGCAGCAAATGGCATATTTCCAATATTATAATCCTGCAGCCCCAAAACGGTGAGTTGGAAAAGAGAAATGATAATTACCAGTCCAGGAACTTGTTCCAAGATAGTGAAAATAAGGTACTCACAAATGTTACCTGTAACCACCAGTAAAAACAACATGCAAAAAACCTTAGAACAGAAATTATAAGAATGGGCTGCAGACTTTTAAAGACTTGATTTTTCACTCTGTGATACTCTTCCTACTAGAAACAGCAGGACTAGAAATGGCAGATAACCTACAGTTTTTACCAATTTATATAGATTTTTTTTTCTTCTTCATTTCTATGATCAAGTCTTTTTTGGCATTCCCACAAGAATATAACCTTCAGATATGTTAGTATTTTGCTGCTTTTACTACTTACATCACCTACACTAAAATAAATTTGTGATTTGGTGATTAATCTGTCACCCATCTAACATTTAAATAGCTGACACTTCTACACAAACTGATCAATTACAAGATTTTCTCACATTCAGAAAATTATACATGAAGCTCAGCTAAATGGCTTCTTTATTTTCAGTGTATGCCATTTTTAAATTACTAACTGCACAAAGACATGAAGAAGGACAAGTGAATTATACAATCCTGAACTTTGTATTTAGAATTTTCATTTATTCCTGTCAAACAAAGTGGTCACCAAATGCTTGTCCAGTCACTCATTCAAGTTTAAGGAAACTGTTGGTAGAGTAACATGTTATCATTTTTGACATGTCTGTGCTTCCTGTTAGCTACTATGACATTTTATCCAGGAATCTAACTATCTAAGCATGAATTTTCAATTAAAAATAACAGATGCTTACATCTGTCATTTCAGACTTAGAACTCAATAGTGACCACATTGTCTCCAGAGCAAGGTCTTTTTCAGAAGGATTTACTCAAACTGCTCTCCTCTGTACCATTTGTTTTTCTTCCTAAAACCGGTGATCCCTACAACAGCTTGGCAAACGTACAGGGCCCAGTTTTACAGTTCAGCAACATTTTAACCTCATCTTTTAAGTGAGTTTTACAAGACTTGCATAGAGGTCATGTAGGTCTTGCATAGCATTTGCACATGTTGCAACAGCTCCTCTGCTGAAGTATGATGGATATGGTTCTCTTCACGTAAACTTTGCTGATATTTATCCTCATATAATGTGAAATACACGCAAGCAATAATGGAACAAATATTAATCCCAAATCTTTCTGAACGCTAAAGAGGCCATAAGTAACATTGCTTTTTTAAAACACAAGTTGCTACTAAATATATTCCCTCTATCTGTATTAAACATATCTCTTCTAGTAGTAGGAATGTTGATGAGATCAGAGTATCTTCAGTAATAACAATAATTTTTAAAAACCCACCTGATTTTGCCAGCTGTTTTGTCTATGGATTGTCTTATCTTGCGAGAAAACTGGAAGACTGAGGACAACAGCAAACTGTCCCCCATAACCTGCAATAAGGTTTTAATATAAAAGGATATTACTAGTTTAACAGGAATAAATACAAACAATTCCATATAGTTTGAAATCTTTTTTTAGCTTCAAAAAAATCATACTTGTGTTCTAATTAGTATCACATACAAACAATCATATTTGAACATTTTGCAAATTAAATAATACACACATATTATTTTCCAGTACTAATACCACCTGCTACAGGTAGGAAAGAAAGGATAGTGTCTAGAATATTAAGTGGGGAGACAACTGTAAAAGCTTAAAATAGACATATTACTAGAGAGAATCCTTTTGTGTACTCACTTCATCTCTGCTCCAAGTCCTTCTCCGGGTAATTGTTGGGGGATCAAGGGCATCTGTTAGCTGAGGTTTAGCATCATTAGGCCGACCGTTCCCCTCTGGTGGTTTGGCATGCACTACTGGAGGGATTTTTCTAAAATTGAGACTTTCATCAAATACTCGGTCAACCAACTGGGGGGTAAAAGAAAAATGCAGTTCATGAAACCTACTGGATACATGCAAAATCAGATTAATATTTTTTTCCTTCTGAAACAGTTTACAAGAAGCCTATCAAATAAAAATAATTCTGTTGCCTTGCACAGTATAAAATGATGCATCTCTTACAGAACAATACCTTGTACAAATCAAGGTCTTTTTTTCAAATACCAGACATACATGGCAAAATTAGACTATCCCACAGAAATTTTGCTTACAGACAGGTAATATAATAGTTACCTATAAACTGGAATTGAATAATTTATTCCTTTGATTAATGGAATATATCTGTGGAATTAAGTACAGTATTATCAAATTTAGGTTTTTTTCCAGAGTAGTCATAGTGTTACAGAAACATCTATACCTACTTAAAGGAGATACTGCCATCTGCAGTAGTACATACACACTGTACATACTACTGCAGGTGGCAGTAAGAAAAAGAAAATAATTATTTAGTAATATAAAGAAGAACATAAAGAAGAAAATAATTATTTAGTAATATAAATATCAGGGTGATCTAACTGGATCTGAGAAAATGAGTACTTCACTTCCTTAAAATATAGCCATAAGTCCATGAGAACTAAAACCAAAATCTATGTGAGTGCAGTTACAACTTTTCTGAGTGCATAACTCAGATTTCTTTTCACTGTTTATATCTTTTTTTCCACAGAAAAAGACAATATTATGCTAAACACACTAAATTAATGCATTAACCAAACTTTATGCACACGAAAATGAATAAACACATTTTGAAAGGAATACTATGAAGAAAAAAATGCAGTAAACATTTACAACATATTAGGGTGAATTGTAGCATGGTAGAAAGTGATGATCTGAATTCAGATTAACATGTTTACCAGCATCAGACCTGTGATGGTTACTAGAACAAGTTAGTCAATATATTCATAGAAAAGCACACCAGAAATAGTCAAAGAAAATAAGAATTATTAGAAGCACAAAGCAAACTTATTTCAAGGTATGTTCTTAATGTTATTAAGAAAGGACATCTAAAGTTATTGTTAAATGATGGTACCTAAGTATTTCAGTGTTCAGAAGATGAAACTTTAATGTCACCTGTGAAAAGAGGGACTTTTTTGTTTTTAATAGCTATGCAAAGTATTAAATTTATACACTTACATATATTTGTGCATACAGACTAGTATCTTTAAATGCACTTAGATACTATTGAACGGTATCTAAGGCTACAGACAAGCAAGAAGCAAATAACTATCTTGTCCTATGTTTCGTGGAAAAAAAGAGACAGACAGATAGTATGCATCTTTTTGACAAGCTGTGTTCGTAGAATAATTTCTGGGGTGTTTGTTGAAACATAAAGGAACTTTAAATCAAAAAACAATGTAGAGATCATGCACACGGGTTGAGTGGAAATAACTAAAAAAGGCTATGCAAAATGCTAAAAGCAAAAGAAATAAAGAAAAGGAAGAACCTTATGCATTTCTCCATGAAGATCTCCTACCTCTTCTCTAGTGTCTATGGCAGAGCCAGGGGTGGTGGCAGCAGTGCTTACTGTGGTACTGGGGGCAGTGCCTGATGAAGTCACTGAATCTATCTCTCCTGCTACATCGTTGATTTCCCGTGCGATGAGGGCCAGATCTTGACTGATCCTAGTAATAAAGACAGTGTTACATTCTCCCCTACAAATACTTCTGGATCAGTAGAGCCTAACCTGCAGCCTTTAAGCTTCTAAGTTCTAGTTCCAGATAACTGTGCTATGAAAATGTGTATGCCCTTCTAAACGGAAAGTTTATCTGTAGAACCACAAAAGCAAATTCTTAACTGAAGCTTTTAATAACCTGCCTTTCTAGAGGAAGAAGGTAGAAGACAATCTCAAAAGACAGAGCATCCTTGTTTTCTTTCTAGGATTCCCAGGCAGAAATGTGTGCAACATGCAGTAAATCCAAAACATGAGATGCACTGGAAATACGCTGAAAATACTGCACAGATGACCGGTGTACATACAGTGAATCTGAAATGTCCAGAACACAGATAATTTATACCTCAGTTTATCCACCTGTAAAGAACTTCTTCAGGACCTCCGATTATCTAGCAGCCCTGCAGCTTACTCTGATCAAGCTGCTATGTGTCTGAAATTCCAGACCAGTATCCCAAAATCCTCAAATTTAATCAAGACAAGCTTTCTAGAAAAAACAGAATGTGCCTGTAAAAACCTGGACACGATGGCACTACACAAATACATCTGAATTCTCAGTTGAAGATTCCTTTTCCCTTCTTCTGGTCTGCCATGTCAAAAAATAGCTCTGATGTGTATTCTGCTCAGCACTAGATGGAAGCTTGCCTAGCTCTGCTTGTGCTTCTCCTCCCCGGGACACCCCAAAAGAAGGAGGGGAAAAAACCCTAACCCAAAGTAAAAGCTAAAAGCCCCCTACTAACTACAGCACCCTGAATCTGCAGCTTGGATCAAGCAGTTCAGAAGACCTAGCATTCAGAACAGACCACCAAGTGATCCCCTTTCATACTTCTGTCTGAAAGGAGTGAAGGCATAGAAGTCAACAGCGCTAATTCTGCACCACCAAGGACTCTGTGAACAGCAGCACCTGCCACTTAAGTGGAAGGAGTTGCACAGCCGTATGACAGTGACGCACATCGTGCTGGCCACTGCTTGTTAAAGGTAAGCTTCTTTCTGCTCTTTATTTTCACATTGTCTTCAAGTCAAGAAGCATGGACGCCATTGACCTAGAGATTGCTTAAGACTGAGTGAGCAGAATTTAAGAAAGGCAAACATAATTAGAGAAATTTCCAGTCAAATTCCAACACTCGATTTTGTGGCTATCCGTTAGCAACCTGCAATAAAGTGCAACCTTGTGCAGCATAGATACACATATAATTGGGGTAAGGCTGTAGAAGAATAAGCGGCAATCACCCATGACCACTCAAGAAAGTATTTCTGAATACAGAAACAAAAAAGCAGAAACAAATTCAATTAATCATTTTTAAAAAATTAAAATATGGAAGTGCCTTCTACTACATTAATTATTTTAACCTAATTACTACATCTTTTGGATCAATTTTAATTTATATTTTGTGTTCTTATATATACGTACCATTAAAACCCCAAGGTTTGAGCTAAGTAGTAGAGATACTAGAGCACCTAATTCCTTTTTCTCACACAACTACATCACTTTTTTCTTAAACAGAGAAGTTGCTAATAATCACATTTGAGTTTCTGGGACGCATTTTGGCTTTAATGAATAGTTGTGAAGAAAATAAAACCCAGGAAATTTCAATTATCAGTAAATCCTCCAGAAGACAAATGTCATTAAACACCATAATCAAAAGTAGTATCAATCAGGTAGGACTTAACTCTCCACAGAAATCAGCAATGCTTCAACAGCCACAGCCACTTCATGTGAGTTCTTACCAAGCAATGAAAATTACCTAAGATGTCAGATGTCTACATAAAAAGTTCAAATGAATCCTGAAAATATCATAATAACTCTAACACACATGGCAAGCAACTTGTTAGACAATCATCATAGTCAAACACTAGTCAAGTGAACAAAATCTGGAATCAGTTTCAATGTGAGAGTAAGCTGTAGCCAGTACTCAATAATGTTTCTGTATAGAAACAATAGAGATAGAGCACTAAACAAAAAGCATTATGAAACAATAGAGATAGAGCACTAAACAAAAAGCATTATGAAAAAGAAAATTAGAAACCAGCGGAGAGTTGAGCCTGACTTTTCATAAATGATGTTTTCAAGTCATTCTACATTAAGTTTTAGAAACTGGAAGTACTGCTTAAATATAAAGAGTACGTTTTGTATAATCAAGGACAAGCGACTTAGGTTTTAGGTACACACTATTTACTCGGTTGCAACTGTAGGTTGCCTTGCAGATTTCTACTGCTTTCTGCATCAGACTTCGCAATCATACATGGCAAATCAATTCAGGGAGGCAAACCTAAACTAAACTTCAAATTCCCTAACCCCCCCAACCCGCTCCAGGTAATGTTGCTACTAGATTCGCTCAGAGAGCAGACTCCCACAGCTACACAGCTACCTAAGGGACAGACAGTTTCCAACACAAGGGAAAAGGTGAGAACACGGGGGTTTGGATGGGGACAGCATGACCATCTTTTTCAACAGCCTGGAACTCTAGTTCTTATTTACCTGTAAATACTCACAGTATTAGAAAAAACGCAATGAAATAGGAATATCTGAAGTAGTTCTGAATTGCTGGATTACCAAAAATATTTTTATGCTTAGTATACCATGTCACGCTTCCTACATTGAGTCAGTTTATTTTGTAATGATACTTTAAAATCCTTAAATAAAATATATATTAAGCTCCTTTTATTCTGAGGTTGTATATTGCCCCCATGCCGAAGTGGTTTTAGATCAAATTGAGTTATTCCATTAGGTTTTTTTAAACATTTCTTTCTAATTTTAAATTTTATTAACATCTGTAAATTGTAGAGTCTGTGAAAAGTGCAAACTGGGTCAATCTTGGAAGACCAGTTAAAATACAATATGATGGTAACATGGATGCAATGAAATGTTTGTCATACAGTCTCTACACTACTTTCAGCTGCACATTTACTTTATGAAATTATTATTTTACACCTGCCTAATCTAATAAATTGTTAAAAAAAAATTAAATCAACCAATTTTAATGAGATAATATACCTATCTTTTCCTTTTTTAAAAACCTCTAAACAGGTTTGAAGGGACTCTGATCATAAAGGCTGGACTGAAGGCTGGGAAGGAAAAAATCCAGGGTAGACTACAGTTAGCAAGGCAAGGGGAGCAAAGACAAAAATTACCTTATCAAGGACAGAAGCTAAACTTAAAGCCAGGGGAGTAATACTGCGAACCCATATAAAGAGATACTGAGGCACAGAAAAGATCAACTAGTGACCTGGAGCAGGGGGGCTCAGCAGAGGCTAACCAAGGTAATTGGTGTTGGAAGCAGTGACAATAGATGACAGTAGACTAGCATTTCTCAACTGCTGAGCGCTAGCTTTCTTAACCTTAAATATGCTTATTTAATGCAGTTTGTGTGCAATTTCTATACACAGTCACAAATTTGGCAATATCGATTTGTGCCTCTCACCACTTGCACTGGAAACAAAGAAGCTGGAAAAGACAGGGTAAGTACATAGCCTTCAAAACAAATCTAAAACCAGAATATAAATGAAGAAAATGGTAAGAAGCCCATGGGAAGAAAAAAACCTGCAAACCTAACCATCAAATAAGTTTAGACTGAATCATCAATTACTTCCAGTGTCAAACTCTTCTAGATGAGCAAAATGTACCAAGAAATTTCACTGAAGTAGAGGTTCAGCAGCACTTTTCATAAAGAGGAGGTAATATGCTATGGCTATCCTCAACCTTTTTCCCCATACACACACATTCCTCCCTATATTCATCTCTGTACTTTAGATTCTTGGAAAGAGATGTTTTAGGAAGATGCCTTTGAAGATGTTTCTTTCATGATTTATCAAGATGCTGTCAGACTCCCTTAAGTATTTTCCCTTTGCACAGACCACACTAGAAAAACACACGTGGAAAAATGTTACCAATAAGAGGGAAAAAAAAAATATTAATCACACTAAGCAAAACACAGTGCTTCACAGCTGCAAGACCACAGTGTTAAGATTAATTTTAAAAGCACAACACTTTTTGTTTAGGCTTCCAAATTAAGTTCTGTGAAAAGGTTCAGAACCTGAACACTGGCATCTAAGTTTTAAATAACATCTATATACTTATACATTTTTCTTTATTTAGTGCAAGGTATCTGAAGTTTTCACTGCCTGAGTATTGCATGGTATGGGAGTAACTGGTTACCAGAATGTGGAACCAACTGCCTTTTCCTTGGTTCACCTCAAGTAGAGTGCTATTAGCAATAACGGAGGAATCGCCACACTAATCTCAGGGACTCGCAGTAAAAGAAATTACTTTTTGAGGAATACATATGATTTAAATCAGAAAATTTCTAACATGAAATAATATCTAGATAAACAAAAAAATAAAATAAGAACATGTTCTCTCTCATTGTAAAATTACTTTTTCTCTGTCACCTATGCATTTACCTGAAATTTTACGTCAATATGAATGTAAAGGTAGTACAAAATCAGATACAGTTCAGCCTCAACACCATTAGCAACTAAGAGTTCTATACAAAGTACCGCTGCAAGTCCTACTAATGCGACCAAAAGTTCATATTCTGGGATCTGGCTATGATAAGTCAGAAATGACTATCACTTTCCATTAGAAAGAGATGTGCTGGCAACATGAGTGTTGTCTGCCAGTCTCTCATAAGAAGAATTTTAAATTACCCATTCAGTTCGTGAATGAAAACGGCAAGTAGAGTGATACAGAAAATCCATTAGCTCTCTTTCTCCTATATATGTACCTGTATAACTGGCTGGGTACAAATCTTTGTTATTTTAGAGGCACTCTTTTAAAACCAACCTTGCTATTTCTTCTCGGTGAGCAGTCCAGTCACGAATGTAGTCTTCCTGTTCCTTTATTCTGTGTTTGAATGTATTGCTACTTTGAGCTGCTGTCCCCGTGCTCTGCAGTCGCGTGGTTTTCAGGGCTGGAGAGGTACGTAGACGGGTATGTTTAGGGGAATTACGGTTTGATCCGAATTCATCTTCTGAGGTGGAAGCATAATCTGTAGGAAAGCGCCTCCATCTTGCACTTACTAAATTAGTTTAATTATTAAAAAAGAATTATTATTGCATCTTTAATAAGAAAAAACAATATTATTTCAGTAACATCACAAAAATACACAACTATTCATTATCAATCCCCAGATACCTCACAAAAGGTTTATTTACTACATCTTAAAAAGAAAGCTACAAGATTTGTGTTAAATAATAAATATTAATTAATAAAAACATAAAACGGATGCTCTTTGTATAATGATGAGTGAAATAAGATGTAAAAGCCAGTAATTGTATATGAGGTCAAGCAAACTGTATTACAAAACAAGGGCCCAATTCATTAACATTTAAGTATATAGTCAGATTGCACTTTTTCTGCAGATTTTTTCCCAACTTTAGTTCAAGGTTTACATGCTACACAAAAAAAAAAAAAAAAAAAAAAAAAAGAAGAGACATGAAGGAAGGATGGAGCTGACACCAAGCCTGGAATGCATGCTTACATAAGGAAAGCATAAAAATCCTAGATGATGCATTATGTATTCAGTACAGAAAAAATAGTTTAAAGTTAATACTGTGTTATAAAAATCAGCAGCACATCTACAAAAACAGCAGCCTCAGAGCAAAAAGCATATATTCTCACATGTAGCACATAACGCATACACAGCCATGTTGCTGAAGACAGCTTGAAGTATTAGCGAGCTGAAACTAAGTAGGAGGCTCTCATCGCCCTATGAATTCCTACAGTCTAGAAAAAGCATTTCAGATACACTGTCCTCAAACATTCCCAGCTGGAAGAGATACCACTAAGTGTAAAGGAATGCTCATCATGACAACCCGCTAAATTCTTGCAGAGGATTTAGTCCCCCAAACTCACTGACATTCATGAGGCTCTATAATTACTGTAGAAATTTTAAAAAGTGTGTGTTCACCTCTTGGTAATTTAAAAAGAACAGATTCAAGTAATGTATATTGTTTTAGTATAAGAAAAATGCAAGGAGTAAAAATGATTTCCCCTGAAACGTTTTTCAAAAATTGCAAATGAAGCATATATCAATATGAATTTAAGCAACAAATAATAAAAGTAATTTTTAGTTGAGAAAAGATTTCTGTAATGATCTCAAAGATTACAGTATGTAGAATACGACCTTGGTGTATAAGCTTACATCCCGTCCCTCATATAAATAATGCATTTTTAATCACTGAAAACAAAAATATGCTTGTGTAATTTTTTTCAGGTTTAAATGTGGGTTTCAAATCATGTCCAGTTCTACTAGTTTGTTTTTTTTTTTAATATTCTAACTTTATTGAAGAAAATAAAAATGTCTCTCCAGTCACTTACTGTTCTCTTTTTAGAGGTTTCAAGCTTTTTTTGATCTTAGGGAAATAGAACATAAGCAGAAAAAGCACATTTCCCAAGAATAGCATGCAAGTAATGTGTGACCGAAGTCCAAAGAGCTTTATGAGTTGGGCCCACATTTTATCATCAATTTTTGTTTAAATTTTTTTGTCCTGGTTCAAATTATATGCATCGAAATAAATATAAAATTTATCTTAAAATCTCTCAAGTGCAGCAACTCAGCACTGTACAATGAGCATATGTAGTCATATTTTTAAAAACTAAAAATTGAATGAGAAGTGAAATATCAGAAACAGATTTGATTTCTAGTACTCTACCACTGTAAGTTTCAACATCAGGATCTGGGTCTGGGAGAAGCTTGGGTTTCTCTGTGTACAAAATAGTGTTTTATCATGTTAATTCGTATTAAAACATTCAGATTAGAAGCATTTGCTTAAATAAAATATATTGATAAGATTAGTCTTAGGTCCTCTTTTCCACCCACCCTTTTTAGGGAAAGATTCGTAAATTACACATTCAATCAAAAATAATGAATTTTGTAAAAGCTTAAACTTGTCAGAGATACTAACTGAAATGACATCAATAACAATTGTCTACATAGTACCATAAAACCCCTCTAAATGTTTTAAGACCATTAAATTTAAGGCCTTAAAATGTTGGTTTATTTATATATTATCAATGGGTTTCTCATTAATATGGGGAAAAAGTTATTTTAGGTTTAACAGTAAAAATCTCAAAGTTGTATGATTCATGATAAGCAATATCCAAGCATGTTCCCCATTACAGCTATACATTTGCACATATATGATTTTAATACTATTTAGAAATTATGCAGCCCAAAAATGTCATTGCAGTTTATGTAGATTTCTGAAAGCTATTGTGCAATTAGTTATCTTAGATACCAAAGGCTGTGAATATCAGCACCAATAACTATAAAATCTTCCAAAAACCTGGCTAAAATAATCAGCAGACAAACCTAATTTGGTGACTACTCTGCGAGAAGTACAATGTGTTGACAACACCTTAAGCTGGCAAATTTAATGATTGGACACCATAATCTCAATTTTAAGATCTGATGACAGACTTTATTAAGCATATCCCATATAAAATACTCTGCTCTCATTGATACATTGCCTTCTCAAGGTTCAACCCTTTGAAAGATTCTGAAATTTGGTGCTCAGTAGTGCAGTAATGCTAAAGTGCAATTAATAAGGGTTGTTTTCTCTTCACACTCAAGCCACCCCCCACGCCCCCTTTCTTCCCCGCCCCCGAGATACCTCAACAGCTTTGATCAAACTATCTGCTAGTTATTTGCAATGACAGCTGGGTCAGCAAGCCAGCAGAGCTGCCAAACACAACTAGTTGCTCAAGGTCTCTCTGTTCTGGCTCAATGCTTAATTTTACAGCTGTAGCTTAGCACTTTCTGACTAGGTCTGATTCTGTTGTTCATTTTCCCAATACATAGCTCCTTCTGTAACATCATCTTCAGTTTTCTTCTGCAATTGTGAAAAAACATCTTTGGTCGTCTCTGTTCTTATTGCTTACAGTCTACTGTTTGATGATTCAGTGCCTTGATTAAATCTTTCATTGCTTGTGCTATAAAATTACTAATTCTGCTTCACATGTCTTCACAGTGTTGCCAGTTATCAAGCCTCCTACCACAGAAACACCCTGGTAATTACTTTAATGCTAGTAATTCTCATCCAAGACTTTCCAATTATCTGCTTGCCCTTTCATTTAAAAGTAAGCAATACTTAACTGTATCAAGGCGTAAAAAAGATTCTTGAAATTATGGACTTGCTGACAGCTCTGACAATTTTAATGCTATTATGTTGCAATTCATCTACATGTAGTACAAGACAATAAAAAAATCCAGTGACTACAGCTTTTTTTGCCCCCTTTTTAGAGGCATGTATGTTTGAACATTCAAAAAGATTTGGGAAATGTGGAAATAATTTTCTCTTTGGTAGACTGGATTTAAGAAGCAAGATTCTGCTGCCAGTGTTTAGTGATCTACAATGCGGTAACATTAACTGAACTCTGATGAGAAGACCAATGGAATATTTTTAACATTTCAATAGCAACCAATCTTCTGGTAAAAGGAAAAAAAACCCCAAACCCTATATTGGTAATGATAATTCATTTTCCAGCCTTTCTAGGTCCAGGGACAGAAGAAAATACATCACTGATTAAATGTGACCAAAGCAAAACACATTGAAACAGTTGAGGCACTTTTGTCAGGCACTTCATTACTAATTTCCAAAAGAGCTAAAATTACGAGAATTGTTGACTTTTCCAGAAACAAAATTAAATTCAGGAATTACATGCTTTGCATCTAAAAGCTTCTGCTACATTACATTTTTATATATTGCATAGAAGTAATATTCTATTCAAAGATGTTTTAAATATTTTTATCTAAGGTTAAAATAATAAATAATGTTATTAACTTGATGTGTTGGGTAGCTATTAGCAGATGCATTGACTAGTGGCCTATATATAATATGGGGGAGAGAGAGAGAGATACTCCTATATATACACCACTTTTAAAGCAATTCAGATTTTCCTAAAGTATACTTCAAATAGTCCCATAAAAAATTGTACAATAAGCTTACTGATACAGACAAAATCCAGAACTCCAAATCCTAAATAGTAGTAATAATATTCTTTACTTACATAGTAACAAGACTTGGTTGATTTATTAAGCCATGATTTTGTTTTGAAAGTATCTGACTGCTTTATTAATTGCTTTCCAATGTTTGCCTTTACACCAATACAGGCTTCTCCCTGATTTTGATACATAAACTGATAAAGCTTTTTTATGAAAGAAGCTATTTCTATTGTAGATTTTTCTATCAACAGTCTTTTCAAAATATCTAGCTTATTATGTTGTGGTAGCTCATGGGAAGATGGCATCTTTTCTCTCTTGAAAACGGAGTATGAAATGAACGTTAAACAAAGAGGGCCATAATAGGCTAGTAGACTGGGAAGAGAAAGATACACCCACCCCCCTGAACAGAAGCCAGAAACCACTTCAATGCAAGAACCTGGGAAAACTTTAGGAAGCATGCAATAGTTCACATGGACACAAAACTCAAAATCCATATACAGTTTTGTGAAAAACACAAGAAGCAGCAAAGTGACAAGTAATATTTGGGGTTTACCTTTTCAAAAATCAGCAATATCATGATGTGAACTAGTGTTAGTTATTAAAGTAAACATACAGAAGCAGTCTTAACTGACACTCTTCCCTGATCTAAAGTTGCCACCTTTCAGGCTGCACACATCACTTTAAAACTTTGATTAAAAATGAAAACATGCTACTTTTCCAATGATATCTTACAAGCAAAGACTTGAATTTTTCTCTGAAGTTTCACCTTTTTTTTTTAATCTTTGTAGACACCTGTCACAATATTAAACAGATTCAACTTTATAGTTCAGTTAACACCTCATTTGTGTCTCTACAGAAATTTCTATTCAGCTAATAAATAACACAGCCAAAAGATACCTGTCTGGGGAATAAAGACTGCTAAGAATCCTAAGAAGGTACATTTACAGCAGTAAAGGAGAACATATAATCTCTGTAGCAACACCCAGCACTGGAAGCTATTCTTTTTTTTTTTTTCTTTTTTCTTGGATTGGATTTGCTTCAAATAAGGTCAAGCTGATAGTATGACAATTCAAAAAGCACGACATCAATTTCAGATGTTCATTCCACATGAAAATTGACTTATTTAGAACTACTACATTTTACTTTGGTTGATTTAATATTGCTGTTGGAAAAAAAACTAGCAGCCTTTCACAGTGCTTGCATTTAAAATGTTATGTTAACTTGTAACAGAATAGTAGGTTAAAATTAATCAATTGTGCAGATTTTTCCTTCCATATAAGATAATATTATAGTAAAGAAAATACTACACAAAAGATTAACATGATTTGGAAATCATGATGAAATCATAAATCATCATGATTTGGAACAAAGAAAAAACTACTCCAAGGCAAGGCAAACATTTTAACACAAATTACTTAACTTTACAATATTTAGTTAGGTAGCATTTGTGTTTAATTTTTACATTTGTTAGTTCATTGTTATTATTCTTACCAAACAAATCTCACTTTTGTAGATCACAGAATCATAGAATAGTTTGGGTTGGAGGGAACCTTTAAAGGTCATCTAGTCCAACCCCCTAGCAACGAGCAGGGACATTTTCAACCAGGTTAGGTTGCTCAGAGCCCCTTCTGGTTCTGGAAGCTAATCTTAAATTATAAATGTAATTATCCTACAGATGCTCAGGGTATACCTCAGGGAACACTTACTGTTCAGCATATTTACAAGCCTACCTTACAAATAAGTAATGCATCTTCCATGTAGTAAAAAGTGCTCCTGACTTTCTGAACTTCTGCTACTATGACTTAAGCAAAGATACCTCAGCTCTGTTTTCTACTAATGCAAACCAGCGCTGCCACATCTGAATGTCTCAATGCAATTCTCTGTTACTGGTTTCCAGTTAAAAAAATATATTTAAACAGTTAAAGGATTACAATTTCTTGTCTTTGTGATTTTAAGCGAGAAACATCCACAAGCCCTGCCAAGGAAGCCTCTTCCTCCAAAGAGAAAGACTGCATCAACTAAAACTCAACAAATGTTTCATAATAACTGTTCCTTAAAAACAATTTAAAAAAAAAATCCAAATATGCAAAACATCTAGTATTGTATAAGACTAGTTCAAATAATCTCACATACCTGAGGGAGAATTATGAGCTGAAGCCAAAGATTTGGATTTTGAATCTGAAAGTCGGGAAATGCTATTGGCTCGAGTTCTAGCAGAAACTTTACTACTATCTCCTGCTGATGTTAACCTTGCACCACTTCTGATAATAGCTTCTGGGGTACGAGATGAGGCAGTGCTTCTAGTTATTGTTGCTTCAGAATCACTACGTGCTGATAAAGAGCCAAGTCGAGTTCTGCGAGGTTGAGCAAGTAAGTCTATTCTGGAAATACTTCTCCTCCCTGATGGAGGTTTTGATGTAGAACTTGTAGTGGACACTTCAGAAGCCACTGACGCCTTATCGGCATCAGCAAGCTCACTATCTGAGGCTTCACCAAGCCGTGCTCTGCGCAAGAGAGAAGTCCTTGTAGGACGAGGTCTTGGAAGAGTGGTAGATTTACTAGATTGCCCAAGTGCAACAGGAGAGGTTTTTGATTTAGCTGACTTTCCTTCCATTTTGGAATGTAAAAGTTCATCTGCTGAGGCAAAAGGAACTCTCCCATGTGATTTGCCAGAGTAGGTTTCCTGGTCAGATGATAAGATATCAGAGATGGCAGAATGAGGTACACTAGATGTTTGGTCATCATCTGTCAAATCCACTGATGGTTGTCTCATTCTTCCACTGGATTGCACAGTTTTGCGAGCATCAGCTCTAGACCCACCATCTGAAGATCGACTTTTAGTTTTCTTTTCCATCTTTTCTCTGGCACTTGTTGCAGAAGATTTTAAAACATCCTTTGAAGGGGAACCAGAGGAACATCTATCTTTATATAAAGTTGTAAAACTTTTCCGCTTCTGTGTGGATTTTCTTTCAGTGTCACCAGTAACGAGACTGATTGTGCTGGCTGTATCTACATCTGATTCTGGTGATATGGAATTATCTCTGTTATAGCTAGGAGTCTCAGGACCTTCCTCAGTTTTATTTTCTTCACGCAATTTAGCTTCAAGGAAAGCCATTACAGCTTCTGTGTCTTTTAAGATGAGTGTTGTATCTAGACTGGAATCAGTGTCCATTGAATCACTTCTGTCACGTATCCTGTTTGCAGATGCCAAAGGGGCAGCAGTTCCACTTTGCTTATTAATGTGAGGAATAAGTTCTATAGGTATATTTGTGCTAGGCTTATCTATAGTAAAGCTACCTTGCCTCACTAATGGTTTTGAAGATTCCTTTTTTTCTCCTCCAGATGCTTTGGGACTTTGTCCTTTAATAGTTTCCTCATTTTTTCTTCTTTTTCCCTCACTCTGTGCCAACTTCATTTCTGCCTTATCTGTAACATATCCAGGAGCTTTGTCTTGATTATCAGAAGTTTTGGGTGACACAGCAATCTCCTCCCTACCTTTCTCAACATGGTTTGCAGCAGGTTTTGTAGAGGATAGTTTTGTGGGTGTCCAGTGTCCTTGCTCCTTTCTTTCTTGCTGAATTTTTGCTAAAGCTTGTTTCACCACAGAAGTTTCTCTGCCAGTTTCAACTCTCTCTTTACTGGAAGAGCTGGGGAAAGAAAAAACTTTGTCTCCAGTAGCTTTGGGCGAAAGACCATTCACTGTTCTGCTTGACTTAGCTATACTTCTGCTGTCAACATCTGAGGCACGACCTGGAGTTTCTTTCTCCTGAAGTTCAGTGTCTTGCTTTTCACCTATTTCTGATCTCTGATGAAATGTACTTTTTGCTTTGGAGCTTTCATTCACTTTCTCCTCTTTGGGAAGCTGTGGAAGTGTCCTCCTCTTTCGCTCACCTTGGCTGGCCATAGAAGCAGCTGAACCAGTGCTTCTAATGGAAATACCAGACTCACTGATGTCTGTGTCTAAAATGAAAAGGAAAAAAATAGCTGAGAAGCCATTCAATAGCAAGGTAAATAGAAACATTAAGTTCTTCAGACTATGTAAGACTAATAAAACCACATAAAACAGAACTGAAAAAGTCAGTCCCTCCCTCTGTTCTGTGGCAGGTTCAGTTACACTTAGACAAATATACATTTTAAAATATTTAACAAGTTCTTAAAAATCTCAGTTGATGGAGATTTGACTATCCCTAGAAGCTATTTGGGTCAAAAACTCTTTAAATAATTTTCTTATTCTTTGGAGAAAGTCCAGCTCATGTTAATTTAGAACATTACTGTTTGTCCTATTCTCATTAGGCATCATTTCCTCTTTACAGGAAAGAGTAGAAACACTCCTCTTCTTACAGAGTGGAAACTCTGTGAATTACATTAACTACCCTCAAACTATAGTAAGTTGTACATAACCAGCTATATTTTTTCATTTCACTGTTGCAATATATTCTGTAATAAAACATGAAAAAAATCATGTGCTAACATAATTTTAGAATAGGTATCTCCTAATTAAAAAGATTACATATATCAAAAAAATATTTCTGTATTACTAGAAGTAGAATGTTAGAGTATCATTCTACATAATCCAAAGTGCTGATGCAAAGCATGTGTCTATCAAAGCAATGTCTAAAAGGCTGCAATGGAATTACTGCAGTGAACCATTTCTGGTTTATCACAGAGACATGACCAGGACAGAAAAAGCCATCTTCCAAAAGTGTCCTTCCTAGAACTAGCACATTGCAGGAAAAGGGAAGGAGTCATTTCAGAAGCAGGGTAACAGTGCAAAGACAGAACCACCTTTCCTCCTGCTCTGCTACAAACAGGCAGAATTTCGTCCAAAACACAAATAATTTTGGCTGTGATTAAACAACGATCTGTTCGTGTGGCATCTTGGGCTAATTACTACCTTATTGACACTCTGTGACTGTATACTAGGAAAGGGAACACTTCATGAACATTTGTGTCATTCTTGCAGAGGGACTATGGTATTTTTTCCTGCTTCATTGTAATTTCAGTATATATGTTGCATAGTATGGGCTAAGGTCACTCCCATATAAAAAGGAAAGTTTTCATAGATACAAGAATTTGAGCTACATGAGATACGCTCTCCCTGAAATCAAACTCTTTTAGCCAGCAGTGTACACTGGGGCTGTATATATGACCCTAAAGCTTTATGCTCCCACAGTAGGTTAAAATAGGGATACAACAAATCACTGTTATATCCGCAAACCATTACAACAGGGAGTGAAAAGGAAGTCTTACATTCCTAGACACATTTAGCACCAAATTTCAAAGCTACTGAGTACAGTAAAATCCCCCTCCTTCCTCCCTGCTTGCTTGTTCCACAGCTCAAGGTCTTGTCTCACCAAGGGGCTACAGCCTCTCCCTGCTAGACCTCCCCTCAAGGAAGACGCTGCAGTGCTGGGAGACACTCCAGCAGTATTGAAAAGCCCTACTCACGAAGAAAAAACTTACAATGGTTGAGAGCGCAGAAAGAATGCTTTTAACATAAACAAGACACTGTAGTGTAAAAATATATAGAAAATGTATAAAAAGCATCAAAAGAAGGCAGTGCTAAAGCACTTTCATTGAATTCTTAGTGGATATAGAATGTTCTTTAGGCAGAAAAATACAGCCATCCCATAAACTGTTGCAAGGAATAATTGATGCTGAATACCCCTATTTTAGAAACCAAATTATTTTTCCACAGTGATGACTGTGCCCGCCTTGCCCATTTAACAAACACAGCAGTTGTGCTGTCAAAACCAAGCCTTTATTACTCAGAGATAATATGAATTTCTCCATGAATTGCTCTGAATTTGAATGTTTGGTTAGGAAATCATTCTTTTTGCAAGTTCATTTGCCTGTTGTTGCAATATAATGTGACATACTTACAAACACACATCTGTTGATTCACTTTTCACCAGGAGAGATCTATAAACAACTGCTCTGCACTACCCTGTTGGGATCTTTCTATCAAGGCTTGCCACCAAGATTGGTTGTTCCAGGAATATAAACTGGAGTGGAGTATAGGGCTTACCGCTCTGTAAGAACTCTCTAAGCACCTAATTGAATATCAACAATCATACTGTATGGATACAATTGTACATATTGTACAATTGTACATATCTGCTACTTTCTATCGGAGCTCTTCAATCTTTCTTTTCTCATTGTACAGTTGCACACCTTTGATGAAGAATGCAAAATGACTCACACCTTTTTTTGTATAATCCATGTTAGGACACTCATTTGAGAAGCAGGACATGTTTCTGAAATCTAAGCAAGGTTTTCTAATTCCTGGACTATTTTTCTTGGAAATTATAAAAAAATTGGAGGTTCAATGAAAATCAATATGATTGCTATCTGTGAAGACTGACTTCTCTCAGACATACCGACCAGATCAAATCTTTTATATATATTTAGGCATATAACTTGCCTCTTGGTGAATTTCAAACAGTCTTTAGTAGGAGAAAGACATGGAGTTGTTCAGCATTGTCTCTGGCCATATAGGTTATGTGAAGTTTAACTACTGAGATTTCCAAAGCCAGCAAGATAGATTTTGTGAATTGGTCTTTGGACACACATATCAAATTGTATTTTCATTACATCTTTGGTGCTTGAATGTTTTCTGGATTTCTCCTTAAGTATTTTAGAATTGTTGCAGTACAGGTATGCACTGTGCAGCAGTTGGTTGACTTAAATCATAAAGTTCTTACAATGGTAAAAGAAGCATTCAGCTCTCTGAAGAAGATCCTAGTTAGTGTCCCATCTGAAAGTGACAATATAAAACAATACAAAAAACAAAAGACCACCAAACCCCCTGGTTATCCACCCAAAGGATCAGTCTCAACGGCGATGACTTAAGGACCCTGTATGTATACCTGATCCTTCCAAGTATTGCAAATTTTGCTCTTGATTTCCATTATTCCATGTACAAGGTTTATCAGATAATTTAATTTTCTCCCTTTCCATCTCCACTGACTTCTAGTATCCTGTGCAAAGTTCAACTGCTGTGAGAAGTGGAAAAGCTACTATAGAAGCAGCAGTTACCAGTAAGAATTCTTGCATGCATTAATACAGAAGTTTGCATTATGGAACATCAAAAGCAAAATTTCTTTGTAAACTTCCCCAAAAAGTAAAATGAGACTATGAAATGTATTTTATTGCTTGCTTTAATAAATGGCCTCACCTTCTATGATTTCAAAACCATGTGAAGTTACTTCAAAAAGTAAATTATCAGAAAAATAACCGTATCTGATGAAGCATTTAATTAAACATGCTTACATATACTTTCACCTGCTGAATACAAACTGGAATAAAAATTCAGTTACTAATCAATACATAACTGCAGCTTCATTTTGGAAGAAATTTCCAATAATACTCCAGTTTCACCTCTTTTTTTTTTTAAAGTAGTCAACTAATTTATTCAACTTTAGAATTAAGTCATGTTCCTTCTCTTCCATTCATTGTGCCAGAATAACGCACAGAATTAAAAGCTAACTCTTTTGAGAAGAAGCTAACTGGCTTTTTTTCCAGTAAAGAATGCATTGTACAGGTAAGATCTCCATAAAGAGCACAGATAGTATCCGAATTAATTTATTAGTGTTATCTAAAATCTGAGGGCAGTAAAATAAATTTATCACAAATCCACTTAGGAAATGCATATATTAGTTACAACTAAGTTAAGGTGTTGTAGGACAAATAGAGGGAATTTGAAAGAAAAAAAAATAATTATTGCCTATGGGATTCAAGATTGAGCAGTTCAGATAATGGTTCAATTCATCTAACCTGGGCCAGAAACAATGGGAGTTATTGAAATTTATCAAGAAACCTTAAATTTGGGCAGAAAAATATGAACAATATCGTTATTGGCTTTTGCAGCCCCCCCCCCCTTTTTTTTTTTTTTACAGTGGTCTGAGGACCCAAGGTGGTAGGGGGGGAAAAAACAGTGAAAAAAACAAAGAACTTGGAAATAGACAATTTTTCTTCTGCAGAAGACTGCTGGCCAGATGGCTGGGACCAGGTTTGCAGTCTAAGCAGGGACAGAATCACAGTGTTCCACCCTGAAAGCAGTTTTGTCACTCTGAAAGCTTGGTTTCAACAGTTGAAACTGCAGTCTTCTCAGAGACTACCTTATAGGTCAAAGATGTAGTTTGCTCTGAAATTGTAACAGACATATGGATTCTTGAAAATCTGAAGAAAGTCAGCAGCTATAACAAAAACACAGGGAACACACATTACACTTGTGAATGTAACTTTTTTGGGGGGGGGGGACAAAAAAACCCCACCCAAAACGAAAAAAACCCAAACTAAAGAGATGCTCGAAACTATAGGAAAAAAAAAATTTATTCTACTCACCAATGTCTAACATGAGGTTATTAGACATGTTCTATAGATGGTAGTATATCTTCAGAAGTGGTGTACGCAGGAAAGAATTTCTACTTCTAAACCACATTTTTTTCCCTAATTAAAAATCTTTTAAACTTTATTTTGATGCTGAAAATTTCAGTCAGCTGGAATAAGAGGAAATGCCGGAATTGCAGGACAAAAAACATCTCTCAAATAGTAGACAGATAATTAGTTACTTCTTGATCACCGAACAGCATATCACTTTCAGAATATGAAGCATTCAATAATATGACATCCCTTTGTAGTTACTAGTCAATTTTGTAATGAAGCTACATTAACTCCACCTCAATACACAAGTATCAGCAGAATAAACACACTGGAATTCTGTGTCAAATCATCATCTCTAAGGTGAAATTGAGAGGAAGAAAACAGGAGAGAAGTAAGGTAAGCAACTCCTTTGTAGTCAAGAGTGTAGATCTTAAAGAACAAACCATTTAAAATAAGAAATGTGAATAGTTTAACTAATGAGAGACATAGCATGAACCTCTGGCACTCACAAGAAAAGGAGATAGTTATTCATTGCTGAGGAGGTTTCTATGGTTTTCAAGAAATATGAAAGGTTTTCTGTGTTTCCAAGATAAGTAAGTATGCTATGCTTCAGCTGAATAATGACTGAATAATGAAGTCTCAGGTTGGACTGTTTAACAATCAATCTATTAAAGTCAGATTTGGAGCCATTACCAAGAAAGATGTAAGGAAAGAAACACACTATGCAGACTAAACCAAATAGCATTCAAGTGTAAGTTTTTTTAATATTAAATAGTTTTTATATTTTTTGTTTTATTAACATTCAGTTTAATATTGGCACTCTTCTACCATGCCAAACAACACTACTGTTGAGCTCGTTTTTATGCTGTTTCTTCTCAACAACACGGAAGAACTTCAGGTGAAGATGTATTAAGAGTAAAAAAGCTGCTTGGGTAGGTACATAATCACTCTTTTCTCCCCTTCACAGGTTTCTTCAGCAGAAATTATGACATCAAGAACAGCTTTTAATACCGTTTTCTAATGGAGCAGGCACAGATGACTCCAATCTGATGTCATCTTGGTCATGACGTGTGTGATTAGCAGCCAAACTGGCCCACTGTGATACCCAACGTTTACCTCCAGGGGCAGCAGAACCTTCCTAAGGAAGAAAAAAAGCAGAAGAAAAATTACAACTGTTTGATAAAAAGTATGTCCTCTTTCCAGTTTTTTCCTGAATAGACATGTCAGACACTATTTGCCTGGAGGAAGCTGAAAAAGGAGTTTACCTCAATAAATTGCAAACAAACAAACAAAATCTATATAGTTGCAGAATTAGTACAGAATAAACAGCATTTCCTAGTGCAGAGAACTTTTAAACATCAGAACCTATATAAAGTGTATTAGAACATGTGCTAGTTTTAAAACCAGGTTAATTTCAGTCCTCAGCTCAGAAGAGCAGGAAAAAAAACCAAGGAGTGTGGCAGTGTGTGTATTCAAAAAATAAAAATATGCTTCAGGAAGACAAGAGACATTTTACCAGTTTAGAAGACCCTCTTGTCCACATGAAATATTGTATTTACTTCATTACAAAAGACTACCTTAAGGACTGAAAGAGTAAGATAATTTATGATGGAAAGGAAAAGATCAGATCATTTGTTTGGCCTAAACAAAAAAAGAAGCAAAGATTAGTTTAAACCATCCTACTGGGTAACAGTGAAGTCAATGTAATCAGTATCTGATAATTTTTTGCAGCTGACCTAGAAAAGAAATGAATTTACTGTCTTGATGGTAAGCCTTTTGAAACCTTGAAAATTTCTAAAATGTAGTAAAAGTAAATATAAAATTAAACCATCTTCTTATGTTGTTACAGTATCTTAAGTATTTTTTTAATCAAAAACTGATTTCTAAATATAATGCAATATTACTGTTTTAACCAATATATCATAGCCTTTCTTGCTCACATCTCCAAAAAAAGCGTGCACATGCGTGCACACACACAGGCTGTACACTATCAAAGGCTTTATAGAAGTATAGATATTCTAATTTATTGGATTCAAAAGACAAAGCACTGTAAATAACAGAAGTCATTGACTACAGTTCCAAAGGAGTTACACAACCACAGGCAAGTCAAACGAGAAATCACAATTCAAGATCAACAAAAGAGATGGGAAGGACATGGAGATACCAGCAGCTTGCTTAACAAGGAAATTTGTAACCTATTTCAAAGGTTAGCTGAAGATCTACTGCCTGTTCAAATCTTGGCACTTCTATTCGAAATGCTGATTTTTGCCTAATGCCTTGGCCACTCTGGGATTCTAGTCTTTGACCAAGAACCAACTCCATACATTTTATAAAATTTATTTAGCAGAAATGGAATGGTGAACAATGTCATCTAGTGTATAATGACTACTTTCAAATTAAAAGTTACTTAAACATTTGAGAAGACTTGAATTTATGATCTTGAATTTCTCCTGATTAAATGAATGACCCTAATTAATGCAAGTGCAACATCATTAATCTCTTTCAGAATATTATGAATGTAGTAAGTCAGAGATGCACCAAATCATTTGTTTGAACTATTACACAAATTCCCACATTGTGAATTCATTTCTTAGAATCAAAATGTTATAAAATTCAATTCTAATAACAGCAAAGGGAGGCAGTTCAATGTTTCTGTTATTTATGGGCATTTCTGAACACAATGCAAGGAAAAGGGTGCCAGAAAGAGTATTGCAAAAACACCATTCAAAAATGTGCAGCATTTATGCATTGACAACTAATGCTGAAGCCTCATTGTTCTTTCGTATCTCTAAACTTTCTTTTCTCTATTTCCTGTCTGTACTAGTGAACTTCCATCTTTAGTAGAACAGTTAGTTACAGCCAAACCCAAGTATGATAGACATCCCAATTATCTTTGCCACAGAAAACCCCCACCACTACCTTGTGTACCACCTAACCAATTCCAGAGATACAGACATGATAGGTATTAGAAATCTGAATTCCACTTCACAATAGAGAAATATATTAAGACTTTGCAAATTAACTGTAGTAAAGCAATGTGATAAATTACTTTTCTCTGAAAGTGATTACACAGCCAAAAAAACGTTTTCTACATAGCAGCAGATGTAAAAGTGTGTTTTGCTCTCTCTATATAAGCAGAAACAACAAAGCTATGAAAAGGTATCTTTCGATAGTAGTTTAAGCTCATTCAAAAGGTGAAAGGTTTATAAAACACACATCAAAAAAGTCACATTTAGTTATCCTAGTGTTGTTCTTATAATCCATATCAATTTGCATCTTATGGGCTCTCAAGTGAGCAGTCCTCCAAATCTCTTGAATACCAAAAGGAATTTCCTAGTCTTTCAGAAAAGCTTGTTTTACATAAGAGATACCAGTGTTTTAACTTAGTGTTAAATCTGCTTTCCCATATGCTTATGGCATATACAAGCTAAACGGGAGTAACAGATCTTCAGAAAATGTACCAATGGATTTCTGTGGACTTAGTACTCAGCCTGAAGATTTAGGGCTTCAGGGTCTACACCTGAAAAAACCCACAGCACACACCCAACACCTGGAAGTATCTCCAATATTTGGCATTTCAGAGCAGAATAATAATTTTTAAAAAAATAAATTTCAACAAGCTGATTTAAAAAAAAAAAAAAAGATGACACATACTCCAGTCATCTCCAGTCATCAACTTGGTGGCCTTCTATGATGAGGTTACAGCATTGGTAGATAAGGGAAGAGCAACTGATGTCATCTACCTGGACTTGTGCAAAGCATTTGTCACTGTCCTGCATGATATCCTGGTCTCTAAATTGGAGACATGGATTTGATGGATGGACCACTCAGTGGATAAGGAATTGGCTGGATGGCCACACTTAAAGGGTTGTGGTCAATGGCTCGATGTCCAAGCAGCGAGCAGTGACAAGTGGAGTTCCTCAGGGGTCGGTACGGGGACCGGCACTGTTTAACATTTTTGTTGGCGACGTGGACAGTGGGATTGATGGCACCCTCAGCAAGTTTGCTGATGACACCAAACTGTGCGGTGCGGCCAACACATTGGAGGGAAGAGATGACATTCAGAGGGACCCGGGCAGGCTTGAGAGGTGGGCCTGTGCAAACCTCATGAAGTTCAACAAAGCCAAGTGCAAGGTCCTGCACGTGGGTCAGGGCAATCCCATGCACAAATACAGGCTGGGAAGAAAATAGATTGAGAGCAGCCCTGAGGAGAGGGACTTGTGGGTGTTGGTGGATGAGAAGCTCAGCATGAGCCGGCAACATACTCTTGCAGCCCAGAAAGCCAACCACATCCTGGGCTGCATCAAAAGAAGTGTGGCCAGCAGGTCGAGGGAGGCGATTCTGCCCCTCTACCCCACTCCGGTGAGACCTCACCTGGAGTATTGCATCCAGCTCTGGGGCCCCCAACACAAGGAGGACGTGGACCTGTTGGAGTGGGTCCAGAGGAGGGCCACAAAGATGACCAGAGGGCCGGAGCACCTCTCCTATGAAGACAGGCTGAGAGAGTTGGGGTTGTTAAGTCTGGAGAAGAGGAGGCTCTGGGGAGACCTTATAGCAGCCTTCCAAAGGGGCTTACAGGAAAGATAGGGAGGGACTCTTCATCAGGGAGTGTAGTGATAGGACAATAGGTAACAGTTTTAAATTGAAAGAGGGGAGATTTAGATTAGATATTAGGAAGAAGTTCTTTACTGTGAGGGTGGTGAGGCACTGGAACAGGTTGCTCAGGGAAGTTGTGGATGCCCCATCCCTGGAGGTGTTCAAGGCCAGTTTGGATGGGGCTTTGAGGAACCTGGTCTAGTGGAAGGTGTTCCTGCCCAGGGCAGTGGGGTTGGAACTAGATGATCTTTAAGGTCCCTTCCAACTCTAACCATCCTATGATTCTATGAACTCATGTTGTAAGAATCATATTATGCCATCCTTTCATAAATTGAAGTGCCATATTGAAAGCAGTTCTTTTAGTCCCTCCCCACTCTACCTGCTTCAGAACCATATTCCTCCAGGGGTGATGATCTTTTTTCAAATTTCCATACTCGCTTTATTTACAGCCAATGTCTTCACATTTGTTCCTGAAACAACACTGACATCTATCTCAAATAGTTCTTTTTCCTTTTGTTGCATTTACTCCACTTACACAGCAAAACCCAGCAATTGTACCCATCTCAGCTGCTACTTTGCTAGACTAAATGAATTGTACCAATCTGTTCTTCTAAGGTAAATCTCCATTCCCTTAATAATCTGAACAGACCTCTTTGTACCTTGCCTAGTCTTGTATTGACCCTTCTTAAGAAATGGTAACAATTCTAGTGCCAGTATTTCAGAGGAAGTTTCACCAACACTTTCTACCATGATGACAACACTGCCCTTTTCTACTGACAATACATTTTCCAGGGTATCCAAGGGTCGTATTTGCCTTTTCACAGCCATGTGATATTGGTGACACAATCATCCTATGTTTCAGTATAGCACCTAAGTTCAAACAAGAAGTAAGTATCAAACTCCAGACTGAATGGTCTGCTCTACAGAAGGACAGGAAATGAGTGTAATTAGAGAGTACAAACAAAAGGAAATACAGCCTCTACATACACACAGCAATTCTCCACTCTAAGAAGTAATATAGCAAATATTTACTGGAATGAAGTTATTCAGTATTCAGAATGTCAGCAGTATTATTTATTTTATCTTCAGTGGGAAAAACATGAAATGGGCATTCAAAGTAGGAAAAGGAACATTGTAGTCAATGGCACTGATGACCTTGCAGATGCAGAACCAGGTTTCTAACTGTGCTGCAGTCTTAAAAACAAAAAATTTAAAAAACCCACAAACCAAATAAAAAACAGGTATGTCCTTAAGGTGTACATCAAAGACAATGTTGATAAACCACGTATTATTTAAGAACTGTGGTTAGCATAGATAACTGCCACTGAAAATTAAATGGAAGCTGGATGGACAAATCATAGACCAAATGTCTGCAGTATTTGTATTAATCAAGCTCACATAGTAAAAATAACTAATAATAATAATAATAACAACAACAATAGTAATATTCTCTTTGTTCTCTATCTTATTTAACTTTTGTTCTTAAATCACACTTACCTTCATTGGCAAGTGGCAGCTTATAATATAGAAAATAAAAACATTTAAATATTTTAAGTAGACGGATTTAGTATTTTTACTGCCTATCTGTAATCACTGAAAAAGCAAGAACCAGTGCATGCAGGCTCAATCCACTGTGTCAGACATTCACTACACACTTTATTTAGTCTCATAACATACACTACTCCAAAGTACCAAAGCTTGTCTTATCAAAGGAAAAGCTAAGAATTTCTTTAAAAGATAAGCAGTTTTTAGGTCCTTTCCATGCACATCATTCATGATACTTCACAAGCGCTGTAAAGTTAAGATATTTAAGTTCAGAATAATCTTTCAACCCTAAAAACATTTTTATAAAATCTTCATTTCCCAAACCATCTTCTCTATCTTCCTGAACTGAAATCTCCTAGATTTTTATTCTCTGCTTTTTCTACGTCAATCATGTTCTGAATTTGCCTTACTCTGCTAAATCACCTATAGGTACAACTGTGACGGGCAGATGGGACAAGGTTTACCCACAATCTGAGTGGATGCAATTCTGGAACACTGAGCTACCCTGAGGTTGCCTGAATATTTAGCCAAGATCTTCAATAAGGTTTATTAACTTATGATCTGCAGCTCGGTAATGCACTAAGTCTTCCAAAAACCACAAGAAGTAAAGTTTGTATATAATGAGAATGTCACACCTACGTACTTCACAAATTGAACACATTTCCCTCTCCCTTTCCTACAAACTGAGCGTAAGTTTTGGTAAGAAGACTTCAAATATTACAGTCTTCTCTCAATAATTATACTCATCATTGTTTTCCCATTATGAAACTACAAAACACACCTCTGTTTTTCTGAATTAGCTTCTTTTTTACTACTACACACGTATCAACCAACTTCTATTTTTAACTTTGTCTAGTAAGGTTTTTCCATCTTCGTCTATCCTCATCTATTCTTACAGGAATTCTCACTATATCCACACTGCTTGTCAGTTTTGCTCCTTTATCTACCGAACAATTTCCATTTTTCCCCTATCATGCCTCACAATAATCTTGTAAATTAAGACTATGACAAATAACCTATTCCCTTCCCACTATACGAAGACCTTTTTATTTAGCAAAGCATCCACAGTAATAAAAAGGCATCATTTATTGTAATTTCAACCTGAATCAAAGTGAGTTTTAGTATGCGATTGCCAGAAGGATTCTTAAATGCCCTATGATTGCAGAAGTCTCAGTCTTCTAAAATCAAGCCCTGTTATTTGCAAAATATGGCACCTGGAAAGATCACTTATGTTCACATAATAAATCGTATCTTCTTCTCCTTATGAAAAATGGAAAAAATTCAATACTTTTAATAATCTTGAAAACTGATATTGCACAAAAGAGCTGAATGCTGCAAAAGGTATGAAAAAGAAGAGAGAGAAAGACTGTGGTTATAGTCACGCAAAGAGGAAAGGTGAAAGGCAAAGTTCGTCAAATTCTTCCACACAATACGCCCATGCTCTGTGGCAATAATTTACTTGAAGCAGTAACCTTAGAGAAACTATTCAAAGATACTAATCTAGATACAGTAACATACTTAGTGTATCAAGATTGCACAGTAGCTAAAATACCACCATGATAAAGCACACCTTCTCTAGGAGAAACAGATTCCTACATACTAAAACCAATATATTTGCATAGCAGGCACACAAAGTCATACTTTAAGCTCTTGATATATTCCAGAAAATTTGCTTATTTAAAAAGCTTGCTAATTTACAGGATCATACTTCAGAAACAGTTTGCTATGGCAAACAGAAGTAAGTGTGGTGTGCTTCGTGACTGTTACCAGATTAATTCTGCTCCAGTGTAAGCCCGTTCTGTTCCCAACACATTTTAAGTTAGAGTTTATCCATCACAACGCTATCAGAATGTCTCCCAAAATTTCAGTATGAAATACGATTAACATCTAACTTGTGTGCATATTCTGAGGCATATATAAAGAACAGGCATTTTCCTTTGCCTAATCTTTCACGAACTCATTAAATTAAACTGCTTCTAACGCAATTAGCATAAGTGACTTCTCGTGAGTGGCATCTCACTTGAGAACTCGAACTGTGCATATAAAAAGCTGAAGTCCTCTGGCTTTGGAAAAACATCTAAAATGTATTATCCACCATTTTTTTCCTAGCTGACTTTGTATCACACATTAAATGCATACACCTTATTTCTGAATTTTAATATAGTTGATTTGGGCTATAAAACATACCAGCTTTTCCTCAGTTCTGCTGTGTAATTTAGAAAAAGTGTATACTGTGCAAGCGTATGTTGCAAATATAATGTTGCACGGAAGCTGCTGCTACATTTCCAATACACTGGTGTTAGTGCACGTAGAAAGGTAGCAAAGTTTAAAACACCTTCACAATATAATGTGCCTGTCTCTGACAGAGAAGTTTTGCAATAAAGGCCTAAGAAACATAATACTTATAGATCTGAGCTAATGTTTTCTAGGCAAGGGGTTTTTTGCTGTTTAACGGTTACTGGTCAGTTATTAGTGCTCTCTCTTATTGGAAGAAAAAAGATGACCATCAAAAATTAAATTCTACCTCTGTGTCAAGAAATCCAGTTGTACTCAGTGGTCTTTTTTCTTCCAGCACTACTGTAGCAGAATTTATAGCCCAATCTTTTACTAAATCTTTCTGGTTCTCGTTGATAACAGGCCTATTATAATCCTGGCTGTCATCCACTCCAAATACCTGAAAATAAAACAAACCATTACATACATTAACCCAATACCATCCTGATACAATGTTCAATGTTAATGGATGGATGGTGGCATGCTGGATAGTGAATTTAAATAATTTTTGTTCTATTATGCTTATCTGTCATCTTGGTGAAATCTACAAATTAAATAGAAGAAATATCTACAGCAATTAAAAAAAAAGCAGTCTATGTCAACAGTGTGAAAATTCAAGGAACTGCTAGTTGGAATGGTCAGATATGAGAAAATGACACTTTGATGAAAGAAACAAAAGGTAAAGGCAAAATATCAATACAAAAACCATTTTACAGCCCATTTCCCAATTAAGGAAAAAACTGGAACCAAAAAATTTTCAGATTTTTGCTATTATCTAGTGAAAACAATAAATACAAATGCTTACATCTGCTACTAATATGCTTATTGAATTATTTGTCTAATACAAACAAAATTTCAGTTTTTCATTTGTTAGGGACTTAGCAGATGTGAAAGTCCACCAGGTCTCACAAACCACATAGACACATACCAATCAAAATGAGACTTGCCACAGTTGTTCTACTACACTGTTTCCTACTGACTTTTATATTAATCTCTTCCGCTTATGAGAATAATTTTCCCATGACATTTTAAAATCATTGCTCAGAGAAAAGTACTAGAAAAATGTTCTTACCAAGGCAATTCAGTAATAAGGACTTAAGCAGGAGAGCCAGCATATTGTCTAACAAATTTCTCATGAGTCATTGATACTAAGGAATATGAATTGCTTTCAGAACTGGTGTATAGTTCAAAGATGTTTTAGAGAATATGTTGTATCTTGGAAACATACAATTTATAAAATTTATAAATTTCTGCCTAAGGAATAAATTCACTACTACTAAGGACTTGGACATAAAAAAAAAAAATTACAGAATAAAAATGGAAAAACACCACACATACCGACTGCTAAAAAGAAATTGTTAACATCAAAAATTGTTTTGTCTTAGAGAAAGACAAAGAAAAGTAAAGAAGGAAATGGCCTTCACAGATGTTATCCTCCTGTAAAAAATAACTCATAGTGCAAAAGAGAAAAACATATATAAAATTATTTTTTCCCAAAACTGTTAGGTAATTCAGTTTTGCACAGCAAAGCTAGAGGAGTGGTTTATTAAAATTCTAAACAATGTTAGTGTATTTAATAAGGATTCACCACTAGATGGCCACAAACCATAATGTTTTTTAGTGTGCAAGAAGCAGATGAAGGGAAAAAAAAAATAAGTTAGGCACCCTGTCCTTCAACTCGTGCTTATGCTCTTCTGAATGTCCAGAAAGATTTTGCCATAGTATTTTATACCTTTATAACTGAGGAAACTTTTAGAAATGCATTGGATTTGTATTTTGCTCTTCTATGAAAAGCCTGCCTTCTGCAATTCTAAAATTCAGGCACTGCTCCCCAATTTTCAATTAATACATAAACCATGTCTGGATACACTTATGCACTGGTTCCTGAAGAATATTTCATAAATACTTATTTTCTTTAAAGAAAGTGTGATACAAATTTTCTCTTTAATGATATACTTTTGATTTGTACAGTTGTAGCAATTTTTGAAGATACAAACCAGTTAACATCGACTGCCTCCATTCTTTGAATATATCACTATTCTGCAGCCACTTTTTTCCTTGTTTAATGTAGTTCCGTTAATTACAGATCTTTACATTTTTTTTTTAATGAAAGAAAATCCTGATTTTATCACATAGGCACCTTAGGGAAAATATGAATTCGACCCTTCCACATCTAATCAGGACTACAGGACTAAACTGCTTCCTGTAAATTGCTTCCTATTATCCGGTGGCACATTCATTTACCATGTCAAATTTCTTTACTTGTATCACAAACAATAGCACTTAAGGCTTCTTTCTTTCAGCCTGACATTTCCTATTTAAGCAAATTTTGTTATTCTTCTTCTATTACTGAAATTACTGCAAACCCAAATTTGAATATTGCCTTTTTTTTCTGTGAAAGGTAATATGGATAGCAATAGGACCCAAGTAATAGATTTACCTCCCAATACTTCTCCTAATGCTCCCTCTGTGTATATAGTGTGGATATCACAGGCCAGAAAAGATAAGCAAATTGTTTTGGGACACCATTACTAGAAAGAAAGGGAAAGCATCTTCTTCAGGAAATGTGTATTTTTGCACTACAAGTTCATTCTACATCTAGGAGCACTGGTATGAGCATGCACCTGCCCTGTTGAAGTTCCACTGCAATATAACTGTAAAGCTCCTCTTCTCAGCACGAATGAAGAGATTCACTCAAGTGTGATCTAGCCCAAAGACTACATTTCAGAACCATGATATAGAAAAGCCTTTTGAAAACAATGCCATTAATACATAATTAAAAGACTTTAAATATGAAGCTACGCAAAAGATAAAACAACTCATGTTTAGGATTTGACAAAATTTAGAACATCACTTGCACACCTGTCACATCTTCAGAAAATGAATACTATCAGAATTTCAGGATTAACCAATCCGCTTACACTGTTCAGCAAATAATAAGGATATACTCTCAACAGAAACAGCCATGGAATAATCTGAAGGTTTCTGCTGGAAACCGTCTCTCTACCATTTAGAAAAATGCAGTTTGTACTTGATGGGTTGCTGTGCTAAGGTATGTGTGCAAGCAGCAGGCTGTTGTGATCGAAGCCTGAAGGGACAGACACCTGTATCTTCCTACAAAGACAGAAAAACATTCTTCAAGGCTTCCAATTCTTCAGATGTTTCTATTCTTTAAATACCTTCATAATTTCAAAGTCATTTAAAGGAAGTCTGGGAAACAGCAAAACCAAACAAATCCTTAGAAAATGCTGATGACACCCATCGCTGCATCTCTTACCTATTTATACGAAAAGACTGAAGTTTCTTTCTGTAAGTCTTGTATTTGTCAGACACAGCAGCTACAGCTTGAAACAGAAGCAACTACCATCTATATTATGATTAACTGTGTTTTGGGGAAGAAAAAGATGAAGCCAGATTCTGAGATACAGGTTTGGACATGGTGAGATGTTTGAAAAATGAGAAGAATGCCTTTTTTTGTTTTATTTTTGATAAAGGAGGTAAAGAGAGTCTATGCATTCTATGACCAAGAACTTTCCTAACCATCTCAAATCACACGTATCCAGCACCCAGCTGTCAACAAAAAAAAGAAGTCTCCCAAATCTTTTACACTTTTTTTGTGTCACTGTAAACAACCACAACAGTGGTGCCCAGTGATAGGACAAGAGGTAATGGGCACAAACTTGACCATAGGAAGTTCCATCTAAATGTGAGGAGGAACTTCTTTCCTTTGAGGGTGGCAGAGCACTGGAACAGGCTGCCCAGAGAGGTGGTGGAGTCTCCGACTCTGGAGACATTCAAAACCCACCTCAGACACCATCCTGTGCAACCTGCTGTAGGTGACCCTGCTCTGGCAGGGGGGTTGGACTAGAGGATCTCCAGAGGTCCCTTCCAACCCCTGTGATTCTGTGACTTTCACAAAATCACAATCTTGCTTTTTTGGAGAGACTGTGGGGGATGGAGAGTAATATGTTTATTTTTTAAATTAGGTAGTTCTTTGTACCATGAAGAAAACAATTCCTAGAAATCTTTTTTTTTTAAAAAAAACCAAACAGATACTAATGCTGATTTTTAAAGAGATTACATTTAAAAATAAAACTACCAGTGAAAGATATTTCCACGCTAACAGCTTCCTATAAGCAATCATTATGTAAAGTTAGTTTTCTGCCCTGCTCTGTCCTATTATTTATTTTTATGAAATTATATTTTAGCAGAAATAGTAGACTATTTCATCCTAAATTCTTCAAGTTTCATACAGTTACAAAACAAAAACCAGGATAATAATTTTCACCAAATCCCTGAAATCTGAGTGACAGGTAAAAATCTAGGCACTGCACCACTCTACACCATTACATGGGCTTCCTGCAGGGTCTCTGCCACACGGCTGTAATGGTGGAACTGTCAGAAACATCATATAAACTGTGGTGGTGGTGTTTAAAAATAACTACTTTATTGTTATGAAGCATGAAACAATTTCCGTTGCAAATCAGGACATTCTGAATGGCAAGGGAATGACCACAACATTGCTGTAAAAAGTCAAGCCCCATTTATGAAATGTAGTCAATGTGATCTTATCCCGCAACCCAGTTGACCTCTTAAGCAAATGGATTAACAGGTGATAGACAGACTGCACCCAGTTTTGGTCCCCCCAATACATGAGACATTGTCTAACTGAAGGGAGCTTAGCCAGGGCCACCGAGATGGTCAAGGCTGGAGCACTCTCCCTGTGGGGAGAGTCTGGGGAAGCTCGCCTTGATCAGTTTGGCGAAGGAAAGGCTATCAGGGTGCCTAACAGCAGCCCCCAGTACCTATAGGGAACGTATCAAGATGACAGCCAGGCTCTTCACAGTGGTGTATGGCAGGAGGACAACGGATAACTTGTATTAGTTGAAACAATAGAGGTTCAGATGGGATATAAAGAAAAGCTTTTTCACTCTGAGGACAGCCAAGCAAGGTTGCCTAGTCTCTGTCCTTGTAGTGTGTGAGGGCCCAAATGGATAAAGTCCTGGGCAACCTGTCTGACCTCAGAGCTGAAGGGGTTAGACTAGAGACCTCCTAAGGTCCTTTCCAGCTTATGTGATCCTATGATCCTTAATAACAGTGATCCTAGATAATAAACTAGCACCTCAGGTCAGCCTTCTAGCTCAAAGAATCAGTCTTGAGAAAGCCCAGAGGGAAATCCACACATTTCTCAATTGCAGAACTACTAACACTACGGCTGACATATGAGGAAATCTCCTAAATCAGCAGGAAAAACAGGAGTTCCTGAAACATGCTTTTTAATTTCAAAGCAATGAATGGTAAGCTCTCCAAAGATCCTCCTGTGATACTCCATTTACATTCTGTGGTTCCACAAGGAAAACGAAGGGACAGAACAGCAGGCTAGAAAACGTAGCATGATGCTGTTACTTGCTAGAAAGCAAACTCAGCCTGAAAAGTACAGGTACAAAATAACTGATGACAAAACAATTGCACCTTGATATAGATATTAATAAATTCCATCACTTTATCTCAACAACAGTTTTTCCAGTATTGTAACTCAGAATAATTTATCTAAATAAAACAGTAATTTTTAGAATTCTTTATCCGATAACAAACAAGAATTAACAAAATCTATGTAACACAATACAAGCAAGATGCAATGACTGCAAGAAGTACTGGCATATTTTTGGAGACAGCATGAGTTACAGGACCAAGCCTGGGCATGTGCCTTGTTTCTTCTGCAAGGGCTAATTTTGTAGAAAGCAGACTAATCTGTTTTGGCAGGCCATACACTTTTCCCTGTGAAAACAGGCCATGACTCAGAGCACACCTGCTTGTCACAATAGCTGAAATACAGCTTTAACAGAAGCTAGGTTTAGTGACTGGGAATTGGTCTTGTACATTCTCCTTTCCTCCCTCCCTCCTCTGCCCCCCAACAGATGAATTAATATCTTTTGTACCACAGATGAACTATACTAGAGGTCAGTATAATGACCTTAATTATCAAAAGTGATGATTATTTAAAACCACAGAAGCATTTTTCTTTATTGATATATGTGAGACCTTTTAGAGATTAAAATAAAAACTGGACAGAAAAATTAATGGCAACAGGAATAATTTTTCTGAATCCAAAGGAAGAAAATGGGTTAGCTAAAAAAACCCAACAAAACCCACTTGATGTTTTTCTAATGTGCTTTTTATAAACTTCAAAGTTCTTGTGTAAGAAAAAACTTCTTCCAGTTGTATCTCATTTACATGCATTTCAGAGTTCCTAATGTAGGGACTTTATACTTACTTTTACTTAATTTCAGAACATTATTTTTAAACTATTTTGTGGTGTATGAAGATCACACTGCAGTTCTACAATATCAGAATTACTCAGTACTTAGTGTCCACAGATCTACATCCTCATCCAAATCATTACTGAAGATACTGATATCAATGGGAAAAAAAGGTCTTATTTGAGACTCCTAATAGATATGTTCACTCAGCTTTATAGCAAATTATGTACATTAGAACAGGTATTCTATTGTTCTGCATACGTACTACACAAAGCATTAGAAAGCATTTTGAAGAGCACAAACACAAACTAGGAGCATAAATTTTATTTAAAATACAAATCTGAAGAATTCTATCTAGTTTTAAAATTTTGAGTATCTCAAGTTTCGCCAATAGTCTTACCGTTGTAGTCTTAACATAATGGAAATGCAGTTATTACTAATAATCACGGAATCACAGAATTTTCAGAGTTGGAAGGGACCTCTAGAGATCATCTAGTCCAACTCCCCTGCTGACGCAGGAATGCCTAGAGCACATTACTCAGGACTGCATCCAGGCGGGTCTTGAAAATCTCCAGAGAAGGGGACTCCACAACCTCCCTGGGCAGCCTGTTCCAGTGCTCTCTCACCCTCACCGTAAAGAAGTTTTTTCTTAGGTTTGAATGGAACTTCCTGTGTTCCAGCTCATGCCCGTTGCCCCTCGTCCTGTCACTGGGAACCACTGAAAAGAGTCTGGCTCCATCCTCCTTCAACCCACGCTTTAGATACTTAGAAGCAGTAATAAGGTCTCCCCTCAGCCTTCTCTTCTCCAGGCTAAAGAGTCCCAGCTCTCTCAGCCTTTCCTCATAAGGGAGGTGCTCCAGTCCCCCAATCATTTTTGTTGCCCTATGCTGGACTCTCTCCAGTAGTTCCCTGTCCCGCTTGAACTGGGGAGCCCAGAACTGGACACAGTATTCCAGGTGTGGCCTCACCAGTGCAAGAGCAGAGGGGGAGAATGACCTCCCTCGACCTACTGGCCACACTCTTCCCTATGCAGCCCAGGGTTCCATTGGCCTTCCTGGTGACAAGGGCACATTGCTGGCTCATGGATAGTTTATTATCTACCAGGACCCCCAGATCCTTCTCCTCAGAACTGCTTTCCAGCAGGTCCACCCCTAGCCTATATTGGTGCCTAGCATAATATTAATAAGATTAACAGAAAACCAATAAATAAATAATAAGGATTCTAGTTCCAATTCAGAGAGCTATAACTAAGAACCTACCCATTAATGACGGTATTTGTAAACTAAAAGTATTTGAATAATTCCCCTTCTGTTCTTTCAGATCCTAACAACAGTTACAGCCACAATCTAGAGATGTATTTGAAAACGATGATGATTTAAATGCTAATAATTTCAGTGCAGACAATCTGTATACAAGGAACAGAACAAAACCCAAAGACAAAAAGTGTGTAAAAGGGAATTCAAAGATGAACAGTTAAAAAAGCAAACTAAATCAGAGCGGAGCACAGGTAAGGGACAAGGTGCTGTACTGCACAGTGCATTAAAGACAGGTCCATAGCAAAAGGAAACAAGGAGCGATTAAATTTAAAATAAAGTATTCACCATTGTAAAGTGATGGGAATATAAATTATAACAGCAATTGTTTCATAACTTTTTAGGAGAAAGGAAGATGATGAGTATATTTGATTTTCAAGATAGTCAAATAAAAGCACATTTCAGGAACTGAGCTGTGAACTGATACAGTCAGAGCAGCGAGAAAGAAAAAAAAAAAGAAAGGAAGAGACATGAATTTGGAAACACAAGCAGGATTTGGACACAGTTTGGATGTACTAAGCAAGAAGAAGAAAGTGTAAATAAGCCACACTCAGAGGATGTTTGATTGATGGGAACAGAGGATTCCAGACAGCAGGGAAATGGAAGAGACTTCAGATCCATATCACAGATCATCTTGGCAATGCTGCGCTTCGTGTTCAGACTGAGCTCCTCATGATTGTTCCAAATAAGGTAGTCCAGACATTCATAATATAGAGTAAATTGGTTGTTAAAAGTCAGAGTTACCAATCAGATAGAAAAGACAAAAGGCCAACATTTTTTTCCTACCTTTGAGAAAGTGTGATGAGCCAGAGTACAATGCATAAGCTCACTTTGTGTTCAGCTACTGTATGAACTGTGTTTAACCAAGTTGCTTCTGAGAAGTTTGATTTTAATAGTTTTTGCTTGTTCTTGGCAGTTATCCTAGCCATCCCAGGCAAACAGACTGTGTTCTGTGGAGGGCATAACTCATGAATAGCCATGGATTTTCACAGAAGCTGTTTATGTCATTTTAACTATATATTGAAGATATAGAATCAGATGCAAGACGCTGTGGTATAAAAAAAGCTACACAAGTGAATGAAAAGGATCGATGTGCCAAGTCTAATAACTTCCTCTTACCAGATGCCAGTTACACATTTACATGCATACATATTTTGTACCTACTTGCTGTAGTCAAGAATTCATTTTCTTTAGAATTCCAAATTCAAAAGGAAACAAGTTTAGAGACTGTAAGACTCCTCCCCTCCCCTCAGAAGAAAAAAGATCACAAACACCCTTGGAACTCCTGACGAAATTTATTCGTTTAGATGATTTGATAGACCTCAACTCTTCTTCTGCTTTTTCACCATTGTATTCATAAAATACGGTCATTCTGCAACCAAGACTGTCTGTAGGGCTAAAAGGCATTCTTTCCAGAAGAAATTGCTGAAGCAATGCTAAAAGCAATTAAACCCAGAGGGTGTGTAAAGACAGAAGATCTGAAAGTCATTTACTGAAAATCTATATATGTGTCTTGGTTCCTTAAACAGTCATTGAGATTTTTTTTTTTTTCTCTCCTAACTTACTCCCTGTCTGTTGATTCTTTTCAGGTAGTTTGTCATTCATAATACTGCAAAAATTTACCAAGAGGAGTTCCATAACATGTATGTTAACTCCATAACAAGAGGAGTTGTAATAACATGTATGTTAAGTATTGCAATGAAAACATTTCCACCTCCCTGCTCCACTTGCACTGTAAATATAAGTTTTTGGATTAATATAGTTTTAGTAAAAGAGTTCAGAATATATTTTTTAAAAAAAAAAAACAACTTGCAGATCTTAAAAAAATATTTTGATCTGGTATATGGCTCCATGTTTTAAAAACAAACCCTGCTGTGCATTGCACATTACTTACAAATGACAGAAAACATCTGAATTAGTCTATACTTCTCACAGAACTAGACTGATACATACAAATATAACAATGTAATAAAATACCTACTTATGATTTTGTCACTTTTATTTTAAAATATTTAGAATAACATTAATCTTAAGCTTGTCAGTCCACAATTCTTCATTTAGCAGTTATTTTACATTTAATGCAATGTTTCATGCTGTCTGCAAGATTATTGAGAAATCTTCAAGGTTTGCAACAGAGAAGAGAAGATCTGGTAAACAAGCTTTAGGAACACTTAAAGCAACAACAACAACAAATCATTCAAAAGTACCCAGTCCTTGAAGAACACATTAGCCTGTAACGTAATATGGTATGAACAGACATACCCTGGGAGCAAAGAGAGTAAGGAGATTCCATTATAATCGCCTTTCAGAATAGATTCCCATTCATTCACATACTCAAAAAAAAAAATAGTCAAAACAAACTGAAATATAAGTATCATCGCAAACAGTAAGATGTAGAGAATGAAAATGAAAACATGGTGCCTATACAAACACCAACACAGCTTTCCCTCCAAAATTACTAGCTATTCCAAATTTTTTAAAGAAGGAAAAAAGAATCTCGGTCAAGATTGTGTCAATAGAATAGTATTTTATGTATACTCTTTGCATTATATCTAGTCAAGTAAAATGAAACATGATAGCATGTACATTAAAAACAAGGTCATTACTGTTACTGCCTGGCTAGCTCTATAAACAAAGAGTTTAAAACAGCATCCTTTTCCAATTTAAAATAAATTGGAACATGACGCAAAATATGAACTTTGCATTGAAAAAAAAAAATCATTAAATGGTTACAATAATTCTTTTTGAATATGGTAAAAGGATGGCTTGAGGTTTGATTTTGGTACTTTTTTCAAGTTTTACTTTTAGTTGGGAATCAGAATGTTGAATTTGAGATCTAAAATTACTTTGTTGATGAAAAAGAAATTAATTATCAGGAAATTTAAATGAATATTATGTAATTGAAGAAAACAATTTTGGGACCAAAGTAAACTTTATCTAAGTCCAATGTTTCCATATGCATATCAGCTGCTATAACATTCTAGATTCCCTGATTAGCTAGGCTGATGAGAATCAAAAAACATATAGCCTCTATTCTGTTCCTTCCCACACATGCATGGAGGAGTTTAACTCTGCTATAGTAAGTTCTGCAAAGTATTGCCACTCAGAAATATCCTGAAATGAAACAGGCTGAAGAAGAAAAACAACAAAAACCCCTACACAAAACAAAAAAAAAAGGACACCTCCCAAGAAAACCCCTGAAGAGCTCGCAAAAACTTTGTTGCTTTTTATTTATTACAATGGCCTCAAACATATTTAATATTCCAAATACACACAGAATTATTTGCACATTCATTTATTAAAATTTATTACTGGTAGTATTTTGCTTTATTGAAAAAAGAAAACTCATTAGCCTGATAATTTGAAGTCTTTTTATATCAACAAAAAGGAAGATGAACTGCAGAAACATCATTTTGAATTCTTTCATCCACTGGCAGACTTACCTTTTCTGTGGCCTAGGAAGATTTTTTTAACCTGATATGACGGCTGAGAACAACTTCCTTCTAACAGAACAAATTTAGTTACTTAAAAAATATAAAACAGATAGAAAATTTATAACTCAGTGCAAAATAGACAGCAATTGCTAACAGAAGAAAGCACTGAACCTCTCTAAAGGGCAGAATGTCAGATGTAAAGGAAAAACAAATCCTACAACTCTGCCTCATTTACTCGTGTATTTTATGTGTTAAAATTAACACTGAAAATATGTTCTACATCAAATCTAAATCCTGAATTTGTTTTATTTTGTACTTATCTGTGAGCTGTAACGATAAGAGTATTATTCTGTTAGAAAGAATTGCGGCTTTCTGAAGCTATTTAAGTAGAGAATATTGTATGCCTGGTATGTTCAAGGTGGTCGTTTCAGCACGTAAGAACAGCTTTTCCTCTTTATCCATTGATGAAATTGCTCTCAATGGTAATTTTAAAGACCTCTCCAAGTATAAAAAGAGAGCCAGCATCTATTATTCAATCATAGTTTGCTTTCATGTTGTTAATGTATTTATTTTCTAAACCTGTTTGCCTACTAACCAATTCATACTTCTCTACAAATGTAAGTGACATTTGAAAAGCTGTATGTAGAAACACCATTGGCTAATGAAAGGACTTTTAGGAAGCAAAGTTTATTGCTATTTTTCAAGTGTTCTCTATTTATAAAGAACATTAAGACGCAACCATACATTTACACTGTAGAGAACAAGTAAAAAGATCACATGAGTTTGTGAGGAATAGTACCGATCTTGCTTAGAATTTATATTTTGTAAAATTAAGGTAACAGAGGATCATATGGAAACCCATGATAGAATAAAAATGCAAGTAAACTTAGGGAGAGATGAGGGGAAAGATACAACACATTTCCATACCAGTAATACTGGCAGTATTCACTCAAGCTCTATACATCAAAAGACCAACAGGATTTGAAATAAATAGTAATAATGTCAAGTAACTAAAAAATAAAATGAGTCAGAAGTCCTAGAATATGTGCTTTGGAGAAAATTTCAATAATACAAGATGGAGTTTCTGTGCGTGGCTTTGTGTTACCTGTGAAAAGCACAGCTTTATTCTATGTAATCGCAGAAATACTGTGGAGATATAGCATTCTCACCAGTTGATTGACTAACCAGAGAAGGCAGTTACAGTGGCTAACAGCTGAAGATTGTAACTGTTCGCAAATTATAACCACTATCTCTACAATGGAAGATCTTTCCGTTCAGAAATATCATTAAATGAATTTGCTTCAGCAAAAACAAAGAATCCCTAAGCCATACTCATTTTTCTTCTCTGATAGTTTCATGTTTTGATATTTGTCCTGGAAATGTACATGTATATGTATTATTTTCTAAAACAGAAAAAACTATGAAATCTTCTCATGACGACTGCTTCTCTAGCTCTGCCTAATAACATAGCCAGAGATTTCTCCTAAACTGTACAAAATTCAATGATGTTTATTTTTTTACTTATTATTTAATTTTCAAAATGTATTTTTTTAGTTATTCTCTAAGATGTTTTGTTCTAAGAGACACGTTTAGAATTGGTGTGTCATAAGCAACCTGTTCAAAGCTGGCCACAAAGTCATGATATTTACTTCCTCTGACAATATCTTTAAGATTTATGAATAAAATTCAAATAATAGCACAGCAGTAATAATTACTAGTATTCCTGAAATAATAAGTAATTACATCAGTCCTATCATGGCTGATCTAAGCATAGAAGATTTTAAAATACAATCAATCCAAATGATTAACAGACATACAAGTGAAACAGGAACAACCTTTGAAGAACTCCAGGCTTGTACAGGTCTTGCATCTTTTTATGTTTACAACTGAAAACTATCTGCTTAATATTTTCATGACATACTTTATTTTTTCACCCTAAAATCGAATCTGTTTTTTAAAATCTTGCCAATTTACAATTTAACAAACTTCTCTTTTCCTACTCAGTTCAGTCTCTGTGGGCATTTACATAAATTGATTTTATTCAAGTGACCTTGCCTGTCAGATCTTGATATCTTATCTGATTTTAATTTCATTGGATCAGCAAATTATCTACATGTTGAAAGCCTCAGTGTTTTTGGAATTTTTCATTTTAGGTAAGTGACAGACATTCACACTGAGACAGTCATCACTGCAGACAAATGATTACATTTCTCTCTTAGAGAAAAGTATCTCACCAAAAAGCTTTTCTCTGATACTTAGAAAATGTCTTCCTCTTGCCTTCTGATTATTTTTATATCTTTTTCACATTCTCTTTTCAAAAGCTAGGATTTAAAATGGTAAAGAAAAAGAGAATATGTTGTTTGTTATTCTACTCCTTTTCTGCTGTAGAGACAATACTTTTTTCTCAAGGACTGAAAGAATAGCAGAGGAAAAAATGGATCCTGAGCAATTAAATGAAATTAAGATGTCGAAAAGGCAGGAAAGTATCCTTTTTGGATATTTAAAATCATTTCACATAAGTATCTCTTTTCCTTGAGTCTATTTCCTCGAATCTTTAGTAAAAGACTGTATTAAGCAAAAATGGTACTTTTGAAGGAAACAATACAGCTCAATCTTAAGGTCTTCCTCCCCCTTTTTTAAACTATCTAGATAGATTATTTTTTTTCCATTTTTCTGAGAATTTAAACTTTGATTTCCTGCATATCGCTCTTGGATTCCTAACTCAATGAAGTGTTATTAATCATGCCTTGATTTTTGACAAGTTAATGCCACTCCTGCATTTGTGGTTTGCTCTTATATTCCTTTCCAGAGAAAAGAGTAGACTGCCTACAGGAGTAAGGCTAAGGCTAAGGTTTCCCAAGTGAATGAGTCACATCAAAAGTAATCTTTGGATATTTTGGTCATTCTCACCCTTTCTTCCAGTAAAAGGGAAAAAAATACCCAAATCCAAAAGTATTTTATTCCATAGGAAATTCTTCAGGTAAACCAGACACCGATCTTAGCACCATTCTAGTGTAAATTGTTACTGACAAGACTGCATTATTAGTGCAAATGTTTTATAAAGCTACCCTTGCTATTTGTAGTGCATTTTCATCCCGATCCTAGCAAAGAATTTCAGTTAGTCTTTTGACCCAACAGACAATCTTAAATGAGACTCAATTGAGGAGGCATCATAACTGCTGAGAAAAAGAACTGACTTGCCAACAGAGAGGTTATACTGGAATTATTGATAAAATGTATACCAATAACTCTCTTATATCCTCAATAAAGCAGCACAGCAGTAAACAGGCTAACAAAAGACCATGTCTTATTCCTCACTTATCCACCTTCAGCAAAGTAACAGAATCCACAGCATTAGCAATTTAAAATAGGAGGGAAGCAAAGCTGAGCTGTGCTGGAGGAAGAAATTTTGGCTTCCATTTAGTTTTGATTTTCTTCACTGGCTGTTTTTCTGCACTTCATAAAAATACTATCATACTTCTTTCATATTACCAAATGAAATAAGAGTTGTGCAGCAGGACTCTGAATTGGGTGTAAAATATACTGCTCATGATGCTTCAGTACAGATTCTAAGTGAAAAGATACAGAAGACCTCAAAGAAAAACGATCTTTCTTTACTTCCTAGTAAATCTTCTAGTAAATTTCTAGTGGTGACACTTTTTAGGTTAGCAGTAAGGGGTATTTATGATATCTAAAAGCTTTTTATACAAGATTAAGAATATTAACCAGTACTTCACTACCATCCCTAACGCTTACATTCACCTCCTGTTCCTGAATATCTCCTGTAACAAAAGGGATTTGTTTAAAACAAAAAACCGACTATAGATATCCTGAACAGCTACTAAAGACCACAAATAATTTGAAATCTTATTAAATATTAGACAGTATTAACATTCTTATAAAGTACATATATTGTCTATTTCCAAATATTATTTTTTTCTGTTTTCCAAATAAACCCTGTTGCACAACTATACTTAGCAAAAACAGGACTTACACATTTTCTGATTAAATTTAATTGAAGATTTATAACTTAAGAATTAAATGTAAATATTTGTAGTCACTAAGTCAAAGCAATGACATTCTTTAGTATTCACTTGCTTCATTTGGAATGGTTTTAGTTCTCAGTTCTTTGAATACTGACTCAAAGAAGTCAAAAGCCTCCTTCTCAGAATCCAAAGGAGGTGAAATCATCATCTTTATGATTTTATTGAAGGTATCTCTCTTTATTTTACCCGCCCCCAAATGCTCCATAAACACTTTTTATAACATAAAACCATCTGTAATACAATTTCCCACTTGCCCGCTATGTCAGCATTTTTCTACAAAATCAAAACAGTGAAGCTACCTTGTCTTTCAAAAAATTCTTTTCAATGTTTAGCTAAAATTCCTTCTAAATGTATTAATGTATTTGTTCAGCTCTGAAAAAGTCTTAAGACACACAGAATCAATCCTTAGATAATTGTATAACAAGCAATGAATCTCCTGTTAAATTGGCCAAAAAATTGCCTGGATTTGGATGCCAGCATTCTAGCACAATGGATTGTTTAGGAAAACACAACAATAACAGAAAAAAAAATCCTCTTCAAGAGTCAGTTAAGCCAAATGATTAAACGTAGCTTTGCCTACCTATATCTTCCAGTTGAATCCAATGAAAGTTATTTGCAGTTATTTAACTGTAATTATGATTTGTATTGTTATTTATATTGTTACCAAGAGGCAAAAGTTACTTGGTCATCATAAGATTCCTAAGCCTAATGAAGCATATACCTATATTCAAACTAGGAAAATGACATTGCTATCATATAAACATTTTCGGAAAATGAAAGCATTTTATACTTACTCTTTATAATGGATGCTGAAATTTAAGTTACTGTTATTGAATAGACTTTTTTAGTAAGTATAGAAAACATTTACATTTTATTTCTACATGACAATTTGGATGGAAGCAATTTATATACTGAAAACTGTACAGAGACCATAGGATTTTAAGAACAGGCGAGTATTTCCACAGGGACATAATAAATTCAAATCTAACAACTCTCACAAAAACACCAGTTAATTGAATTCTGTTGCCTTGTATTCTTACAGTACTTAAATCTTTTGAAAACGCATTAAAACTACCAAACTAAAAGAACAGCAGTATCAAACAGGAATAATTTTTAACCAAATGCCTGCTGCTGCTTTTATGACATTCCATGTTTCATCATTACAGATTGACTTAAAATCTTGTATTACTGCAGCAGCTTTAATAACTAGAATTGAAGTGGTAGACTGCTGCCCACACATCACATACCACTTTAACAACAGTATACATTTTAGGTTTCTCACCTTGTCAATCATTTTACGGGCTTCCATTTCTTCAGAATTGGGATTTTCCAACTCAATAGTGTAAGTACCTTTGTCACTCTGGTCATCCTCATTGTCCTTTTCAGTAGCAGCAGAAATATGTTGGCTTTTCAACTTTTTGTCCATCTCCTGGTTCTGACTAGGCCTATGGCCAAGGCTTCCCGAACTCCTTAACAATGCAGCTTGTAAGACAGGTAATGCAGCAGAGGGTTCTTCTGATTTTTGTTTTAGAAGTTTTGCATGAACACCATGTACTGCTCTGTGATGCGATGAGCTGGCTTGCACAGATGACGGGACTGCTTTCTCTCCTGACGTAGGTTTCACTCTTTCAGCTCGTGCATGAGGTGTTGGAGATGGAGATTCTGGGCACAAAGCTCCTACATTCTGAGAAAAAGAGTAAGAACGTCTCTTTCGAGGATGGTCTTCATCAAAAAACTCAATCATAAAGGCAGTCTGACTCAAACTGGCTTGCTCTTGCTGCTTTTCTGTGGAATGGACTTTCTGGTGTGACTTTTTCAGCTCTGTATGATGATGCCTGAAGTGTTCTTCAAGTGCTGCCCGCTTACTGTAATGTCGGTGTGCACCAGCATTTTCTGAATCGCTTTGTGTACCATCATCATGCTTATTCCCTACAAGCAAAGCAAAAGAATTTATAGCACAACAAAACAAACAAACTCACTCATACCCCAACTCAACACATACAAAAGAAACCGGCAAACTAAAAAAGAATTTCAAATTGGTTTTCTGTTCAGACTCCGACAGCTTTCAGTACCTGGCTCTGCAAACTTTGTACAGCTCCTGGTAATGCACTCAACTTGCTATGAGTCAAACAATGAAACACTTTATAAGCTGATCAGTAACAGCAGTGCATTTGAATTACCCTTTTCACCAATATTGTTATCTGTGAATACTTATCAGTAACTTACAAAAGCCAGTATTTTACCAACTGTACTGTAGTGTGTTTCCCAATTATATTAATCTTGTTACACAGCCAGGTGATTACAAATGACTACTGAAACATTCTAGGCAAGGTTAAGAGGAAAAAGAAAACCCTAAAATAGTCCTTCTGGTAGCTGAAAATACTCATTGAGAGCCACAGTTTATATTGTTGGATTCCTCACACATTTACAACAGTTTATCACGAGAAATGTCTACTGAAAATGGGAATGAATTCTTTATTACTCTTTCCAAGAAATACAATGAGTTTTTCCATCATTCACTTCTCTCAGCATCTGATGTATGCATGTAAAATGGTTATTATCCATTCATTCCACGAACTACTTTCAGATTTATGAAGGATTAAGTATTTAATGAATCATATATATGCACATAAATATATTTTGTAACGATACCTGAAAATGCATGGAAGGCTGGATACCCGTACACAGGAAGTCACATTTAACACAGAGCAACTTCATGTACAACGAAAGTGTCTACACTTATAAGTTTTAGCTCAGTTCCTGGGAAGGAACAGTTTTACCTTCTTTGAACTCTCTTGGATCAAGTCTTACTCGTGGGTACATAGAATGTACAATTTATTTTTTTTTAAGGTTTTCTCATTTACACGGTTAGGTTATGCAGCTACTATTCAGTTAAATAGTAATCACATATTGGGAAACCTTACTTATTGAACTAATAGCACTGAATACACAGCTGAACCTGTTTGCTACTTATCTGTACAGTGCCTAAGAAAACAATGCGATGGTTCATATACTTCCAAATAATAACAATAAATATCAACACTACAGTGAAAGTCATATAACGTAATTTTAGCAGTGTGACTTCAGTACAGGATATTGTAAGAAAAAGCTGAAGATTTTTTTTTTTTGTTAAAATCAAACTTTCAAAGTGGCTAGGTATATTCTCTACCTTTATGATTTGAAAGGGTACAAGTAATGAGTGAGAATACAAACAAATCACAGAAGCTTACAAAATTCAGATATTTATTATGGCCATATGCATCCCATTACTTACACCACTCAAATGAAAATTTATCAAACTTTGAGCATTTTCTGCCAGCAAAAGTCTAAGGCCTTGTAAACAAAGCCTTTCGTATTTATCATACTGACATGGCAAATATTTCAAAGAATGATCATGAATATAATACAGTATCATGAAGAGCAAAGAATGCTCTGTGATATACTCTAGAAGAAATATTATGCTATTATCTTAATGCTATCACATTGATATAATTCTGTTTTCAAAATTTTATTTTTTAGCTTAATTTGGAAGAGTCAGCCTTAAAAAACAGACTTTTGGATCAGTACAGCAAAGCATGTTGTACCCAGTCCCAGCTGGTGGAAGAGCTAGACATGATAATGTTGCAGAATCAAGAAAAATGGGAATTGCAGGGTTAACCTGCTGCAATTAAAAACAGAAAATAAGAGACACTTGAAAAAGTTCTTCAGAAGTTTTCACTCTGAAACTTTGAATGTCACCAGAATCCTCATCTGAACATCTGAACTACTTTCTTCTCTATTCTGCTAAGTGGCATCCAAAAGAAAATACACTTTTCACACTGAACATTTGATCTAACTTTATTTGAAGTGTCACTGTCTGCAGTAAATGAACGTGTATAATCACCTGGAATGCCATTCAACAGCAGCATTCTTATAAATACAACATTCTGCAAGTTTTGTACAGAAATTGACGCTCTTGGTCTATTTCAGATGCCTGACTCATACTTGATTCCACCATACATGATCGATTTATGCAGAATAACTATATGATGTATTCTTTGCCATAAATTATTTTCTTAGAGCACATGAATATTCACAGAACATATGCTATTGGAAGAGTTGCTAAAAGCATAATTTGAACTTCAGAGCTTTGATTCTAAAAAGCAATTCAGCTTTTAAAAGTAATGCATGGGAAAAAGTTAAATATATAAAGTTTAAGCTTTGGGTTTTTTCCTTTTCCCTTTAAAGATCAATGTTTTAAATACCTGATGTTTTCAGCTGTACTACAATATCTCCAGTTAATAAACTTATTGTAAGATGATTTAGGATTTGGTTGTCTATCCTCTTTTTAAGACTTAATACGGCAATAAAATTTCCCAGCACAGATCCTTGAACGCATGCGGAGTATCTGTGATTTCAACTGAACTCCGCAAGGGCTCAGGGATCCACTCACTGGATGCTGGTGAGGAATCGTTGCTTTCAAAAATAAGCATAGCTGGAATTATTCACTTTACCTTTCAGTCTCTTCAAGTACACTGGAACATCACTCTTAATACTTTTGGAATCCTCCTCTGTTGGTTCCCATATCATTCTAGGAGGATTGTTCTGTGCTAGCCAATCTGCTACTTTGCTCTCTGCGGCCATCATCACCGTTTGAAGCCCAGGCAGGTCCTGACCACTGGAGGAAGAAGGCTTTTTTGATTTGTGACGCTGTTCCGATGTGAATTTTGTCACGTGATCTTTGATTGTTACTTTTCCTGGAGCGTTGTCATCAAATTCAATGGTAAAGGAAGCATGTCCTGCACCTGCTGCATGGGAGCTTTGGGTGTCTTTTGTTGGAATTTCATGAATAGTGCTCTCTGCTACCTGTGAAGGTTGCTGGAATTCTTTTGTAGGGATTTCAAAATAACTTGGCTCCCTACAGAAAGGATAAAGTTCTTCACTTGCAGCTGCAGATTGCTCCTCAGCTTGCTTGGCATCTGTGCTGCATCCTATTAAGAAAAATAAAAAATAGATTTCACAATACTTGGGAACTTTAGGTTCTTCAAGAAGTTTCCGAACTCCTGTAAAGGCCACTTGAGTAATTTCTGGAATAAACAGTAAGATTGTAGAGAAGATTGAGCAACGTAGTTCTGGAAAAAATACTTCCAGAATTACATATACGAATCAACACTAAAAAGACAGCAAGAGCTATACAGATTGTAAAGTGGCAAAAAGCTTACTTAGAATTTGTCAAAGGAAATTTGCATTCCAAAAATTTTTAGATGATGTAAAGGTCAGATGAGTTATTAGCACATGGAAAACAGAGGAATCACATTAGAGAAATCTATTTGAAAAAACGTAAAATCAACTTGCTCCCAAAACAAGTGCTAGTGATCTGGCTTTCACCTCCTGCAGTGGATAGCTAGTATAATTTTGTTTGGTAAAATTCTTAGGAAAACCAGTTCACACATTAATGCAAGATAAATGTTAATTCTGGCTGGAAAAGTTTAACACTGATAAGCATTGGAAAGTGTTTTGGAATTCAGACACTTTATGTTTCTACAAAAGATAAAACCAGAGAATCGAGCTAAATCCTACTGTCATCTACTCTTATTTTACTTGTTTCCATAATTTGTAGATGAACAGAAAAAGCATGCAGAACGTTACCAAACCATTCTCTAACTGGGTAAAGAAAGCAGAATGTGGAAAAAGCAGGGGGTAGTAATTGAAAGTCCCACTGTATATCCTGAACGAAGGTTAAAGCTTCTTGTGGTGCAGTTGCTAGCAAAGCTATCAATGTGCCTTTAAGAAAACAAAACCTTCTGGTTGCACTTCATGAACTAGTAAGCTAGCCAAAATACCTGGTATAGAGATGTGCTATAAGCAACGGATGCTTGAGATGTTAGTAGCAATGGCAAGTCACATTCCAGCAAAAGAATTCTGAATAGCTCCTACGTGATTTATCATGAAGCACATTAAGATGCTTAAGAAATCATTTTAGGTTGCCAAGTAAAGAAATAAGAATGCAATTAATAGATTTCTGGCACTAAAAATAGCCACGCTGTATCAGCTGAGAGAGTTAACATTTGTATATGAAAGTATTATGCAATAAGGTAGCAATAGAAACATGTCTACTGGAGTCAGGAGTTCAAGGGGTAAAGGGTGCAGGATGGCATAGTGTGCCTATGCGATTCTTCACAAACATGTGCTTCTTGTGAAGATTTAGAAAAAAGTTAGAAACTAAAAAAGGATGGTAGTTTGATATAGAGAAACAGAACTAATTAAGGGACAGCATAATAGCTGGAAAAGTTAAAAAAAGAGTAACATTATGGAGTGATAACAAAAATAGTACACATTCTCTATTATTGCTATGCTTGGATACCAACAGCATAAAAAACTGATGCAGGTAACACAGCTGTTTTAATTTATTTCATCTAAAAGTAGCTGATACAAACACTGAAGATGTTCAGAATTCAGACAGGTTTTTTTATTGTGCTGTTGCATTCCAAGAATACCTTAGCTAATGCTTTTCATTGCACTGTCAGCTACCTCCTCTCTGTGGGGCAGTTTTCAGGCACTACAACAGCAACTCAGTACTCCCCCCCCAGGAAACAGAATGCCATTTTAGTCTCCTTCCTGAAAACGCTTGTGCCAGCAGATAAACAATATAGAATGAATTTATCATACTGATGCAAAGGTCATTAAAAAAGCTTCTATGTTTAGACACCAAATGTACAGAAATAAACAAAAGTCATGCTTTGCAGCTACTAGATTTTAGGTAAACTACTATCACTCTCCGTTTCCTTCATCCAGCTAACAAGCTGGAATGGATCAAGCTCTACTAGGATGAAATCTAGAGCCAGGATCCTTACAGTCGGCAACACTGTCATTGAATAGGAGAGTAATCCACCAGGGAGCCAGTTCATACCCACTTTATTTTTTTCCCCCTGTGGTTCTATTCAGAGCTTCAAGCCTACAATTTAATGCAATTCCTGTAACAAATAATGAAGCAAGATATAGTGTGCAATGCTCCTTCAAAAGATAACTGGCTAATACAGTATGTTTTGAGAGACATTTCTACTTTTGGGCCAGGCAAGAGCAATTCACTGGCCACACAATAAACAATATTTTTTCCAATAAACATGAAATAATTGGTTCATCACCATCTTTTGAAAATTGTAAGATTGTAGCCAAACTGCATCAGATGTGTGGTAGGCTTAGGATGAGGGGATCTATAACACTGGCTTGTCAGCATAGATGGACAACTTAATAAAAAAGTTTTCCATGTGAAACTTGCCTGCACCAAATTAACATTTGAAATCAACTGTTTATTCTATATTGATACACACAGTACTCGATTCTAATATTTTTGATTAAACAGTTGCTATATCATTTGAATCTAAATTATGACAGTTTAATCAAAAGAAGTAAGAAACTGAACTACAACTAAATTGTAAATTTTCTAAACTAGAAAAATTCTTAGAAATGATAGAATGAAAAATATCTGACGTACAAGTTAATTTTAATTACTTAAAAATCCTATTTTCAGTCTGAAGTACTTGCATTTTTTAGAAGAGTTAAATACATCAGAATTCATTAGAATAAGGAATTGAAAATGATGAGGAAACAAAAAATTAATATAGATTCTGATCTGAACCACTCTTTGGAATTTTTCACCCAAATTCTAAATGCAAGTCCTTACAGCTTTTTAAATATTACAAAGAGTGATCTATAAAATAGCCTTACCTTTGAAATCCTATTATAAAAAGTCATCTGCCAAGATGAAGGAAATTATGTATCAGACTAAATACAGATAGCTTTAAGACAAAACCCTCAAGCAAATGCTGAAGATAGCAGTCATCACAGCTCTATAATTTTTAAACAGAACAAGCATAGCATCTGTACAGCAAAAAAGACAATTGTGTGGACTTGAAATTGTGTTTTGGGAAAATGAGGGGACGGACAGGTTGTGAACTGCAATCTCTTCAGGAACTGAAGAGATTTCTGAACTGCCAAGGGTGAAAGGAAAGGGGACAAAAAAGAATCAGGGTATCTGTAAAAAGGCACTCTCATTCTATGAATGTCTGGAGCTACAAAAGACAACTGTGCAATAGTTTATGCAAGGCAAGGAAGCAAGTAGCTGCTACACAGGGGTAGTGAGACTATTAATGGAATAACGAGTCTAGGAGAAGCTAAAATGGAAACTATGTAATATTTGGGAAATCATAGGTTTAACCAAATGGAGATTCAGGGATATTCTTTACTAGAATAATCTTAGAGATGATCATTAGAAAAGTAACATTCAACTTGTGTCATTAGCAGAATTGATTACATTTTCTAGGACTTTTTGGGTTTTGAAGTTTTATTTCTTAATCTGTTACACACGCAAATAGTCAGAATCTTAAAATTTTACTTGCCAACCTGGACAACAAATGTCATAGGTGTTCTGTGCTATTCAACACAATCTGTCAGATATGCAAGAAATTGCCTGTGTGTATATTATCATCTGCAAAGATAGGATGAAATCTCAGAAAATATTTTGCACAGTTTTCAGATTTTTTAGAAATGTTCTTTTTTTTCCCCACCTTAAAAATATAATTTAAAAAATAAAATTTGTAAAAGAAAATGATCTGATATTTACAAAGTACTTCTTGAAAAAATGTCTGTTAACCTGGAGCAAAATATTTATTTGCAGAAGGTATAAGAAGCAGCCAAAACATCATACTTACACAATAATATATTTTTTTATATGTTAGCTTTGTATTTGCTACTGTACAATGATATGTTTAACAACAAGAAACTGAAGCTAGCACTTTCAAACGCTTAATATGATATATTTTTTTTTTCCTTTCTCCTCCTTTCATATTACTACTTTTTATTTCACACTTACCTTTTAGGTTCTTTTTTTGCTTTACGGCTGGAGCATATTTTTCATTTGTTATTTAATGACAAGATCACAAAAAATACATGTAATGATTCACCTAGTATTAAATAAGATATTTGTCTTTTAATGTTGTCATAACCTGTCTGATAAAGTACTATGAAAATTGCTCTCTCTCTAAATAGAAACATAAAATAGTATTATATAGAAATCCCCACCTCATAATAAATCATTTAACTGCAAGCTTTAAAGGAGTTAAAGTGAAAAAAGTGCAAAACTAATCTTACTTAAATATATTGCTGTGATGGCTCTAAAGTTCTGTAAGCTCCACGTGACATACCGTATACATTCCCTGCTATAGCTTTGCAAAGCAAGTCTTATATATGCAGAACTTGCACATATTCCAGGCCAAAACTCAGCAAATTTCTAGAACAAACTTCTAGGAACTTTAGTGTTAATATTAATGATTAAACGTGTGTGTAATCTCCTGTGCATACTGATTACACTGGTATTTTTAAAATAACAGTCAGTCTGCTTTACCTTAAAATGACACCATTTCTTAGATGTAAGGAACATTTAATCTCATTGTTACGCAATGCTGGAATGAAAAAATACTTCCTGCCAAATGGGAAAACACACCTCAGATTCTTAAAGCCTGTTTAAAAATTGACTTCTATTTTTTCTTAGATTTCTGGTAAAGGCATTGATGATGTAAAATTCTACAACTACTACTGGTATCAGCAGACAATGCAGTTTTTGCTTTTCCAGGAAATGAGAGTGTTACACATGGCAATAATAATAATAATTACACATCCAGTACACTTGCCAATAACACGTAATTTTAACAGCTGCAGCATAAAGTCACACCATAGGTATATATGCAACTGTTCATTTTAATACAGACTAGTAGATCTATGGGTCATTAAACTAGAGCAGAAAGTCTGAAAAAAGCAGAAAGTTTTTTCTTTTTAAAGTTTTCCAGGCTACTCTGCTCTGTTTGCAAACAATTTCTATTAGCGAGTTTCCATTGTGACAGAAAGACAGTAACACTGAAATAATCTTATTAACTTGAGACTGTAAAGACTAATTGTCTATAGTTGGCTTAGCAGAAACAAATCTCCCATTTCAATCTCCTCATTAAACCTTGCCCCATCTGTTATAATTCATGCCTTCTTTCTAGTCAGTGAATAATCATGTACCAAATCATTAAAGCGTGAAGCAGATAGTTCACAGGATTAATTTGTTAAATGATATCAGGCTTTATTGATTTGAGCTATTGAACAAAAAGTTTAAGAACTTATGTATGTGAATTCACCTGTAATGTATTTACTTTTATGCAGTTTATATTAAGAAGCGTGTTCCAAACTGGTGTTTTAAATGCTTGATACTATTTAGCCCACAAAAGAACAAATAACTGCATCAATCTTGAATGTTTTTTATTAAAGTTCATTTTTATTTAAAAAATATCCAAACATGACAGTCTCGTGAAGTTTCCAATTTCCTTTCATTTCCTTTATATTGATTTTCAATGATTGTATTCATCTATGTTACAAAACCTGAACTCATGAAGAAAATACATACTAACTTGTTGAAAACTGACTTAATGTTTTCATGGAATGTAACTGTAGGCCAAAGGGGCCAAAGCTTATGTCTCTACTTTATAATTGTATGAAAACATTCAGGCTATTTTTTTAGCACACGTCTGCACAGACATAGTTAGTGTTCTGAGATTGAGAAAATGTGTTCATAGAGGCAAATGTCAACTCTTATCTGGTCTGTCCTCTCAGGCTCTCTGTCAACACTACTACAAACCATCTACAAAAGTCAAAAGCCAGACTAGCAAAACATACGACTAACATCTACTCAGAGATTAAGTGACTGAGATAAATAAAATGCTTGTCTATACATGGGATTTTAGTTCCACATCCTCCCAAATTAAATTGTTTTGCAAAAATGTCAGGTTTCGGGTTTTTTCCCTGGCAGCGTCTTCCCATAACATTTCCCACAAGCTTTTGTTTAGTATGTGCTAATTCAAACTGAATTCCATTCTTGTAGATTTATTAGTCTTTCAGTTTGAGGAAACAGAAGCTATACCTACACTCTACTTAGATTAATCCTATTTGTTGGAGACAAATTCATGATTAAACAACAGCAACATAACTAAAAGGGGTTTCTAACATATGTTGTACATTTAAAAAAATATGAAATGCATTTGCCAAGAAGGCTCTGGGCCCACATTCTATTTTTATATATAGCGTATATATATGGAAAACAAACAAACAAAATCGTTAAACACTGTAGAAGATATTAGTCCATCTTCTCTATTCACCATTTACATTGTGATGACATCACTAAGGCAAAGCACGTCAAAATATCCCCATCACTGACATGCTGTTGAGAACAAACTTGTTCTCATCTACTGCTGAAACAGACTGCATCTCCTTGATTAGTTGGAGAGGAAGTTGGAACCTATATTCTTTGAACTCAGGAACTAAGACAGAAGCACTGATCACATTCTGAAAAATCTCTTGGTAAAATAAATACAAAAGCATGTAAACCACTTGATGCAATATTGCTTCTGAAAAGCAATTTAAAACTGAAAAAATAAGAATAGGCATGCTACTAAATAGAAGCTGGAATCTTGTGTCATACCTTCTAATGGCACGGCACCAAAACCACAGACTTCAAGGATATTACTTTTTAATAATCCTATATTTAATGAGGGCAAATAACATGCATGTTTTTTAAATTAAAACAATGTAGATAGATATAAGTGAGTATAAAAAGCTTGATACATTAATATTTTTGTTATATTAGTTTGCTACAGACACGGGCATCTAAGCAATAAAACCATAGATACTAGAGACTTTACCATCCATATTTTGGCATATACAGCAAGATACAGTCATGGGTTTAACAGCCAATAGTTAATGCTTCCTGTAAGCTGGAAAGCAAGGAGAACCACGTGGCTAGTAAGTGTATCAATGGCATGATTTGAAGGCAAGGACTTAATTCTTTTTCTTTGTAACTGATGACATACGTGCTTTTCCTTTTTGTTCAGAAAAATCAAAGTGGAACAACATCTAACAGTCATTGTCTCTCATTATTACTGCCATTAGGAACAAAATTGGTTGTTTCTTAGGGATGCTTAAAAGCCTTTGAAGAACACATTTCTAGATAAGATTTGAACTGTAGAGTTATACATTACTAATGTAGGATACTAAACCTGTAGTTAAAAAGCCTCCATAGGAGCACACAATAGCATACTCTACTCATGCTGCTTACGGTAGACTTGTTTTTAACCCAAAAACCAACAAAATAAGAAAGTTTTCTATAACCGTACTGCATTATGATGCAGTTCTTTTATATGTGACAAAGTTGTTTCTTCCTACTGGTCCAAATCTTAAGGAACTTACTTTACTGTCTTAGTTGTGACAACTTTAGACTAGTATGAAAAGGTCATTAAAGGCTATGACAAAAAGTTAACTCCAAAGACGTTGACTTCATTACATTGAATTGTTAGTTTAGTTTGATTTTACATGTTTTTAGAGTTTACTCCAATTCATGAAAAACAGGATTTTTGATAACCAAGGCAACTGCTATTGCAGGAAGAGAGAAATTCTCACCTTAGTTAAAGTACTTTTAAAAAAAATGCAAACTTAAAACTGTTGGGCCTTAACTGCATGTCTAAACAGCTAAACAAACATGGTTGAACTTTGTCCTAAGTTGAGTAAGTTTTAAGGTTATTGTCTTTATTAGAATAGCAGTCACTTTATACGCCTGATGATAGATTTAGAAGCCTAATTATAGACACTGAGATTTAAATTTTGGCAATACATACTGTGTATAGACAAGCTAACTAAAAAAAAAAATAAAATTATATTATGGGGAAATAAACATTATCAGTTTAACTTCAGACTATGCAAATCTTTACTGCAAGAACTATGAAACGCAATTCCCACTAATGCACCATTATTGAATTACAGGGGAGAATGTTAGCATAGATCACCTTATACAGCTGGAAGTCAAATACAAAAATAATATAGCACCATTTATTTTCAGAAACTATTTTGATAAAATATCCCTATGCAATCTTTAATTTTGAGCACATAAAATGACAGATGTGGATTACGTTGATAAATAAGACACACTGGTTCAGGTAACATTATTTTCTATATTTACTGATAACAAATTGTATTATATACTGGAAAACTGATACATGGTATGTGAAATCAGTCTCTGGAAATTCATAGTTCCTCACATAATACAGGCTTTCATCTATACAAACTGTCTATGAAACTTCCAAACATTAATATCTGTTTAGTTCGCTAGTTAACAATATATGCCCTACTAAAGAACAAAAACCCCACAAAAAAAAGACAACAGACTTACCTGAAGCCCCCATCTCATGTATTTTTTCTTCATGCTTGCTATCTGGCTTACAACCACTTTTTTCATCAGCTTCTTCATCACCCCACCAGGCTGGCTGTCCATACAAAGGTGTCCCACGAGGCATGGCAGAAAGATCTATAAAATCAGACCAAAGCAGAGGAAACTACTTTTCTGTTTAGTTGTGATAGTTAGTTTAAAATAACATGGAGAGAGTAATTTGCTTGGATCATATCTCCTGGAAGCTGAAGTGAATTGGTTGCATGCATTTGCCTAAATACAAAACGAATTTGGAGGCTGGATAACTGATCTGCGTTCTAAATATAAGAGCTTACTAATGACCTGATCAAAACTTCTGGCACAAACGTTTATGCAAAGGCAGCTGACATCCCTTATTGTTACCCTGATATAGCTGTAAACATTATTTTCTGCTTTCAGTTTGAAGGCACAAGCATAGCAGTACACTCCTAAAAGCTGTCCGCTGTTATTTCTGTGAGAAGATTCTCACTTTTACCCACACTGACCTTTCAATGAAATCTGAACTCACTGCATGAAAAACTGATCAAATTTTGCAATGTTGCCAAGACTCCAAATTGCTGACAGCTACTACAGAGTGCTGAAAGTTACCTTGTGTAAAACTTTACTGAGCACAACCATTTTTAATATTCTTTTTTTAAAAAAGTAATACTCAAATTAAAGTACAATTAAAAATGCTATTTCTTATATAGGAAGTATACATGATTAAAAACATTTAATCGTAAAGATTAAATAAGAAAAAAAACACTGATATAATTAAGATTTCCACCTTGATGATAAATTGACTGGATTAATTTTAACCTTCCTCTTGGAAGAATAGTTTACCCTACTGAGATTTACCTATTCTAGTATCATACAGATGTTCTGAAGATACTTTAAACAGTCTTTATATAAAATAACATGATCTGTTCAAATCCAGCCAAGTAGTTTGTCTGTTATTTTGCCTATCATGAATTTCAACATTTTTATTCAATGTTTCATTCACTGCCATTGCAAATACAATATAGAATTTCACAGGCATGCCAAAAGTTTCCATATGATTTGAAGATACTAAGTACTTATTTTTTTAAACAGCATTACACTTTAGTCAAAACTGAATTGTTTTTAAAAACTTGATGACCAATGCTTGTGCACTCAATTAACAATAGTAAACAGCTATGCATATATACAGCAACAGTGAGAGAATCAATCCCCAAAAAGCTTCAAGAGTTGTACTCAAATATAAATCTGTCATTAACTTTGACTGTTATTTTTGGAAGAGAGGAAAGGAAAATAGAAGATGAGGGAAAAAACCCCACCGTGCTACTGAGGACTCGAATGCTGAAAAGCAATACTGAATAGGAACACTGAAATACTAGATAGGCTTTACGTACCCTTAATAGGATGCTAGATCAGCCAACAGAACAAACAGGTTAATCAGTTGTACCACAGAATCCTGTACGTAGGAAGAGAACTCTTTGAAGTCTGTCTTCCAGAAGAATGGATTAAACCTAAACAAAACTGTACAGCCTTGACCTAAGGAGTCAAATCTAGTCAGCTCCGTATTAAGGAAGCAACAATATCTGATTAATTTCTCATTCTTGTGGTTATCTCCTGCAGTAACAGGTAACATAACAAGTTACTGTAAGATAGTTCCTAAATGAACAATAAACTTTGGGAGGCCTCACACTGAAGTTAAGACACCTGCAGCAGAGCCACCATGACAAACTAGGTAAATATGAAAGATGATGTAGAAACAAGACCGAAGTTACAATTTCTACATTTTTTATACCATAACAGAGCACTTAGCATTCATTGATAGATGCATCAGATAGATATTTATAAAGAAACA
>VFFE01006941.1:573453-598964 GCA_008921705.1 Burhinus oedicnemus
GTACTAGACAATGGTGGTGGTAAAAAGTACAAACTGTTCTTGAAACAAATATTTCCAGATTTTCAGTCAACCTGCAAAAACCAGCACACTTTCCTGCCACAAATATTGAAAGTTTCTGATTTTAGGAAAGAGAAATGCAAAAATCTGATAAATGCTGATCAAACGTCCCTCTACAAGTTTTCTTAACATGTGGATGCTACAGTAAAAAAAGCAGAAATTCAATTCCAAAAATTATTAATTACACAAAGTATGGTTAAAATTTCACATACGTGGACTTTTTACATCTATAGAACTTCACATGCATCCTAGCAAAGCAAATAAATATCCTTTCCAAGTTCGTGTGCTTCTGCAGCAAAAATGAACCTTACCCATTGATTTCTCTTCAGATTTCAGTGCTTCTGTAGTTTTGTGGTGCACTTCAGCTGTGGAGTCTGCTACCTTGGACTCTGAGCTTTTGGAGCTGGTTTGCTTTGACCCTTCTGCCTCTGAAGATTTTTGGGATAATTGGAGTTGGCTTGTGAATTTTTCATGCTACATGACATTAAATAAAGAAAAAAAACCACCCTCAAAGAGTGAAAAAAACCCCTTATGTTAACAATACACAATGACAGAGGAACATCTAGGAACTAGCACGCCATTACCTTAAGTGCTTCTTCAGGGACTCTCATCTCTCCCCTGACAACAGTAAAAAGATTAGTATGTAGGAAATGCTAAGGAAAATACTGGAAAGATTTCACAATTCACAAGAGGATTTTACAGAAAAGCAACAGTTCTGCAGCCTATTCTTCCATCGGAATGGGGTCACTTGTTCTACAAATATGTCACTATTAGGACTAGCACATACAATCATACTCCTCAAAGCAAATGTACAATACAATTATTTACTATTTGTAAGTGGAACATTGAGTAGATACCTCACTGCTGTAATAATACAAGTTCTCTTTTTTCGTTTGGTGGTTTGCTGAGTAATTACTTGTAATTGTCTCTTCTTGTATACAATCTCATATGATACAAATATTTTTGTATCTGCCTCAAAGAAAAGTAATGTTACTTTGTGAAACAGAAGTTGCACATTAGGTTTTAAATAGTAATTGGAAGCTGAGGTTTCTTGCAGTGAAAAACAATGAAATGTACTTTATCAATAATTCTGATCAAGATACAGTATTCTAAAACCTGCAGTTTTCTCTACCAGAGTAGTAAAATAGTAACAAGAGAAATAAATATTTCAAAGTTGCTTCTCAAATAGCATGAGAACTCACACAACCATACTTTTAACGAGAAAAGTGTGTCAGGACATCGTGCATTTTTATGACAAGGATATCATATCCAAATCTCAATTTATCTTCTAACTTCAGAGTGATGTATGTCTGTTCTGGAATCCTCACATCATTCACAAACGTCTACAGAAATAAACAAGGACAGAAAGAGACACAGTTAAATTCCAAAATAATAAAATGACAAATCACTTAAATAATTTTATAAGAAAGTTTTCAGCACTGCAAGTTTTCTACTGGTGATTCACTGGGGAATTAAGCTATAAGCTAAATTGCCACCTGCTTCACAAAATACTTCAAAAGAAAGGTTAAACACCAGTTGCTAACCAGGCTGCTGGTTAGCCTGAAAAGTTTCTTACAAGTTTAATCTTGTTAGCAATGTTTACTGAATTATTGATTAATGTTCCCTCAAATTAGCACCTCCACTTATTATTTTTCTTGTAGTTTGCTTTTTCAATCCGAATAAGCTGCCAGAATTGATTTATCATCACATTTGTACAGCGGTTAACATTGGATATGAGAGTTCTGAGGGGAGGGGGGCGGGGAAGTTCATTCCTTCATTGGAACTGATCTGCATCTTTAAAGACTGATTTACAGTCTTAGGAAGGTAGGCTGTCAGACCTCAAGCAAACTGCCCAGGTTACTAACAACAGCAAGACTTGAAGTTACATGTGGTGACTTCAGATACCAGAAACCAAGGATGATAACATGCTAAAGTAGGAGCAGGCGTCAGGAGCTGAGAGTGTTCTCCTCACAACTTGCCATTTGCTGTTGGAGGCGATGCTTAAACCTTCAGAGAGAGACTTCTCTCAGAGCCTACAACCTCAAATAGAATTGAACCAAATCAAATAGAATCACATCAAATAGAATCATTCTGGTTGGAAAAGACCTTTAAGATGATCAAGTCCAACCATTAACCTAGCACTGCCAAGTCCGCCACTAAACCATGTCCCTAAGCACTACATCTACACGTCTTTTAAATACCTCCAGGGATGGTGACTCAACCACTTCCCTGGGCAGCCTGTTCAAATGCTTCATAACCCTTTCTGTGAAGAAATTTTTCCTAATATCCAATCTAAACCTCCCCGGTGCAACTTGAGGCCATTTGCTTTTGTCCTATCACCTGTTACTTGGGAGAAGAGACCAACACCCACCTCGCTACAACCTCCTTTCAGGTAGTTGTAGAGAGTGATAAGGTCTCCCCTGAGTCTCCTTTTCTCCAGGCTGAACAACCCCAGTTCCCTCAGCCGCTCCTCACAGCACTTGTGCTCGAGACTCCCTCACCAGCTTTGTTGCCCTTCTCTGAACATGCTCCAGCACCTCAATGTCTTTCTTGTAGTGAGGGGCCCAAAACTGAACACAGTTTTCAAGGTGCGGCCTCACCAGTGCGGAGTACAGGGGGACAATCAGTTCCCTAGTCCTGCTGGCCACACTATTTCTAATACACGCCAGGATGCTATTGGCCTTCTTAGCCACCTAGGCACACTGCTGGCTCGTAATTAGCCGGCTCTCGACCAACAGCCCCAGGTCCTTTTCCAATGAGCAGCTTTCCAGCCACACTTCCCCAAGCCTGTAGCCTTGCATGGGGTTGTTGTGACTTGGCACTTAGCCTTGGTGAACCTCATACCATTGGCCTCAGCCCATTGATCCAGCCTGTCCAGATCCCTCTGTAGAGTCTTCCATCCCTTAAACAGATCAACATTCCCACCCAACTTGGTGTCATCTGCAAACCTACTGAGTGTGCATTTGATCTCCTCAACCAGATCACTGATAAAGATATTAAACAGAACTGGCCCCAATACTAAGCCCTGGGGAACACCACTTGTAACCAGCTGCCAACTGGATTTAACTCCATTCACTAGATGGTGGCCGGTTGGCCTCCCAATGACAGCTCTTGAATTGACTCTTCTGCTCATCCCAAGTCATACCACTACTCTTAGAACTCTCCAAATTAGGCTGAATCCCTAACTGTGAAAGTGAATTGTTTCTTAAACTGAATTTTTTACCTTTAGAGAACTCTATATTGTGTCAGTATCTTCTGAATTCACTCAGTGATAAAAGAATGAAGACACGCTTTGTCTAGCAGAATAGAATATTAAGTTCTCAATTACAAAAACTAGAGATCAGGCTACAAAGAAAAAAGAAAACAGTAAATGTAACTCTACAAAACATTTAAGACACTTTCAGAGTTACAGATCCTTGAAGAATCCACAGTGTGAGCTGACAAAAAACTCCTGCACAGCATCTTGCCTTAAACTGTTCCTCAAGGCTCAATTTAAATCTGCATTACGAAGTCCAGGATGAAGACTGCTGTAACCTTTTCACTGAACTGCACTGAATGTGAATCAGCCATACAGATAAGAATATTCAGGCATTAGGACATCAGGTGCAAGCACAGTTCATCTCATGAAAGTATTTGGGACCCGTAAAACTCAAAAGAAAAGCCCTATCTATTGGTAGTAGCCATCTCCCCTTAAACTCTGAATTATCTTGAGTGGTTAAAGTGCATTACACCAGGAATGGAGCAGCCCTGTATACTAAGAAAAGTATACATCTGTTCTCCAAAGAAATGGGACTGAGGAGGCCCAAAGTAAACATTTGCTCTTGATGAAGTAAGCAAAATAAGAATTGGTAGAAGCTGATGAAGCACTAAAAGATGGACTTGGCTGCTAGGGAGGTGGTGTTCTCAGTGGAAATAGTAGCTAGACTAAAAGAATTATTGTCTAGTTAGTAGTTCACCACATGGTACAGGGGCATTGCGTATATTGTTCTGCCACACGATTTGGCTTAAGTACGGTGTTACAAAATTACACATTACCTGAAAGCAGGTAGGTAGAGGTATGTAAGAAAAGCACAGTTGGAAAGAAATAGAAAGGGAAGCACTGAGAAGACAAAGAGCAAGCACTGAACTCCTAAGACCTAATATTCCCTATCCTAAAACTGTGAAGAGTTCCTTTGATATCTCTGGGTAAACAGCTATAGAGTAACTGACACCTCAAACTTGAGAATGAATCAGATCAAGCGAAGCAAATAACTGAAGGCTCTTTATCGAGGCAAAGAAAGGAGGCAAATGAAGGCTTTTTAACATATTTTTACTAAATTCATGTTGGTGACAAGGCAAGGAAAATGTCAAGGTATGACTATTGACTAAAGGAATAACAGAATTAGGGAATAAAATCAAGTGGCTTAGCAAAAAATTACTATGTGCTGAATTAATTTTTGATCACTGCCTTGAAACAGTGCACTGACTTTCAAAATACAGAGGTATATTAAATATTTAATGAGCAAAGTTCTCATACATCTACAACTGTGCAAAGGAAATAACCCTTCAGGTTTCATATGGAGCTGAGACTCTGACTCTTTCGAAGGCTGAGTTAGTTACTTTAAAATACAGAAAAGCTAACAGAGACAGACTAACAGGGTTTTTATTTTGAAACGCACTTCAAGATCAAAGACCAAAACCTAAATCAATGCTAACAGGCAGAAGCTTGAGATTTCTTCCTCAGTCTTTTTTTTTTTTTAAAAAAAAAACATTTAACAACACTTATTTCAACTAATATTTAGAAAGCTACTGGTAGTGAATAGCTATCACAGATGAACTCACAATTTTACTCAGTATATATTGATGACACAGCCAAATATGGTTCTATAAAATAACAACCATAATTTGCGTACATAAACAGCTCATAAAAAAGTATCTAAAGGGCTACAAAAATACGACAAAGTTACTAAGTTTTTAATAATCTATTATAATATTCAAAACATTTTAAAATGGTGAAGCTTACCTAGAATATTGTATATGCAATCCCTAGAAAAGCCTTAAAACGTAAAATGACATATGTAACTTTATTTTGCTCATAACTTTACATTTTCCCTACACTAGTTTGTAACAACTTGACACACATTATTCATAGACCTCTTGACATAAAGGATAGTGAAAAACTAAATGCAAATATAGAATAAGCTAAATAGGTTTACATGCAACGTGGTTATCGGGTTATCGCATACTTAAATTTTTTCTTTTCACATATGAAATACAGTTTAACATTCTTTTCTGTATGAAAAAGGAGAAAAAATTAATAGCATATGAAATAAAAATTCGTTTCTTAACCAGACATAGTAGAGACTGAAATACCTTTTCTTTTTAAAATAGAATCAAGATTTTCTTTTTTTTCTGTATTTGTGAAATACAGAAGAGTAACATATCCCTTTTTATTCTTTTGAGTTTTTTCCTATTGCCAAGGCCCTCTTATTAATGGAATTTACTGCAGCCCTTTAAATAACATGCAGTGGAATACTCCTGCAAAAGCTGTATTTTCCTTTCAAATGTTCCCCCATTTCCAATCTTGCATTAAAAAAGATATTACTGTACACTTGTTAAGCCATACTCTCCTTGCTCAAAAAAAATCCCAAACAAACATACAAAAGACTATGAGGAGCTATCCATTTCTGATGTTAACTTACCCCATTCAAGCTGCCCAAATCCTTCACCAAGTGTTCATCTGTAGAGGCATCATAGTTAAGTACAGCATGTTGCTTGTCCACACTTCGTGACTAAAATATATATATATATAAAAAACAAACAAACAAAAAAGGTAAGGTATTTCAAAAACGGATCAAGACAGCATTTATCGCTATTTCTTAGAGTAGCATGATTATTTTCTTTCTACATAGCGCATTTCTTCAAAAAATATAAAAAAATTAGTCCCACGTATGAATAAACTGTCTCTAACCATACCCAACTCTGGCCCTGGGTGCCCACAGCAGAATCCTAAAATTAACTCAGAAGAATTATTTTCTTAATGTTTCCCCAATGTGATTATGTCAGATCCAGCCATATCTTATCCAAAAATATTATTCTCCCAGTTCATCATAGTATCACTGATGTTTAATCTAACATCATCAATTTCACCTTTATTTCTCTCTCTCTCTCTCGCTTAACGACATGCATCTTTCAAAACATGAATATGATTCTATGGCATTGCTGTTCTCTCTGAACCATATCGTTTCCTGTCATGCATCAGTAAATCTTCCATTACACAACGGAATTGCCTTGGATACTTACCTAGTATACAAGCATTCAAATTGTTTCTCCTTGATCTCCATTTCCTAAACAAATTAGCTATGGCCTCTTCACTAAACGTCTGAGCGGTTCCTGAATTACTACTCCCATCAGTTCTGACTCTTTTTCCTTCCCTAGGCACTTAGGCATTTATTTAATTAATTCTTCACTTCACATCCAAACGTCAGCTCATAGATCATGAACAATCCTTGCTATTATTTTCTCTGAGAACACAATCTCCGTAACAGCTAAGTCCCTCTTTTAGCACTTGCCCATTGCCAAGTGTTTGCAGCCTGAGGTGCTAACCAAGCAAGGAAGAGATGAGGCTGGATGTATGCTTCCTTCACGCATGCAAGTGGTCAGCACCTTGACATCTAGAGGATTTCCCAACCAGATGGAGCCCACAGCTCATCTTCCCCAGCTCTGCACTCAGTCTGTTTTCTGGCAATTCTGCTAGTGCAGTGTTCTGATATGATTGCATAGCAGCAAATTTCTTCCAACAGTATTCTTTCCAGTGTCAGGTTTGCATCTTCTATCCTTGCTACTCAACTCATTGTTCAGGACTATATAGCACTGAGAATGGTAAATTTCTGCCTGAGGCTTCTGTGCTTATTTTTCATAGAATCATAGAACCGTCTAGGTTGGAAGGGACCTTTAAGATCATCAAGTCCAACCACCAACCTAACACTGTCAAAACCACCACCAAACCATGTCCCTCAACACCACGGCTACTCGTCATTTGTACCAGCACCTGTAGTCTGCCAGTTCTAGGAGTCCCAGGTTACCAGTGCATTAGCCAGTTCAAGGCATCAGACTATGCAATCATGATTCCTAAATAAATGCTTTCTCTTCTCAGAATTGCACATTTAGCATTTTGTTCCTTCTTGATTTCACGAGACTTGATAATATTACATTTTCCTCCCTTCTTTTCGATTTGCTTCCTTATTCTTCCTTTCCATTCGATCTTTTGACTGCTTCACTTTCTCCTCAAAGAAGTGAAATCAATCCTTTTCTGCTTATACTTACTATGTTATTTTTAGACGTATCATTTGAACCAATTTGCTCTGCAGTCTTGAGGGGTATAGAAGGGGGAATGGGATATAAAAGGGGAGAGGAGAATTAAGGAAGAGACAAACAACTGAACAACAAGGTCCATGACAATAAAAGCCACATCAGTTAAGTGTTGTTAATGGTAGATGAAGACATACTAGTATAGCTATTTTCTACTAATTTAGTAACCTTTCTTCAAGTGAAAATAAGCTATCTCAGTAAAATCAAATTTGCTGATGTGGGTGTTCTGCTGAGCCCATGATGTCAAGCAGAGATTACACTTTTCCACACTCAAGTGATGCAACAATGCAAGCACAAGAATTACCCTCTCTATACCTAGGTTATGGGAGAAATTTCTGAACTTCTTTCAATTATGTTATTCAAATACAAATTGTATTAATTATTATCTTTATGTGGTACTTTCTATTAAAAATAAATTAAAATGGAAATGACCCAAATGATCCTTAAAGCTTCATGATATTTTGTCACATCTTCTAAAATGGTAAGAACGATTATTCAAGTCTGTGACTTACAGAGAAACAGAACATTACGGTTCTCCTCAAGCTTAGATTACTTGCATATAATTGGACAAGTTTTTTTCATTGCAGACAATCTTTACAGATGCAAAGATGGTGCAAATCTTTCAAACACCATTTTTCCTGCCAATTTGTTATTGCAGCCTTCCATTCAAATTTAGTACTATCAAAATTACTTTTTATAAGACTCTGATGCCCTGGCTGGCAGCTAAGCACCACACAGCTGCTCACTCACTCCCCTCTGCCCCAGCAGGATGCGGAGGAGAACAGGAAGAGCAAGAGCAAGAAAACTCATGGGTCAAGTTAAAGTTAGTTTAAGTAGCGAAAGAAAGAGGAAGAAGAAAGAAGAAATAAAACAAGTGATGCAAAGGCAATCACTCACTACCTCCTACAAGCGGACCAATGCTTAGCCAGTCTGTGAGCAGTGGTTACCTTCTCCAAAATCCCCTCCCTCAGCTTTATGGCTGAGCATGACATTATATTGCATGGAATATCCCTTTGGTTAGTTTGGGTCAGCTGTTCTGGTTGTGTTCCCTCTCAACTTCTTGTGCGCCCCCAACATAGTCATGTGTGTGTAGGAGGAACAGAGCGAAAAAGAAAGAATGCCTTGAAACTGTGCACACACTGTTCAGTAACAGCTAAAATATTGGTGTGTTATCAACAGTGTTTTGGTCACAAATCCAAAACATAGTACTATAAGGGCTTCTCTAAAGAAAATTAACTCCATCCCAGCCAGACCCAGTACAAAGATTTATACATGACTGCAGAAATAATAACAATCCACAGAAGAACAGTGCTAAGAGCTGTATGAATATAAAGAGGAAAACTCCATCCTCAGTTAAAACAAATTTGTAACTAGCATGATTTCAGCCAAAGACTCTTCAATCCAATTCAATCTACTAAGAAAAGGTTCAGAATACAGAAAATAAGAGTATTCTCTGGAAATAATTTTGATATTGTGAATAATGAAGAATTTTACACCTTGGAGATGATTCCCCCGTGAAGATTCAAAAAGTTTTCTAAACATAATGGTGAAAGAAGGGCAAAACGTGATATTTATCCACAAGCAGGATAGCTAAATACAAAGACTGCACACTATGTTTGAGCATATTTACCAGATAACCCAGTTAAAGCAAATCTGTATTCCTAGACACAAACAAAACCTCTGTTAGAATGACAGTGGTTAGGTACAGATCCGAGGTCTAATTCTATCAAGCATGCAACGCGTTGAAATGTTTTTTAATAAGGCTTTTATAACATGTTTTCTGTCAAGAGATTATGAATAAAAGCATTACATTCTGCTTTCTTTATCATGCATCGTCCACATGCTTTGCAGTAAGCGAACAACCAAGTTGTCAAGAGTGGAAAGGAATGGCCTACACAAAGAGCTATACATACAGAACAAGAACACATTATTAGCTTCTCTTTTGGTGGGTTCCTCCCCCTTCAACAGTATGTGGTGTTACAGTCATGCTGGCATGTAGACCTAACATAACAGCAAGCTAAAGGGAATGTTCTTGAAAATCACCAGGCCCCTCGATTCTTTTTACTGCCTCTGAAGTCAATACAGAACAAACAACATTTGTAAATGACTGGAACCTACTCACAATATTAATCAAAGAGGCAGATACTTTTGAAGGTGAGATGACTGAAGTTTTGTAACACAAAATAATAAATGCCTGAGTATTCAGCTGCACTATAAGAACTGATCAACCACAGACAGGAGATGGCATAGGGGAGAGAGAAGGAAGAAAAGGCTCCCTTATTCAGAGACAACAACCCATTACAAGAAGCTAGTGGTAAAATAAAACTATTTTTTGATTATGATCTTCTGGCAAGGAACAAACAGGGTGGGGTTTTTTTGGTTGCTTTTATTTTTGGTGTTGGGGTCTTTCTGTGTTTGTTGTTTTGTTTGTGTTTTTTTAATACTTCCCTCATAAATCACCAAGAGATCACGCTGTCTGTCTTTAAAGAGAAATTAAGAGTATTTTCAACTACTTTCTAAAAGGACAAAGTATTTCTATCACCAGTAAAACCTTTGGATGCCTTCTGACGTTGAGACAAGTGCAGTTTACTAGAGACATTACATTCTGAGTAATACACATAAAAATAGGTTTCCAGGCACTTCATTTGCAAGTGAGATTCTAATTTGGCCATTGATGGCTGCACACACACTCTTGGGAACAAAAAGTCCAAAACAAAATATGTTATTGAATGGTATGAAGGGTTGAGAATATTAGTTTTGAAGTTCAATCCTCCTAAAGAGTTCTACTGTAACCAAAGACAAGAATTCAAGAAGAAACTCCCCAAATATTACCATTAGCCATTCAAAAATACATACACTGGAAAGAAGCAGCTCAGAAGACTACAACTTTGACAGGGCAAAGTGCGTGAAATATGGCTACATAACAATACAGTTACGCACCTCTAAGAGTTCCACATAGTGATCCCGAAAGCTGAGGAAGTTACTGAAGCATTGAACTATTTTGACTCAGACTTGTGTTTTTACAGTTCCCCTGAAACCATTACTGAGACTGAGTCATTCAGCTTCCTTAGAGACAGAGAAATACTCTTCTCCACTAACTTCATTTGCCTTTGTACAACAAGATCAGGACATGAGGACAGAGTTACATCAAATCATGTGACTAAATTAGATTATAAGTTGCAGAAAAAAGAAAGCTCTTTTCAGAAGCATCCAATGCACTTAGCATTATCACATTTTATGGAGCACGCAATCTACTTACTTTACTGATCATATTGCATAATTTATTTCATCTTTTATTCTTGCATTCTGTATGTGATTTACATGAAGAAAATGTGATGCTCTGCACTTCGACAGTAACTGTATGGTTAATGGCAATATATTTAAACTAACTTTTTCTATAAACACAAAAGATTAATCAAAACAATCGCTCCTCCAACATCTGGGGAATTTAATTTTCAGATGGAATATAAAATTGGTGCATTAAGTTCACAATTTGAGCAGTTGCACATGTAAGGCTGATGCAATTACCTGTAACATCAGCTCACAGTCATCTCTTCCAACAAAAATCATTTCTCGTGGCAGCCTATGGCGGGTGCCTCCACTGCTCACCAAAAACCAGGATGTTAAGCTCATTTTCTGCTTAGCTGATAAATCCTTGGCAAAGCTACGTCATCCTGCAGCAAGAAAGAGAGAGAGACAGAGAAATTCAGTTTAGTTATTTTTAGCTACAGTTCCTGCTCAGCAAACACTGTGAGCAGAATACATAAAGCCTTCGAAAATACAGCATTCTCAATAGCATGCACTGAATCCAGCAACCACAGGAAGTGACAAGCTCCAGATTTACATAGTCTGAGGCTTCATGCAACTAGGCAAATTTAATCAGAGCTTCTTCAAAACGAACAAGCACTAGTTAATCCCGAAGTCATATGTCAAGTTGTCAGAAAGCTTTTAACATTTGACCACCTATTACCAAGATAATTGCTACATTAATGTTTCACTTTCACAAGCAATAAACAACGTAGCAAACGCTTACAAAATACAGCAAGTAACTTGCATGTGTGTCATTACATTTTCCTGCAAAAAACAACTACCTCATTTGGTTTTAAGCTCAGGTTCTCTGTACAGCACCAAGTGAAACCCTAAATTAAAGGAAGTTTTGCTTCTTATTTAATGTTAGATTTTCTCAATAAAACTTATACTTTGGAAATTTAACAGTATACATTTAGAATTGTAAACAGAGCAAAATGAACAATGTAAAAGTTATTTATAAGTAATAAAACTGAAAGCAGTATTCCTACAAAACTTCACCTTAATTTTCCAATAAACAAAATGACATAATACATACTTACACAGAAAAAAAACCCACAGCTATTAAAATGTCATAAAATACAAAAGAAAACAAGAACTTGAAAACTGGATAAAATCTTTTATGGAAATCTTCTTCACATAATATGGCCTACTTGACACTGGACAAAAATATGATTAAAAGCATTCTCCAAAATAATTCAGTGGTTGATACTTGGAAAAGCCTTTAAGAAGCATTCCAAAACCCCGTTTAAGCAAAAGCAAGCCAAAGCAATCATTTCATTCATTTGTTACCACTCTGTATTCACTAAAAGGGAAGTTAAAGAAAATAAAAAGCGATCAGTCTGCATTCCTCTCAGTACCAAATAGCTGGCATTTCTCTTCTCTTTTATTTATATGTCATTTAGTGAAATTATGCAAGGGTAACAAATGTACTGTAAGTAGACATAAGCCTGTAGCAGACTTGAGCGTAATCTGCACAATAAAAAGAATGCAGCGAGGTTCTCAAAATCAATACTAAAATGTAAGCATTGAGTAAGCCAGCACTGCCCCATTAGGCAAACTACAATCAAGGAGAGACACCGCAAACTATGAAAATTTATAAAGAGGACTGAGTTAAGCCAAAACTGCATCTGAAAATGACAAACCAGACATTTACAAAACAGTAAGTAGAAAGCATACCATGGCAGGTGCTAAAATAAACCAGCAGAGCTGTCAACCCAGTTAAGAAAAAATAATGCAATTCAAATGGAAGAAATTAGAAAGATTTAATGCGCTAAAGACTTAATAAATTAAATACATATTGCAACAAAGTGTTCTCTTATACAGTGATACCTACAATAGGGTTATCTTTCCACACCTGTGTCACAACACATTCTTCAAATGAAACTTACATCCACTTGATGTTCTCCAACTCAGTGGAAGAAGTGATACAGCATCTCTGTTACACTTTATACTTTATTCACAGAAAATATGAAGATTACAAATTATATCTACAATGTAAGCTACAATAACGTGCTGAAATCAGATTTAAAGACATCTTGTTACCAAATAAGTGTTTTAATAATTAAAACAGTTTATTTGGCACCTTTGAAGGAAATTAACATTTGTATTTTTAATTTAACCTAGTTTAAAACTAGAAGATAAACTAGGTCAATCAAATGACGTTTTCCATTCCTTTTAAGACAGGAAAAGCCAGCCGAGGTACCAGCTTTTAACAAGTAAATTAAATGAATGTTTGACAGAAAGCATGCTGTTCAATATCAAAGCTCCTCATTCCATTTCTATTTTACTGCCTTTTAAATCTCCCATCTGCTTATCATAACAACATTTACACAATTTGGCCTTCCTGCTCTAGTTGGAAATTCATATGAAAACCTTCAAGAAGATAAACTATCTGAAAAATTCTTACCCAAATACTATATTTTAGTTTACATAGGGAGACTGTCAGTAAAGGAGAAAAAACTATTTTTATTTATAAATATATTTATTTATAAAATATAAAATGTATATATAATTTATAAAACAGACAAGTAGGTCAACAACTACTGAGCTATGAAAAAAAAAAAAAAAAAAAAAAAAAAAAAGCAAAGCAAAACCCAAAACCTCCCACAAATGATAAAGCCTGACAACAAACAGATTAAATTACGCTCTCTGAAATAATCTTAAAAAACTTATTACACAGAGCAATCATTACCACACAGCATGGCAGCACATTTGTAGTTAAAAGCCTATCACAATTGCTATCAAACTTAATAATGTTGTTCTTTTCAAACAGTGCTGTCTCAACTGCGACGAATCATCAACCTAGATACATATTTTATTTTCAAGTATTCTTTAGAATAAACCAATGCCTTTGATCAAAGCTATGTTGAAATTCTGCATAGCAAAACTGCCTGACAACAGAACAGTAGCAACAGTTGCTTCATAACAGAACAAAAAAGTGCATTAAAAATATAAACATTATATGGTCAATTACATTGCACCCCAAAAACTTCATGAAAGCCAACAATATTTTTAATACACTGCTGTGCTAAGTAGTTTGACTGTAGCACTCTGACCAACACAAGGATGAAAGGTTGTTCACTGTCTAGGAGATACCAATTAAATTACTACAGGACAGGTGCAATATCATCAGAAGAAGTGCTCTTTACACAGTGTAAATTTAGGTCATAATAATTCTTGCAATGAAATTTTATGGATACTAAAAGGTTACACTTGGTTCAAAAAGCAATAAACATTCATGGAAGAAAAAATTATGCCTATTAAACGCAACGACCCCACTTATAGCTCAGGAAATTCATGAGTTGGGCATTTTGAGAGGCTGGGAGTGTGGCCAGGTGAGGTTTCACTTGGTATCATCCTAGTTAATAAACTCTTTTCCTTATCTAGCCTTTATTGATGGGGAACAGGATACTGGCCCAAATGGACCTGTCTTACTCCAGTATAGACTACACTTTTTAGACGATGTATTTACCAAGAATATTAAGATTTCTTCCCTAGAAAAATGAATTTTAAATGCTTCATTGAAACATTGTTTCATTACTCTTTCTTAATATGGAAGTATTGTGTTGTAACCTTCAAATAAACTAGCAAGCATTTCATGATTAAGACTTGATCATTCAAAGCAATACTTCATTCTAGATACCTGGAAGTCAGTTGCTGAAACATTTATTGCAACTGCAAAATGTTTCCCTGTCTGCAGAAGAAACAGCATTTTACAGTGAAGGACTATGAATTTCAAAAGGCAGTAACCAGTGTGCAAGAATGAACACATGGGTAATAAGTCATTTGAAACAGATGATGCAGCAACAGAGAAATTGGCTGCATCACCCCTGTAAATATAATTCAGTCCTAAGAACTAAAGCCCTGGATTATGTAGCCAAAAGATGGGTGTAACCAATCTGAAATATGTCTAGAGAAACACTGCCAAGATTATATTTTTGATACAGTAATGTTATTGTAAGCAAAAATCCTTAATAATCTCATACTTGAGCAATCTACAATCTGCATCTTTGTATTTGCCTGTAAATGCAAACAGCCGTGTTTTCTTCAACTAAACTATTAGCAAGTACTGAGATGCTGATCCTACAGAGAAACAATAAGCTATGTTTAAAATTTAAACTAAACCCAATATATGCCTGAAATTCCAACTTTTAAGCACTGCAGCCCTCCATATTGACTGAAAATAGTATAATTTTAATGATACACAATTATCCTATTACCACACAACAAATTTTATTTAAGAATATTTTAAAATAAAAAAACCCTGCATCAAGCTGAGACATAGCTTGATGAGAATATGTTGCCCATTATTTGCCCTTATAAGTTCCTGTTTCCAGCTGCTAAAAATTTTGCTAAAATTAACTTTATCTTCTCATACAATTGCCTAGTATATTTGGGGAAGCTTCAGAAGAAATGACTCAAACATTTCTGAAACAAGGTTAGAGGAAAATATTCTATGTTACTTCCTTTAAAAAAAATTATAAGTAGTACCTCATATATGCAAATTGGTAATGGAAATGTGACAAGAGGCCTTAGTTTGTACCTTTTACTATTGCTCTTGTGCAAATCTATCCAAATGCAGACATGAAATAGGCTTTTGAAAACTTTCCATGTGTACATTAGTTCAACAAGTACACAGGTAAGTTCTCTCAACACATCTGTCTACACAGAGCATGCTTCACAATTTGCTTAACTACCTGTTTTTAATGTTATAGTGCCGGTTAGATCCAAACCCAGGGCATCTTTCCCCAGTACTCTCGATTCATCCACTCTTGCCGGTAGAGAACAAACATGAGGGTAGAACACCCAGAAGGAGAGAACACCACCACACCTAGACAAGACACTTGAGCTGGAGCTAGGCAGCTGGAATGAGGAATCAAGAAGGCAAACATCAGGTGTAAGCCATGACAAGGGAGAAATCAGAATTAAGAGAGCACTAATGGAGCCAGTAATGACTGGAGAAGACCTGAAGTTGAAGCTAATTCCCAAGTTACAAAAAAATGCTGTCAGGAAACAATACCCACTGGAAAATTGCTTTGGCTGCTTTATTGACTATTCAATGTAATTAAGGATACTCGTGCCAGCAGTTCTATTTTTGACTGAAATGGAGAAATTTACGCTATAGAAAGAAAAGAGCAAAGTCAAGGTAATTCCAGCCCTGAGAAGATTACTGTATCAATATAATTGATATTAAAAAGTAATCTATAAAGATAATTGATTTAAAGAAAATTGCTTCAAATCTAGGAAGTTATAAGTGGAAAACACCATGATAATATTGTCTACTCTACAAAACATTCTGAAGCTGGGCAGTATCACAAGCAGTGTCCCATGTGCAACCACAATTAACCTACTTACATACATGCATTAGAAAATAACCTTTAACTACACCACCACATAATATTTTAACCAGGACTCTACCTTATTCAGGCTAAACCAAAAAGCTTAAGAGTCAATTAATCAGTATTTTTCTTATCCTCTCCTTATCAATTGATTAGCCTGTGCCTTATTTACCGCACATCACTAAAATCCTTTTGTGAATTATTAACTTCCTACTGACTTTATCTGCCACGCTTATCACCACAGCATGAGAAATTCATCAGCACAGTAAAATCTCCACAAAATCTCTATAAAGGGTTTATTATAAATGAAGAACTGTAGAGAGCACTTTTTAACAATAAAGTGTCTTAATCTTGAGTATTTAAGTTCCAAAACCATCAGCGTTTCATCTTAAAGTACCTTGTTTTACACAACACTACAGATGTTCAAATGGTCTCATTTATTTGTTACAACACTGAATGCCTAATTCTTTGGCAGGTAAGGTTAAAGCCACTCGTAGGGTGGGTAGAAAATTAAGAGCACCTTTCCAAATTACAGCTAGATGGCTTATCTGCCATGAGAGGGACTATAAATACAAGAAAATAATTCCTACTGTAGGGTAGCTTCTAAATGTTTCAGGCATGAAACTATCCTTGGTGCTTTCATAATTCCCTGCTTCCTTCACTACTCACATTGTCATGCCAGAAAGGGAGACAGAGGGCTCCACAGACAACAGCTTCCTGGCTGAAACTATTCTCACCAATTCCTAGGGCTAGTCCATCAAGTGAATTTGTTAATAAAGTGGGTATCTTGTGCAGGAAAACAAACACCCACCACCACCACCACCCCCACCCCCCCCAAAAAAAAAAGCATAGCTGAAGAACCTTTCTTTGGGAGCTAGAATTCACTCTACGTAAGCCATCCTTCAAGCTACAGTAGTGTGCAATGTTGCTCCTTAAAACCTTAAATGAATAAATATCCATCTAAATTAAAGCCTTTTAGGCTAATGATCAATAAAAATATTTCTTTAAGAATTTATGGACCTTCTGAATTCACAATGTATTTCACAAGGGGAAGCAAGAAAACTACAGTGTTGGCCATTGTTTGCCAAGCAACATGGGATACAGCTATAAGAATTCAGCACAGTGAAAAACGCTACCCAAGTAATGCTTTGGTCAAGTGAAGTTGGATCAAGTTGTCAAGCGACAATAAAGTCAAGTTGGATGAAGCTGTCAAGTGACAATACTTTTCACTTTGAGGCTTAGGTTAGTACCCTTAAAAGGCTATAAAAAAAATAAAAGCAATGGAAGCATAAATAAGGTAAATTACACTTAAAAACACTGAAACTCTTCATCAACGCCCCCAGAGGAGATGAGCTTACATACTTTGGAAAACTGACCAAAAACAATCATAGATTTTCAGCAGTTGTCAAACAAGCTGGAATCGCTAGTCACTCAGGAGGCTGTTGCCCTCTGTCAGTCAGCAAATCCATCCTGTAATGTGGCTACAGCTGTGGGATTGCACAAGCATCCTCTCCCTCCAGTCCAGGTCAGAATTAGTTCTATGTCTACTTTATTGCTGTGACACACGGGAATAGCTGTCAGAACAGCAACTGAAATAAATCCCTTTTTCTATTAGCAGTGCAGCTGCACTGAAAGTTGCTTGGGGTTTTGATTTTGAGGGACAAGGGACAATGACTTAGAAGACCATATCCTACTCCATTTTTGATGTAGTAATGACTGGGGGGGGGGGAAGAAAAAAGCCTGAGATCATCTCCTTTGCTATTGTGTCAACATACAAATATTGCAAACAAATGTACAAAAATAAGGCATACCTGATGGCTATCAATAATCATTCGAGTGTCACAGTATGCAGAAAGATATTATTTGTATGAATAAACAATCATAATGTCTACAAGAAATATGAAGTCCAACATTAAGACTTTCGACCAAGTTTAAGCAAACTCCCACAACTGAAACTAAATAATCTCCCATTTAAAGCATCTAAGAAAAGGAAATTAATGTTGCCGGTGTTATGAAGACAGTCATGCCTTTCCTTAGCACAGAAGTCCCCTTCTCAAAATAACCCCACAATTCCTAGTAGAAGCTAGCAGATAAAATTGTATTAGAGAACAGTACATTGAAACAAAGACTTCAGCAACTTGACAAATAATAAAATACTGGGTTATCTTTACAGAGAATATTGGTAAACACGCAAATTCTTAGAAGACTGATTAGAAACCTTTGCATGAGACTGGTACTGTACATGGAAATAGTCTTACACAATAATCATAAGCCTTTTTATGCATATATTGTTGTTATAACAATCAGAGGTACCTGAAGGTTAAAATCTAAATTTTTTTGTAGGTTTTGAGGTATTCTCAGTCTAAACATTAGATTTCAAATTGCTAAAAGCAGACTGCTATTGGCCACCAGGATAAAGTCATTAAGACTTCAAAAAAGTGATCCTATTTTATCCTCCGATAAGACAATAAGGATATTTTGCATTTATTAAAGAAAGTGAACAGCTCATTTTGCATTCCTAATCTTTACATTCATAAGCAAAAAATAATTTCTCATGAATGTTCTTCTTCGCAGCCTTCCTGCACTGAAAGGCCACACTTTTCAAAAGCTGGTTTCTATAAACAGTTAAAATAAAGGGCAACAACTGCTTGTAAGAGTAGCTTAACTTATGATCGATCAATCAAGTGTTCACCTTTTGTCCATCACTCTCATTCAGATTAAGGAACTGCATAAAGAAAAATATTTCAAAGTTTTCCTATTTCACCATGATCAAACGAGGTCATTTATACAGAGATTAGTATACCCTGTACACTAATAAAATAGTACATCTGAGCAGTAGCCTTTAAAATGATTGCAGCAAGCAGGCCAAAGAAACCGTAACCAAATTGTCTTTGGGAAAAAGCTTCCTTTAATGAATGCTACACAAATACTTCTCACCACCACCCCCCGCCCCACCACTCCGTATCAGACTATATTATCAGACTACATTATGGCCAAGATAAGCAAATAATAAAATAAATAAATAAATAAATACAAATCAGGCATTGCATTCAGGCAGAATGTAATCTTAAAGAAGCAGTCAAGTCCTCCTCCTCCTCCACTTCCTATTCTCATTGCCTCTGTTGTGGCATACTCCAAGTTATTTTGTAGCTGTGTATGAAGAGGAGGTTTTATTTGCATTGGCCAAGTACTGACCACAGTCTTGAGCACTACTGAAAAGACAAACACCACTTCACAAATAAAAGTGGACCTCTTAACCTCCCAAGGGTGGTGATTTCAATTTCCCCAAAATTGTGAAATATATAGGGTTCATTCCACGTCCCAAAATACTTAGTAAGATTAAATTACATTCAAGGCAATGCAAATTTATTCTTCTTTAATACAAGGAACTATTTACTTTGTGAGTATGAAGGTAAATATAGTCTCCAAAGAAAAACATATATTTAGGTAATTTTAACATCTATCTTCCAGTTTTCAAATCCATTTTACTTCTTGACACAATACAGAAGTCTACAGACATGAAAGTGGAAGTAATAGAGGACAATTCTTTAAACCAATGTTACTGATCTCCACATCCATTCATAGTATTACAGATACAAATCGAAAAAGGTATTCACTTATTATTCTTTGCTACATCTCCACTGTAACATGAAAAACATTTATCATTCCAAGGTAGGCTCCATACAAAATATTTGATACATTCTACCCTCTCCCTTATGGAATGCTTTGAAGCTTTCTACAATTATTCTCAACAGCCAAGTCCACAGATGTACTTTTCTTGGAAAAACACGAAGTTGTTTGTTCCAAGATCAGTAATGCAGGCCCTACATGAAAAAAAAAAAAAAAAGAAAAAAGTTGGATGTACTTATTTCACAAAGCAACCAAAGACTCAAAATTTTGCCTTAAAGTTGTAAGTGATGTTTGCTCTAGGCAATCTTCACTGCCTGAAGACAGGGAGACTGTATGAATGTGCACACGCACACACATAATAAAAGCCCGTTGATTCTGTATCATGATTATGTTGTGCTACATGGATATTCTATAAAATACTGTCATGACAAGCTTAAAACCAAAAACCTTTAAAAATTAGCTTGGTAGTGGTGATGTAAAGAGAGCAGTTTTCTCCATGTTCAAAATTTTCCAGTCTCAGACAATAACACGGGACTTGATTTTTAAGATCTTTTCCTCATGGAAAGTCCTCTTCCTGGACACTCATGTGAAAATAAGAGTAGAAAAAGGCTAAAAATGCCTTACATCTTAATTACTTGTTCAGTTTTCAGTCACATCCCAAATCACTCAACAGAAACATAGTCTTGCAGTTTGGAGGATAGCCATTTTTTTTATGTCTGCATTCTTCCCATCTCTCTCCTTCCCATGAAATCAAACTGAAAGGTAACAAATACAACACAAACACTTTCTCAATGTATGATCATGTGAAAACAGCTGCCAAAAATACAGTATCAAGAATTTAGCAAGACACAAAGCAGGAGAAGACATTTGCTCAAACAACAAGAATAACTGTAGTTTCAATGAAAAATATTACTTACAGCAAAGATTTTAAACCAGTCTGTAATTAGTACCTGGTAAATGGCTTCAGGGGAGAGAAGTTATTCCACATTTGCTTGCAGTGCCTACTCACTCCTCTCTTGTATGCAGCCAACAAACAGCAATATAGCTACTAGCATGGTAAGTCTTAATTCTGTTTCTTACCCTACCTCTTATTTACTAAATGTGATCAAACAGCTATATGTGAAATTGTCACTGTAAACTTCTAGAATTAACACATACAGTGAGTATGAAACTTGATGTTTTTATGCAAGGACTTGTTTGAGCAGGTACATTACAGCTCCTCAACTAAATCATGATCAGAAGCCCTGATTGCTATGTAAGCAGGATATTTTCCTTTGTAAGCTGGTTTAAGAATGACTGGTTATAATTGATTTAAACTTGATTTGGTGCAACATTAGCATATGTTTTGCAAAATACTACAATAAAAATCTGAATAACTTTGGAACATTTGGAGACCACTGGAAAATGCTTTTATCAGTATCATACTAAAAATACCTTTAAAAGCTACTAATTAAATGCAAATGTGTCTTTCAATAGAGAGAAATCTCTATTGGAATTCAAGTAGTTCTATGGGAGGATACCTATAGAGATTTTTCTTTGTAAGTTCAATTAATTTTGTTGCCTTAAAAAATAAATAAATAAATAACAAGAAGATACGTGAAAGGAAGCCTAAATGGGAAGAACTCTGAACTCCACACACACTGCTCCAGGCACAGACCCAAACAAGAGGAAGTGATACTACAACCCCATCCACAAAAAGGGATTGAGTCATCTCTTTCATTGGCACTTCAGTGACAAGTTTGGGGTTTTGGTTTTTAGTTTTTTAAGATCTACCCACAGTTACTACAAAATCTACTCAGTTTATGTCTCCAACAAAAAGATTTGACTGGAAACTTAGTTATGCTCAGCTGCATAAAAAATAAAAGGAATATTAAGCAACACTGACCACGTTGCTCCAATAGAGAAATAGTCTTCCGGTTTATCAAAAATATTTTAAATCACTTTAACACGAAGCTAAATATGGAAAAAAGCACAAGAAGTTGATTAAGACATCATCAGTTCTCTTTTTAAAGGCTGGAACAATTCACATCCTCTGTTCTTTAAAGTACTCTACATTTCCATGGTATAGAAGTCATTATCACTATTGGTACCCACTGAGCAACACTTCTGGTAGTTTAATAAATAACACCTAACATGTTAGAGTAAATGAGTGCTGTATTTGTATGTTTGTTTATTTTGCCTTGGCTCTTCCTGGACTTTTTCTTGTATATTCCCTATTGAGAAGATGGTAATTATTTAGTATATCTGTCACATACAAGATCAATATTATCTCTTGCTTAATCCAAAATAGCCCAGTTGTAGCCTTCCTTTCATTTCTCCAGACATTTTTAAAAGGCATATTTTTACTTCAAGCAAAAGCGTGTATTTTTTAAACAATTTATGATTTTTAACTGTATTCTCCTTCTGCCACACAGTAATTAAAACTCTTACTGAAACCGTTTTTAGTTGCCTGAGGAAGTGGGGCTCTTTTTCTACCCACTGGTCCTCCTAACAGCAAGCTTTAGAAAGCTAGAGATTTCAGAGACACAAAGCTCCTAAAAGTTTTGGTAGATGGAGGGCTGAGCAGAACAATTTCAAAAGAGTAACTCCATCAACCCACCAGCAGAAACACTGCGCTACAAGTTCGACAGTTCCCAGCTCCTTACAGCCTGCTGGCTGACCTGCGCTCACATTGCTCCTCTGTGCTCTGCCTTTGTATGATATCTGCCATTCAGGTTATTTTCCCCACAGAATATTGCTCATTCCCAACCAAGTTGGCAAGAAAGAGCACACGTGCATGTTGAGGTTCAGCACAGTTTGGGATACAGGACTCATTCGTATGAAATCAGACATTACTTGTTCTCCCGCATATGTTTTTCTCTCCGTTTTATCTTAATAGGATTGCTTTACTTTGAACCAAAAGCAAAGTGCTTTCCCAGTCTTGCCAGAAATTCAGAAGTGCTTTTTTCCTTTTAGCCTTGGCTGTATGTGCCATGTACTATTACGAGTTGGAGAGAGGGAGGGAGAGAATAGAAACATGTTCCCTCTACTTGGTCTACAAGATGAACATGTTGAGGGCCACCCCATCCAGGCAAACAAGCATTTTTAACAGAATGAGTGCATTCTCATGGTATTGCAAGTATAAACACACAAGCACCATAATGGACAAAATAGAAGATATTTAAATAATAAAGGTCGATCCATGTCAGCCAATACATCCATAAAAGTCAAGCTATACAGTTAGGAATGGCTGCTCTAGAATATACCAGTAACTACCGATCTGCAATCTTCTGCAGACAGAAAGGCAGTTGAAATTTAAAAGAATACTGAATAATCATGACAAAACAATTATCCTTTATTATTTGTATTTTAACTCTAAGTAGTAACAAAAACTCTATGAACAACAGAGCTCCAAAGACTGACTCTTACTCCCACTTTCTCCTCAAGTTCAAAGTGCTTTTCAGATGTTTTTGCACGTTTGGTCCAGAGAGAAAGTAAACATGTTTTATTTTCAAATACTTTCACAACTTTTATTATCTGAAAAGGTGATAAAATTCCAATGTATACACTCTATTCAGAATTTAGAATAAGATTGGAGCAGCCTGTGCCCAAAGTTTTACAGACTGAAATGGAGAAGTTAGCAGCTTAATTAAATTTAAAGATCTAAATATAGGAACAATTTACTGGACAGCAGTATGAGATGTGAATTTATAGTGCAGCACCTCTTCCTTATTAGCAGTTCCTGCATCCACACTTCCACTGCAACAAATCTCAAGTAACCTTCTTTGTGTGAACTGCCTCGTGTTCCTTGCATGTGCCAAACAGTAGGAGTTACTATGGAACATTAACACGTACAAAGCTACTATGTAAATTACCCTGTCATAAGTTGCTTGCATGTCCAGAACTTCACTGTACTGACTTACTTTCAACCTTAGTGTTGAAGACTCATCTGACCAGCAAATGAGCAGCTTTAACCCTCGCCAAATAAACGCTAAACTGAAGAAGCTGCCGTTCCACATCAGCCAAAGCCAGTCTCACTGCTGTCAGGATCCCAATCCTCTTGCCCTGCCCCAGCCACAAAGTCCCAACTACTCCCTTTGCCTCAGCTGCAGAACTCATGCGGCTGTCCAGCTAAGCTGAGCTATTTCAGTGTGTTCAACTAGTGACCGATTAACTTGTGTGCTCTTCTCCACTCCCACAAACAACTGAATGGTTCCCAGAAGCTAACACACAGCAACTTAGTACCAAAGCAAAAGGAGTGGGGCTGCGCAGCTAGGGGTGGGACAAAAGGGAAGAACAGGGCAGGACCAGGACAGTCAGCAGACAGTTCTGCTTAGGCTGCTATGAGAACACAGGTCAATTACGCCAAATCCACCTAAGCCTCACAGGACTTCTTATATTTAGACAGGTCTATAGTAACTGTAAGAAATATTAATATAATAATTATTATTCAAATATCATAGAATCACAGAATGGTTTAGGTTGGAAGGGCCCTTGAAGATCATCTAGTTCCAATCCCCCTGCCATGGGCAAGGACACCTCCCACTAACCCAGGTTGCTCAAAGCCCCATCCAGCCTGGCCTTGAACACCTCCAGGGATGGGGCCTCCACAACTTCCCTGGGCAATCTGTTCCAGTGCCTCACCACCCTCAGAGTGAAAAATTTCTTCCTGAGATCTAATCTAAATCTCCCCTCTTCCAGTCTGAAGCCATTGCCCCTCGTGCTATCACTACATGCCCTTGTAAAAAGTCCCTCTCCAGCTTTCTTGTAGGCCCCTTTCAGATACTAGAAGGCTGCTACAAGGTCTCCCTGAAGCCTTCTCTTCTCCAGGCTGAACAACCCCAACTCTCTCAGCCTGTCCTTATAGCAGAGGTGCTCTAATCCTCTGATCATCTTTGCTGCCCTCCTCTGGACCCGCTCCAACAGGTCCATGTCCTTCTTATGTTGGGGGCCCCAGAGCTGGACACAGTATTCCAGGTGGGGTCTCACAACAGCAGAGTAGAAGGGCAGAATCACCCCCCTCGACTTGCTGGCCACGCTTCTTTTGATGCAGCCCAGGATGCGCTGGCTTTCCAGGCTGCGAGCGCACGTTGCTGGCTCATGCTGAACTTCATCCACCAACACCCCCAAGTTCTTCTACTCAGGGCTGCTCCCAATCCATTCTCCACCCAGCCTGTATTTGTGCATGGGTCCGCCGTGACCCACGTGCAGGACCTTCCACTTGGCCTTGTTGAACTTCATGAGGTTTGCAGAGATCCCTATACTACTACAAAGTAGTTTTTCATATTTACCCATTACAGATTAAAACTTTTAAAAAAGATTCAGTGTGTATTTTTATTCTTTTTTTTCACTTGCCTCAATCATTTTTTATAACACATCACAATCTAATAATCAAATCTTTAGTCTCTCACCTCATGATACACTAATGCAGTCTTTCTTCTAAATCTGCCTTAGATCAGTGACTCCAAATGTGAATAAATATCTCAGAAAGAAAGAAAGGAAAAATTCCTATGGAAATAACTATACAAATAAAACAATATACAGGCATCTTTGAGTAAAATTTTTTTGAAGGCCATGGCATTGCCCCCCAAAAAGCGCAACAGATAAAAATAGTAAGGCATAAGGCTTTTCTTGGTTTTGGAATAAAACTGCACAAAGGGAAAGACCTACAAAATACAGGAACTGAAGGATCTTAATCTGCTAAATCTAGTCTTCTCTCAAAGTGCTGTTTGAAGTAATTTTATGAATTGCACTAAAAGTAACAGTATGTTTGTTTACTTTAAAAAAAAAAAAAACCAACCCAAAACTAAATCCAAGGTTTTGATTTGCCTCAACTGGGCAAGGAAT
>VFFE01006941.1:610305-663663 GCA_008921705.1 Burhinus oedicnemus
GTACGGGGCAGGGAGAGGCGGGCAGCGGCATCTGGCAGCGGCGCCCGCATCCAGCCGGCGCCGATGCCCCTCGGGCAAGGGGGCGGCGGAGCCCCCCGCCGCGCCTACGAGGGGAAAGGAAGGCGGGGGCGGGGGAGCGGGCTGCGCCCCGACAGCGCTACCGCCCCCTCCGCCGGGCGCAGCCCCCGCCACACGGCGCCGGGGCCTGGCGGGCGAGGGCCGCCTGGCACAATAGGCACCGGGCGGATGGCGGGGCGGAGAAACGGCGCGACCCCGGCCCCTCTCCCCGTCACGGCTCCCGCCCGACCCGCGGCCAGGGCGGCAGCATCCTCACTCACCCCTTCGAGGAGGCTCGCCGCGCTGGGGAGGGGCTGTCCCTGGTGGTGGTGCCGCCGCCGCTGCTGCTCACTGAGCCGGCATCCCCGCGGGGCGGGGGCGGGGCGCTCCGGTCAGTGTCCCTCTGGCAACGGCTCCGACGTTATTCCCGGCACATAGCGGCTAACGGGCAGAGCGGGGCACGGCACTGCGCAGGCGCCGCCCCAGCGCACACAATGCGGGGGGGGGGGCGCCGGGGGCGGCGGTGCGCAGGCGCCAAGGGCCGAGCGGCGGAGGGGCCGAGCTGCGCCTGCGCCAGCGCCAGACAATAGCTTGCTCCGCGCTGGCCACAGGGCGCCCACTGCGCATGCGCCCAGGGGAGGTAAACAGCTCTTCCCCCGCCTTCTCCCCCTCGGCCATGACTGGACCTGCGCTTTCCCCCGCCGCTGCGGGCCCGGGGACGTAGGCGGAAGAGCCGCACTGCGCGCAGGCGCGAGTGCAGCCGCAATCCACAACAAAGGGGAAAGGCGAGGCCGCGACCACCCTCCTCCTCCCGCCGCCGGCTGCGGGAGATGAGGAGCCAGCGGGGACTCCACCTCCCAGGGCGCACAGCGCGGCGCGCTGCATGCTGGGACCTGTAGTTTTTTTGGGGGCCGTTCCCGGGGGGGGGCGTGGCGGGTCCCGAGCGCCGCCGGGCTCAGCCGCGGCGGGGGTGGTGGCGGCGGCCGGCGGCGGGTAGCAACGGCCGACGCTGAGGAGGCGGAGGGGTTGCCCGCACGCGCCGTGGGGGCTGTGGTTCTCCCGGGAGCCCGCGGCGCTTGCGGAGCGCGGGAAGGCAGAGCGGGTCGAACCGCTGTTGGCCACCGGCGCCGGCTGCTTCCCCGGGGACTGGCGGCGTCCTCATGCGGGCGCCCCGCGGGGAACCCGCCCTGGAAGAGTCCCTGGAGCGGTACCAGAGGCGCCTCCGAGGTGAGCGGGCACCGCCGCCGCGGCGGGGAGGGGGCGGGCTGCTTCTCCTGCCGGCCGCTCTCGCCTCAGCCGCTGCTCGGTTCTGCGGGAGGGCTCCGCCGTACTCGACTGTCCCCCGTCCCGCTGAGCGCCCGCGGGCGGGGAGCGTTGCGGTCCCGTGTGGGCTGTTGGGGCGGTGCGGAGCCGGCGGGCGCGGGGGCCGGGCCGTCCCGCCACTCTCCTGGGCGGCCGGGCTGAGGGAGGCAGCGGGCGGCGGGAGTGAAGTTGCTTCTGGTCCTGCCTAAGGCGGAAGGTGGTGCAGTTAATACTGTCACACGTAGGTGTCTGAGTGTAACTTGGCTTCGACGAGGCCGCTGCCTATTTTGGTGGGTTTCTTTCCTGTTTTTTTCGTGTAAGAGTTGTAACTGTCATTGAAACATCAAATTCTAGAGAGGTGGTAAAGAAGAGGGTGCAAATCAGTTCGAACGAGTGATTATTTCCCCTGTCATAAACTCTTTTCATACCTGCCTTGTTATCTGAGAAGCATTGCATACAGGCTGACAGAGAAACCTCATGAAGTTCAACAAGGGCAAGTGGAGGGTACTACACTTGGGGAGGAATAACCCCATGCACCAGTACAGGTTAGGGGCTGACCTGCTGGAAAGCAGCTCTGTGGAAAGGGACCTGGGAGTCCTGGTGGACAACAGGATGACCATGAGCCAGCAATGTGCCCTTGTGGCCAAGAAGGCCAATGGCATCCTGGGGTGCATCACGAGGTGTGTGGCAAGCAGGTTGAGGGAGGTTGTCCTCCCCCTTTGCCCTGGTGAGGCCGCATCTGGAGTACTGTGTCCGGTTCCGGGCTCCCTAGTTCAAGAAGGACAGGGAACCGCTGAAGAGGATACAGCAGAGGGCTGCAAAGATGATTAGGGGGCTGGAACATCTTTCTTACGAGGAAAGGCTGAGGGACTTGGGACTTTTTAGTCTGGAGAAGAGAAGGCTCAGAGGAGATCTCATTAATGCCTATAAATGCTTAAAGGGAGGGTGCTGGGAGGACGGGACCAGTCTTTTTGCAGTGGTGCCCAGTGATAGGACAAGAGGTAATGGGCACACACTTGAACTTGTTACTTAGTTCCATCTAAACATGAGGAGGAACTTCTTTCCTTTGAGGGTGGCAGAGCACTGGAACAGGCTGCCCAGAGAGGTGTTGGAGTCTCCGACTCTGGAGACGTTCAAAACCCGCCTGGATACCGTCCTGTGCTACCTGCTCTGGGTGTCCCTGCTCTGGCAGGGAGGTTGGACTAGATGGTCTCCAGAGGTCCCTTCCAACCCCTGTGATTCTGTGAGAGCACCTTAATGTCTCAGCTATGGCACCTGGGTTTTACCGGCCTTCAGGCTGTCTCTGACTAGTCAAAGTAAGTGTCCAAATTCTGAAGAAAGCCGGTAGATAATTTGTGGGTATATCACCCCACTTGGTACAAAAAGTTGTGTTCTGGACACAGTGCCCACACATCGCGTGTTGTCACACTAGTGAATTAAATGCTTAGGTGCAATATGGGAAATGTCATTGCAAAAAGATAAAACAATGGAAATATTTTTTAATAGCTACATGATACTTAGCAAATATTTTATATTTCCTTCTCAAAATAGCATCAGTTCTTTGTGCTGAGGTTGGATTTTATTTGTTCCAGAAGACAGAACTTTGAAGAATCGTCCCTATTTACTTCCCCTGTAGATTAAGTGGACGTGTAGCTGCTGCTTGGCACTTGCAGGTAGAACAATCAAAATGACAAATATCAGAGCATCTCTTGATAAGCGTAGAGTTCCTTTTGGGATATGTAAAGACAATGAATAAAAGCCTATGAATTGCCATACATAGACATGGATTATCTTAGTACTGTGTCATGTTTCCTTTTTCTGTGGATAAGTATGGAAACCCAGAAGATAATTTTCCTGTACTGGATTTGGACTTTCATGGAGGCAAAGTGTTTCTCCTATGACTTTTATTGACAAAGGAGGGGTGATAAATTAGGATTTTAAAATCCTAGCTGAACACATATGATTTTGCTGCTTAATAAATCTTCTAATGGCAGTACTTTTCTGTTTCAAGACAGTATTGTCACTCACAGCGACATAGCTTTGTTTAGAAAGGTCACACTTTAAGGGTTTTTGTTAATTTCTGCTGCACTAGTATAGGCATAAGTACAAGCTCAACCAATGTGTTTAAACATCTTGTGAAACACACCAAATTTTATTTTTAGAGTGCTTGTGATTATCTTTTACCTAGAATACTTCTTCAGGCTTGTTTGCTTGCTTTTATGCAGATCTAGGAAGGGGGCTACGCTGTTACTGAAACATTTTATGAATTGATGGTCTCCTGTGGTAGCTCAGTGGTTGACCTGCCATTTCATTTTAGGCAATGAAGGCCGGTCAATGCTGGCATTTTGGATTACTGGCAAGCTCAAAAGGTGGCATGCAGGCAGTGGAGAAGGCAGATTTCTTCTGTTCATCCTCGTTTAAGGAGATGTGGAGATGGATTGGTGTGTTTAAATTCTGGAGTGTGCGGGCAGCATGCTGTGCTCAATATCCATCCTGCTGGGGCATCCAGCCACTGCTGGATATAATAGTTATGTTGAGGCACCTGGACTCCCTGCAAAATGTGATGTTCTCAGCTTCCTTAGGTGGTAACAGCAGGTGAAGCCAAAGACCCTCAGTCTCCAAGCCTACTATGTATTCCTGTAATTTCCGGATGCTTAATACTTCTCTATGCAAATGTTCTTGTGTGAGTGTAGTTTGGTAAGCTTGGTAAAGACTTTATAGTTCGTTCCTTGATTCAGACCAGGCTTGTCATGAAAATATGCTTTTGTAGCATTTTGCAACAGAGCTCCAATCTTTCTGATTTGTGTTAGGATCTTTTTGCATTTTAAATGTTCCAATGGAATTTCTCCTTCAACTAGAAAATCTGTTGGAGTGCTTGGGGACTATCATATATATGATATCTTCATAGTTGTGACGAGCTTCTAGGCTTTTGATGTGTGGAGTTTTGAAGCATGCCTTTGTACCAAGTTATCTGGACATTGTAAGTGACCTCTTTAACTCTCTCATATCTTCACAAGGCCTTTCTTAAGAATTTTGCATCTCGAGCTGTTTATAAGACTAGTATTAGAGCTCACCATATCAAATGATTGAATGCATGTGTTCTGTTGATACAACTTATTTTCATTTTATCTATTTCTGACTGGATCCCCTTACACTGGATCCATTATGTTTTTTAAATAATTTCAGAACATGACCTTCTGGTGGCTGTTTCCCTTTTCCATTCTGGGAAACATGGATTATTTTTTTTTCCATACAATGCCAAGATAGGTTTGATTTTGTACATGCAGGGATGCCTCTCAGTGGGTAGGTATCAGTAGAGTATTATCACAAACGTAACCCCAGTGCAGGGTGATAGAACATAAGTTCCATTATGTTTCTCAATGAGCGTCTTTATTTCTCAGCAATGTACAGTTTTTAACTCCTTTGACCTGTACAGCATTTCTCACACCATTACCACTACTGTTAGGAATTTACTGCAGGATAAATAGATCAGTATTATTCCCTAAATTGTCAAACTTAATTCTTTCCCTATTTTTCTTATATAGTTATACAGCTTGAGATTTTTCTCCAAATTCAGATAATTTCCGTTATCTGGATTCTGGAATTTCAGGTGGCATGCCTTGGACATTGTTTGATGGTTTTGAAATACAGCATTCTTAACTGCCTGTAATGCTTGATGTTATCTGGACCCGGGCTAATACTTGGCAACAGGTTATCATCACCCATGCTAGAGATCAGAAGAATCATTTTACAGCCTTACTCAGTTTGATGAAAGGGCATATAAGTTCTCAAAGAGCAATCAATTACTTCAGTGCAGCATCCTTTGTCATAAAAGGAAATCCCTCAGAAGACTGGGACACAGGGAGCCCAGGTGTTCAGTAAATGGAGTCTAGTGGCCAGAGGACAGAAAGCCAGACTTTGACATACCTGATGGAGACATAACTGGTCTTACAGCCCAACAGAGAGGTTCTGATGAAATCACAAAGGTCCTATAACAGGACTTTTCCTGAATAGTTTTAGACCTCGTATAATAAAAGTCTTTAATGTTGTGTGTAATGCAGAGTTAAGAGAGTGGTATTTGTACAGTTAGGGTTATTAGGTTACTGTGTAAACTTTCCCACAATTGAGACCATTTCAAATGAGCCTCAAAGTCTTTAGAAGATAATAACATTTGTAATAAAAAGTTAATCTCAAGGGAATAGAGGTATTTTGTAAAGGAGAGTAAGTGCTGTGCTATTGTATTCACATTAGTAACTGAAAATTGGCAGGCATAGTGTGAGTGTCCAATGGGCCTTCTACTACACCAGAGCCAAGAGCAGAGTGTGATGGCTTCCTGCTACTTTCCTCCTTTCTCCCAACACCAGTAAATATAGGGAACAGACTATTTAGAGCCCACTCCTTTGTTGCTAGCATTCACCTGGTTCCTTGGACAGAGAACTGTTAACTTATTTTTTTTTTATGTTGAATTTTCTGCCTGTTTAGTAAACAGCACTGGCTCACTTTTGGGGAGGAGCAAAGGAGGGGGAGACCATCCTTTCTAGGTACAGTGCCTGGTATAGGCATCTTGTAAATCTACCCTAGGAAAACGTGGAAATTATGTTCTGTATTCCACTGCATTGCTGAGTCAGTGTCCTATGTAATTTCAGAGAATGAAGATGCAAGCTGTTAGAGGAAAGGATAAAAATATGAGACTTCTACAAATAAAATTTTATTTTGTGGCTGCTTTATGTGACTCCAAAAATAAAGTAAGAGAGATTTGAAGTCAAAGCCATCCTAGGAAAAATGAGTATGTGGCCCAGCTCTCCAAGTTAGCTGTGCCACTGAAGCAGCTAAGAATTACATTGTAAATGGTAATCTATAATGGTAAATTTTTGGCTTCAGCTTTTTATTTTTACTTGGCAATTGTTTCTAAGTGTTCTGCTGAACAGAGCACATAACGTTTGTTTAAGGGTGGAGAATCTGTCATACGGAACTTTATGTTCTGCAGAAAGGGCTGGTTTAGGAACTCATGACAATGAATGCTGCAGCCCCAGAGAACAGTTTCCTCTTAAAGCTGATAATTTCGTAAAAGCTGTGTGAAAACCACGTATCTCTCATGTAATGCAAAGCAGCTATGAAGACCAAGAAAGCAAATCAAATCAATCCATGATTCATTATTTTGAAACATCTGCATGTTAAACACATAGAATCATAGAATGGTTTGGGTTGGAGGGGACCTTGAAGATCATCTAGTTCCAACCCCCCTTGCCATGGGCAGGGACACCTTCCACTAGACTAGGTTGCCCAAAGCCACATCCAAACTGGCCTTGAACACCTCCAGGGATGGGGCATCCACAACTTCCCTGGACAACCTGTTCCAGTGCCTCACCACCCTCACAGTAAAGAATTTCTTCCTAGTATCTGATCTAAATCTACCCTCTTTCAGTTTAAAACTGTTACCCCTTATCCTATCACTACACTCCCTGATGAAGAGTCCTTCCCCATCTTTCCTGTAGGCCCCCTTGGAAGGCTGCTATAAGGTCTCCCCGGAGCCTTCTCTTCCTCAGGCTGAACAACCCCAGCTCTCAGCCTGTCCTCATAGCAGAGGTGCTCCAGCCCTCTGATCATTTTGTGGACCTCCTCTGGACTCACTCCAACAGGTCCATGTCCTTCTTATGTTGGGGGGCCCCAGAGCTGGACGCAGTATGCTAGGTGGGGACTCGCCAGAGCAGAGTAGAGGGGCAGAATCACCTCCCTTGACCTGCTGGCCACGCTTCTTTTGATGCAGCCCAGGATGCGGTTGGCTTTCTGGGCTACAAACGTACGTTGCCGGCTCATGTTGAGCTTCTTATCCACCAACACCCCCAAATCTTTTTCCTCAGGGCTTCTTGAATCCATTCTCTGCCCAGCCTGTATTTGTGCTTTTTGAGGCCTGGCTAATGCACAGCCTGGTATCACTCATTGCTACTGTTGAATGTTTACATGTAAAATTGTATCAGCTTAGGTAGTAATTGATAGGATACTTTGTCTCAAAGCTGTCATCTGTATGTTAGTAGCATGGTAGCACACCTGTGTTTAGCAGCCAATAAAGAATGGTAAGTAAATTCCAAGATGACAAACACAATGAAAACTTACAAGCCAATTCTCAGTTTCAGTATCTTTAAGCAATTTTTCGAATGAAATGCTACCCCAGAAGAGGTACATGATGTACGGTTTTAGATTTCTAAATGTCAATAGAAACAAAGTCAAAGTTGATATACTTTTGGACAGGTTATTCTTTAAACAGGCATCATCTTTCTGTTTTCACTAACTGGTCTAATTGTCTGTTTTGTCAGTTACTGTTTCACACAAATTCTACAGTGTTAATTTTTCTAAGACCTAAAGAATCAGTGTAGTTCCTTCTCTAACTTTCTAGGGCTGTTTTCTGATTGGGAACCATAGGATATCACTGACCTGTTTGTTGAAATTATAGCTAGTAACTTCTAGTCATCTTCCTATAAACATTATTAGAACTGGAGCCTTAGTTTAGATGAAGACTTACGGCAACTTTTTCATGCAGTTGTAGTTTGTTTTCTTCACTTTATGTTACTTAACACTTCTACCAACTGGAGTTATTTTCCATGTCTTTCAGGCAATTCTGTTGTTTTGGATGGTTGGTTCCTTTGCTAAGCTCTCCATTAGGTCCCAGAGTATTTTCTATGGCATTTCTGAGTTCATGAATGAGGTAGCTTTGTTGCTTTCCTTTAAAGGAGTGCTTTTTATAGACAGTCTTGGACAGTGTCTGAAAAAACATCTTTTGTTTAGGCAATGCAAACATGGTTCAATGCCTCCTCTGTTTTTTCTGTTTTCACTTCAGTGGCAAATTGTTCTCACTATGATTTCAGCCCCCCCCAGCTTTGGAAATACAGCTACCTCTTCCATATTGTATTTTACTTCAGAGGGTCCTGACTCTCATCTTTATCTTAATTTTTTTTGTAACAAGTTGAATGGATCTGTACTGTGTCTCTAATGTAAAAAAAAAAAAAGTTGTTGTTCAGCAGTAGTATTGACATTCCTGTTTAAAAAAAAAAAGTTATACCAATTATATTTATACAAAGATACTTCTCTCGAAAAAGAATATCTATACTATATTTTCAGAGTGTAATACTTAGATTTTCTAGTTATAGTGAGTACTGAAAATAACCAGACTCATCAATGCAACCTTCAGGACAGAGAAGTATCTTTAGGCAGTGTGTAGAATATATGGCATGTACTTTTTGAAGATTAATGAATGTTTCAGTCAGGGCCATATTGGTTTTTTGTAAAGCATTATGCTTAACTGAACTTAGTCTAGTCCAAAGTTGCATTCATGTTTAGATGAGTTGAGGGGTAGGAATATCTTTATACCTAGAACAGTATGGTCTTGATCCCGGGTTTGGATCACTGGTTGCTTCTGTCTCTCAAATAATAAGCAGTAATGTATTTCTTTCTAATAGGTGTTTGGTCAGCTATGTCATCGCTAAGGCATTAGATAAGTTATCTGCCTGTCCCTTGTGGCAAGTACTGCCTGTGATTTATACATTGTAGTTGACAATTTGACAACATTTTTGTGGAGCAGTTTCATCTTTTTTTTTTTTTCTTTAATGTATTGGGTTTGATCCATCAGGTTTTGTTGCTAGCTTGCCATTTTTCATAATCATCTCAGATCCTTTAAACACTGAATGCCAAAGAGCTTTATAGTAAATAATTTTTTTTTTAAGTTTTAATACAGATAAGTCCGATTTCATTTATACCCTCAGTTGTTCCTACAGGAAGTAACACATAATGAAGTTTTATCATATAATGGAAATATATGTTCAAATTTTATTCATAAAGTCTTGTTAAGATGTAGAAAACAAAAATGCTGATTGAATTTTGGTACGCAAATCACAGTACTGCATGTGAGCAGTTTTCTGCAGTATGTTTTTACTGAGGCCCTGTTTCTATAAAATGTACTATTGCAGGAATAGCCTTACTGAAAAAGTTGGGCTGAATGTGTGAGTCATTACAAATTAGTGACTCTAAATTCATTACGTAATTATCATGTTGTCTTTAAGCAGGGGTTCTTTGGTGTTCAATAGTTTGCATCCACAGCAGTTCTTTCTACTTCTTTCATATTTAAAAAGAATATTTTTACATTGGCAGAAACAACAAATGTGTATCTTTCCATTCAGTAATGTATCTTCTTTTATCCTAATGCCCAAAATTATGTCCCTTATTTAGGAAAAAAAAAAGTTATACTGTACTTATTCCTTTTTACACATCCAGTTCAACTCTTACTGAAGTAAATGTTAGCTCTTCGATGTCTAGTGAATGTATAAACAGACCACTGGAAGCTCCTCAAACCCAGTTTTCCAGTGGTGAGTGTTTTGCTTATGGCAGCAACTTTTGTAATTTGGAAATCAGCAATCTTTTAATAAACTTTGGCAAATGTGTGGTGAAGCTTTAAAAAATGTGATGACATTATTCCAGAGACAGGAAAGTGTAGTCAAGAAAAGCAGGCATCAGTGTGCCATTGATAATGATTTTAATGTGTTTCACTACTACTCTCCACTATGTTTATGGAAGAAGAGGTCATAGCATAAGAATATCTATGTTATCTTTGAGGATAAAGTAGTAGCTTGGAGTTTAGAAATCATAATATTACAGAGAGAAGTTCTGGGAAAAACTGTATATGGGCCTGTTTGGTTTTGCTTTGTTTTGTTGTTCTTCACTGCCTATAGAGACAAATATTGAAACTCTAGGGTTCTCTGGCAGTGAATGGGGAAACTATACAACTTTATTGCTATCAAATGACACATCACATAATACCTTAACTGACATTGAACACTTCTTGGCAATAACTAGTTGCAGCATAGTTTCCTGAATATTTAAGCCATTGCATCAGTGACATACTTCTACCATTTCTCAATTAACTCTCCCACCCTCATAATATCCTAGAACGCTCAAGAATGGATGAATAACTTAAATAGAATCATAGACTATCTCGAGTTGGAATGGACCCATAAGGATGATCGAATCCCAATCCCTGCTCCTTGCAGGACTGCCTAAAACTAAATCATATGACTAAGACCATCGTCCAGATGCTACTCCTTGGACTCAGAGACTTGGTGCTGTGTCCACTTCCCTGGGGAGCCTCTTTCAGTGACCGATCACCCTAAGTATGTGAATAGATAAATGTCTGACCTAAACCCCTCTTTGAGCCATTGCCTTGTGAAAGGTATTCCACTTGATTATAATAAATTATGACTATTTAAAATGTACTTTTAATATCTCATTTTACATTAACTTGGTTAAAGGATGGAGTAGCTGAAAATCAAGGGGTGATGCTAGTCATGACTGAGATTTAAGAATGGGTGCTGAAAGATGATTGACACATCAGAAGTTGCTCAGGTTTTTATTAAAAGCTAGCATTGCTAAAAAGTGAGTGATGGCTGGCATACTGGACTGACAACCATGTTCTTAAATATAATGTTTGAGGGGGAGGGTATTTGTATTTTATAAGCTATTGGTAAGTTACAACCAAGCAGAGAAAAGGACTGAAAAGGACTCTGAAAATCATTACAGTGGGGAAAAAATTGATTTTCCAACTTCAGTCAAGATGATCTGAACTTGAAAAAGATAGATAAAGTGAAGGCAGAAATAAGTATCTAGCTTTTGTTCTCTGACTTGGACTGCTATTCACTTTTCCATTTGGAAGAAAGGAGCTATTAACATTTGTAACGAGCAGTGTATATTATACTCTGAGGCATGTCTTCTGAATTGTACCCAGCCAATGCTTAACTGTGGGTGTTTTTGAATTTTTTTAATCTTTTTTTGCCTATGAGAAAAAATATTTTGGGTTAGCTATTTATGCATCATATAAATTTACAGCTCAAAGACATATAAGAATAAAGCAAGAACATACATGCTGGAAAGCTTGCCATTTTTCTAGTTGTAGCAGTTGGTCTGATAAAAGATGTTACCTTGTAAGCCTTGTCTCACAAGAGTGAAATTCCTGTTCTGTGGGCATCTATACCTGAATGTTTTAAATGCAGTAGTCCTAGGGGAGAATAACCCTCTGAAGGATTCAGGGCTAAGTGAAGAAAACAGCTATGATTTTATGTTTCTGAAAGTGAAGTAAGGTTTTGAGAGTTTGGGTTTGGTGTTTTTGTTTTGTTTGGTTTTTTTAAATTATTAATAACTATTCATGAAGCTTCTCTGATTCAGGGTAGTTTTGACTGGTAGTCACAAATGACAGTGACATTACTTTGGAGAAACGTGGAAGAAACACGTCATCTTATATTCCTGATAAAGTGGCTGTGAATTGTGATGGAGGACTGTCTCACCAAACATGTGTTCTGTGACTGATGTATGGGTTATTTCCTTGGTTCACTTGGTATTATAGTAAAACCTAGAGATCTTGCCTTGCTGAACATTGCATAAAGCCATGTTACTTCGGTTATTGCTTTGTCTTTTCTAGTTAGTATATATGCTGCTTAAAGGGAAGAGAAATGAAATACTTACCTCCATTTGTACATAGACAGTTGAAAAAAAGACGTAATAAGTGAATTGCCTGAGGTCCTACAGTGTGAAGCAGAAGTATCAGTATTTAAACCAAGCCCGTATTTCCTTATTCCCAACCCAATCATCGTCTCTCGGCTGCAAATCTCTCAAGTTTCTTTTCTAGCACATTGGAAATATTCAGCTATATTGGGGTGATATGGCATTTATGGTTGGAAAGTTTTTGTTTTTTGTGAAGTCAGCTAAATGTAATAAATAATTAAAAAGAAAAAGTATATTGAAAATGAGAAAAGAACATTACTGTGTCACCTCCCAGTAAGTCAGCTGGTTCTTGAAGTAATCTGGAATGAGGTTTTTTGATTTTGTTTTTTTCCATAATGATGACTGTTGTTATTTATTTTTCAAACTTGTTCAGGGGTTATCAGTCTTTATTTAATCACTGGTTTATGTTGACTCAATTTGCTGAGTTTTTATTTAATTTACTCAGATATTTTTCAGTTGTTCTATGCATTTCTTTGCCATGTGTGAATTCATTAGAATTCAAAAAAGCTGTTCCTGGTGCCCAGTCTTGTACATTGTATGAAAGATAGCATGAGCTTTAGGTTCATTGAAAAGTATCGAAGTTGTGTATTCTAGGAAATATTTTAGGGTCAAGTACATGAATAGTAGTTGAAACTTTGTCTCTGCTGGAGATTTTTAATAGTAGCTACTTGTGCTGCTGCAAAGTCCTAGTGTATTGACATTACATGTATGTACATGTTCTTTGAAAATGTAGTAAATATTTCTTCTGCAAATTCTGACATACAGTGGTGGTTTTAACTGTTTGCATTAGGTAATTTCTTCCAGTGGCCGAGTTTAGATCAAGTAGTCAAGTTAGACAGATGCTGAATGCTTTTAGTTCTCCTATTTTTTTGCAAACTAAAATATCAGTCAGTAAATACTTTCTTTTATGTTACTTATTGTTGCTAATGATGTGATTTTTTTTTTTTTTTTTTTTTTTCAGAGCGTGCTAGTGAAAGCATCCATCAACTGAAATATGCCTTAGAGGAAAGACAGTTTGCAGAGGGTGAGGGTGAAGCTGGATTTGACCAGTGCTCTGTGGACAAGGGCAGTGATGATGTGGACAGGGGCAATGATGACAGCAGGAATGCAGCCTGTCAGGAACAACAGCACAGTCATGCAGGTAACATTACTCTGAAAGCAAATAGTTTAAAAATGGTTAGAAATTATACTAATTTTTGTTATAATGTTTTTTTAAATCTATTCCTAGTTAATCAGCTTAAAATTTTGTTGCAACATCAAGAAAGAACAGAAAGTGAAGTCTCTCCATCAAGGAGGAAGATATCGTTCTGTGTAGGTTTCTTCTTCTTGTTTCTTTTGTGTTGTTTGAATGAATGGCATGCATGATCAGATCAATTTTCTAGTATCCAAGAAGAAAAAGAAGCACCAAATTATTTTTGTATTCTGAAATACAGGAGATTATTGAGGCTATGGCCAGAACTTGATATGCTTATGACTATAGAGGAAGAGAAAGACATCCCTAATAGATTTAGATTTTCTCCTCTTCTGTTGATCATGCACTGTGGTTCACAGTCCACCAAAAGTTCATCCTTTTTGTTTTGGAAGCAGTTGGCATCGACTACGTGGAGAAATTTCTGTAAAAGCAGCCGCTGTTTTCCTTTGACTGTACTTTAAGGATTCTCAAAAGCCTTCTTATGCTGTAACTATGCTTTTTCTTTGGAGGATTAGAGATGTTCATGTAACAACAGGTTTTGTAGCTCTCTACCAAAATGCAGTGGTCTCTGTCAAAGTTAGTTTACACCCTTAAACGGACTTCTCAGATTTAGCCTTCTTGCAGCAGAACATGCACCAAAGTATGTGCAATGGACAGTTCAGTTACTAGTATCTAGCAGTTGCTCTGTATCCCTATAGGAAAATAATTCAAAGGCATTGTTCCGGTTTTATATTTTGATGGTCTCCACTGACAACTTTGGTTTGTACTAGGCATGACAAGTAGCTCTTTGCTGTCAAAGTTGAGGTAGCAGCAGAACAATCTAAAGCCTATATACCTGCTGTGTTGCTTTAAGCCTGTGTAACGAGTCTAGCTCTACTGTTCTGTCATTGAGAAATTTTATTTAAAGTTCAACTTTTCTGAAAGTTCTAAAATCCACAAGTTTAGTCTGATTATCCTGCTAGGCACTTTTGCTTCATAATGGTGCAGGATAGAATTAGTGTTTTGTAGCTCAAGGGAACAATGTATCATGGATTGTGACATGACGCGAATCGGTATCAGTTTGTATTTGGCCTTTGGATAGGTGAGAGAGCATCTTTTAATCCATCTTTGTCAAAGTTTTCTACTTATATTGGGAAATCTTAGTAGGGTGGAAAAATTCAGAAAACGGGATACTTATTTCTAAGAAATGTGGTAGTGCTTTCAGGGAGTGGATTGAAGGATGGAGGAGTAAACAGAGAAAAGATGGGAATTTACTGTATTGATAGGACATTGTCCCATTTCTTCCCCTTGAAGCTTCCAATGAGAGGGATTCTGTGAAGTGATGGCCTTGTTCTCCTTTTCAACTGTCCTCCATCTGCTTTCTAAAGAGGATGTGAAAGTATTCTGAAGACAGACGAAGTGTAAAGCTCAAAAAATGTGGAAGTACAAAAGTGCACACACACCAAAAAAACCCCAAACCTGTATAAAATACGAGCTTGTTTAGTGGTTTGCTGGACACTGCAGAAATGCTTCTTGTGTAAGAAAAATCAGATTCCCCAAAGGTCAACAAAGCAAACCTAGATTCTGAGTAACCTTAATATTTTGCTTTGAATTATGCTGAAATACCTGATGACTACTGAATAGTAGATGACTGCATGTGTCTATACCTAAATATAATATTTCACAGAAAGTATACTGTTTAGTAAACTTTACATTTCATATGTATAAATAACATTGTCTTAACAAAATTCCCTTCTCTTGCCCATTGATAAAAGTTGCAATAGACATAAAAATGAGTACATCTTTTCTTTGATTACACACAGATGGTTGGGTAGAGATTTTTTTCCTTTTGCTCTGTACCACATCACCCGAGGTCAAGGCCCAGCAAGATTGCTTCATACAACAACTGCAGTTCTACAAGCTGAGTCTTGGCTAACCTAACTGTCCCCAGCCTGGGTTACTGACCTTTGTTGTAGTTGGAGTTCCTGTGACTGATTCCCATTGTTTCTAGCCAGTTTGCAGGGCAGCAGATTTAAGACTGCCAGCAGGAGAGTGTCTAATTCTGGTGCAGAGGTTTGAAATATGAGGCATTCTGGAAAAGTACAAGGTGTGCCAAATTATTTGGGATGTTGGCAAAACTATTTGTCACCATGTAGAATGCTGGCCTCTAAAGCTGCCAAGCATTTCTATTTTATAAACCCTTGTGCTTATATGGTAAACTTTACAATATTAATGCAAATGTGAACAGCATTTCTGAGACTCAGGCATAAATGTTTGGTAATTCATACTGATCAGGTGTGTCTTTCAGTTCTGATTTTAATATTTGGCCTACTTTAAATATATACCTTCACTGTCCTCTGTTCTTTCACCCTATAGCACATATTATATTATCAGAATATTAATAAAAAAATTTCAAATTAATTTATAATAAATTGATAACAATTGTGTAGTAAAAAAGGTAAAAAGAAATAAATCACAAATGATCTACCAAGCATTCGCCCCATGAAAGGGCAGGTAGAGGCTCCTAAATAAAGAAGTATCCCAGTGACAGTGCTGTGAATTAATAAGTTGTGTTAAGAAGTCCTCTGTTCTTTTTCTGTTGGGAAAATATACTACGTATTATTTTCCTTTTAGTGAAACCATTCTTTAGCATTCTTCTATACATTACACCAATGTTTCCCAGGTTAAACATTAGCACTGTTTTTCAGTGAAAAATAATTTGAATAGAAATGGAGTTTTTCACATTTTCAAACACTGCTGTAGTGTAATCTTTCCAGGGAGGCAGCTGGAGGTCTCAGCTGCAAGGTGTCTATTATACTTTCAGAAAAAAGGGAAGGATGAATGAGAGCCAGAGGAACAGAATGAGGAGTTACAAATATTATTGGCACTGTATTATATATACTTTAACAAGTGTGATTCATTTTTAAAACTTTATAAAGTAATTGAGGTTAACAGACTTTTTAAAGCAAGGTGAATTCTGAGTCAGCAGAACATGGATCTTATGTGCATTGAGCCAGGTGGAATACATTGCAAATTTGGAGTCCCTTCTCTCAATGTTTTTCTAGATGGTTTTGGAAAACCCTCCATTTGTCTCTGCAATGGTAGTTCCTGATTTCTCAAGAGTCACTCCTTTAATATGGCCAATATTTATACTGGGTATAATTTGACAGGAAGGCTTTTGTTGCTAGAAACCTTCCCATCACCCTGGTTAGTGGATTTTATCTTTATCTTTAAAGGTTGGGCAGGGAATTTTAATACCTTGTTGAGGGGAAAAAACCCATCAATTGTTGGCAGAACCTGTAGATAAGATAACTAGTACATATAATAGCTAGACATTAGTAGCTTGGTTTGGATTTTGGGGTTTTTTTGAATGGTGAATGTTTCAAAAATAGTATTTAGAAACAAAGATACAGGTTTCTGAATCTTTTAGGAGATTCATGAGTCCAGCTGTTCAGTTAGTTCCTGAACATGAGTTCTATGATCTTTAAGACCTTAAGTAAATTTGAGAAGCATATCATGGAATATTTTTGCACAAAAAGGTGTGTTTCTCACCTGATATCACAGATGTTAGAATTGTATGAATTTCAAAACTAGCTAGGGCCTGCATTAGTATACTTTCTTTTAGCTCCAGGAATTAAAATAATTCATATAGGTCAACTAGGATTAGACTGTACTTAGTTCTTTCAGTGGATGAATTTGCAATAGTAGAATATCAACTAAGGTAGTAAAACAATATTGAAATACATAAAGAGGATGAGTGAGGATCTGATAGTAGCTGATTTATTTAAATTTGAAAGTAGAGACTATTAAATATTTTTATGATTATTCAAAGTCAGTTTCATTGCAGACTAACATATTTATGCTTAATACTGTTACTCCATTAAAAATATTTTAAAGTATGTTATACTTCATTAGAACTAAATAAGTTATTAAACTATAAAAAAGTATTTGTTATATCCACTTTAAGTCCTTTTTATTAGACTGACAAGAACTGTTTGTTGCTAGTAGGATCAAAGAGAGGCAGTAGTTTTCAGGAAACTAATTTATGATTTTAAGGGCATTTTAGGAATATTTATTTACATTCTTTCTCTATACTATATTCTTAGGAGTAAATGCTGTAAAATTATAGCGATTGTGTTTTTCACATTTTGTAAAAAGTTTAATCCCTGTTTAAATCTTGCTGAGCAAGGCTGAGATGTAGTTTATCTTGAATGGGCAAAGATTCTCTTTGTTACCTTTAATTAGTTATTTTTGAGGCTATCAAATTTTACCTATTTACAGGGTCTTCAGAAAGGTTTTTTTAGAATTATCTTCTAAAATACCAATAATCAAGTGCTTTGATAAACACTATCTATTACGCATTTTCCTGTGTTTCTATGGAGGTATTAAAATTGCAGACATAGTTGTGTTTTTCTAGCAATTGTTAATGAACGTTTAGAGGAGTTGCCTTTGCACATCCACAACCTGTTAAAATTCAAGGGATTTTTATATTCGTTTCACAGAGAAGAAAATACACCCTAACGTTTGTCTAAAATGGATGGTGCACTTAAATAGCAGTATGAATTTCATTTACAAATTGGTTTGTGGATATCATTTAATCCTGCTTTATAGATGTGCTTAATCAAGCAGCTGTACATTTTGACAGAAGTGACGTACTTACTTTTTTTTATTGAAGAATTAAAGTCCTTACTGTTTCTCCCTTCCTCAGGATCTAGTACTTGGTGACTTTTTTATTAAGTGTATATATTATTCTGCATGCAAGCAACATCTTATTGCAATAAATGGAAAGCCAGAAAATAACACATGCTGTTCTTTACTTCCTTCAGAAACCCCCAGAAGCTGCAACTGGAGACTTACCAGCCCTTTCTGATCTCGTTCCTATAATCAATGATCAATCACAGTACATTAACCATTTAGAAGCAGAAGTGAAGTTTTGCAAGGTATTAGACAACATATTTCACCTACTAAACCCCTGGTCCCCTGAATATGAAGAATTGCTTTAAAAACAGCTTACACTTAGTCTTGAGATTGATTGCTGTAATGACCAAAACTGAGCCAAATGCAGTTCAGTAGATACTGAGCCTTACCATGTGTCTTGGTGCCTGTGTAGTGTTTAAGGGTCTTCAAAGGCATTTTTACATCCTATCACAAATACAAATAAGCAATTTTTAAAAATAAGTTATCTGGAAATTCAAGCTACAAAAATACGAAGTCTATCTTTTGAGTATTCTTATTCTAAAAGGGTTAAAATAGTTGAGAATGTTAATCTAGGCTTTTGGTCTCAAGATGTCTTTAAATGTTGACAGCTGTCTCAAGGAGCCTTTTACATGCAGTTCCTGTATCCTATAGGAGGAATTGTCTGGGATGAAAGATCGAGTACAAGTAGTTGTACTTGAAAATGAGGAACTCCATCAGAAACTGAAATTCTTAACTGCGGAACATATGTTGAGAGAACAAACTCTTCTAGATGCCTCAGTAAGCTTTTGTTTTTCTGTTTTAATCAGTGTTCAAGGACCTGATTCTTTTTAAGGAAGGCTATGTAGGTTATCCACAAACTGAATTTTAGTCAAAATTTAATGAGACTTTGTAAACACGGATTTCTATGGATAACATCATTATCATAGGTTGCCAACCTAAATAACTTGTTTATTGGTTCTTATATTCTACTGTAATAAAAATTATAAGATTCAATATTAACCTTTGTTTAAAAAAAAAGCCTATATAATTATAACTGAAGCATTAATATTTTTATTTTAGGCAAATACTCAGAACTCCTGGCCTGTAGGTGGTAATGACTGTAGCATGCATCAGCCTGTCACCTCATCACCAGCACATAACAAAGATCAGACTTTTGTTACAGCAGCTGTGGGAGAAATAGAAAAATGGCACGTAGAACTGGTTGGTATTAATTTTCTTTGCAGAGTTATACCTTTGCAACACCTTTTGGTGCTTTGTCGTTGCTGCTGTTCTGATGATTAATTTTGTAACAGACATACAGGCAGGGTTTTGGTTGACTGAATGTTATTCTGAGGTCAAATTTCATTCTCTTAAACTTCATCTTCTCATTATACTCTAATTAATATTGTTATCCAGTTAGACACAGATGGCAGGTTGTATCTGCAGATGTTGACTTCGCAGAGATAAGTCGTGTTTTAAGAATGTCCTGTCAGTGATGGCTCCAGTGTATTTTGGAGATTCTTAGCAGTAAACACAGTCCCACAAGCAGGTGGGAATGAGCTGGTATAACATAGGCAGCCCTCCAGGCAAGTTCTGAGTCTTTCTGCTCCTGGAGCAGGACAGGGTCAGTAAGGTTCAAAAGTGTTTCTGTGCAGTCTGTTTTCCCTAAGCTGAACTACACATTTTGTGCTTTTAGAGTTACAGGGGAGCCCTAGTGATTCAGAGATGATGTTTTCTTTATCCTGTGTTTTTCATTTGGGAAGATATTCTTTAATGTTTTTGCTCTGAATGAATGGAGTAGCATTGCCATCTTTTGGGAAAAACATGGTTAACTGAAAGTTTTGACGTTTTTTATCCATCTGCATATGTGTGCTGTGGAATTTAAAGGGTACTTTAATTCTTCAAGATAATTATAGGCATTTATTAATTTTTCCCAGTAAAATATATTTTTGGTTTTGTGCCTCATCTGGAGCTGAAAAACCTCTTCAGTGATCCCTAATGCCTGCAGTTGTTTGAAAGCTAGTTTTTACAGTAATTGCGCTTCTTCATCTGCCATATATAAAGCAAGAGAATCATATTGATTGTGACTTCTTTCTAAGCATCATAATGAGCTAAATTTCTGGGGTTTTATCTGGTTCATTATCACCACTGTATTTAATATTGGTATGGTTGATTTATATATCTAGTTCTTCAACAGGTAATAAGAGTAACTCTTTGTATTATAAATAAATAGCCTATCTACTTAAAGTTCTTCAGAATTCCTTTTATTTCTGCTGACCTGTGGGAGAGTAAGAGCAAACTCGAGACAAGACCATCACTTTGTGTAAATAATTGTAGAGGGCTGCAGTTGGAGCTGAAGCAATTTACCGTATGAGGATCTGGCAAAATGTACAGAAATAAGAAAATGGGAGGGTTGTTCATATTGTAGACTTTCACAAGTGTGAAATATTTAGATTTCTCTAACACTAGTGTTTCAACAAGTTTATATCTTCAGAGGAAAAGAATGAATGTGGCTAATGTCTAGATTTATTTGTAAGACAGTATTAAGAAGAAAGCAAAAGACACTTTTCTCCCATCTTTTCTAAAGGAGAAACTAAAGCTTCTTTATCAAGAAAAAGTCAATATCCTTGATGCTCAAATACAGTCTCTAAGGTAAAATGAAATGTTTATTTTTTTTCTTAAAATTATTGTTAATAAGTTATCACTTCATAAGAACATGAACCACTCTTAATTTGAATTTAAGCGAGAGAATGTCTGAATGTCATGTTTTCTGATAGTGTCCCTGAAAGCTGGTTTTACATGAAATTTTCTCAAGTACAAATGTAGCAAAATTGAATGTACTACTGAATGTACTGAATTATATGGCAACATTAGCAATATATAAATTTTATAAGTTCAATTGAATTATTCTATTTCTAGAAATTACAACTTGATATAAAATGTCTTTATCCTTTTTAGTCTATTTGTTTATAGAAACATCATATCTGCTAAGGTATACTAATCGAAAGAAAAAGAAGTTAAATTTTAACTTCTGTGAGCTCTTCCATAATTAGCTCTTTTTCTACTAATATTGCAAGTTTTATAAATCTTAAGCATCAAACTAGTTTAGGCCACATAATGATTTTGGAGCAGGAAAACATACTTTTGAAGCATGCAGGTAGTGTTTCTAGTCATGTAACCTGCGTATCTTTAAATGCAAAAATATTTGAAAATAAGTCCTCATGTACTCCTCAAAATATTAAAGGTTTGAATAGATAGCAAACTATGGAAAAACACAGGTAGAGGCAACCACTTTAGGATTTGGTGTTCTGCAGTAAACTTCCCCCCATATACCTGCATTCATGATACTGCTGCTGAATCTGTTTAATCTTGTTTTTCCCCAAATAAATTGTGCTTTCATATATCTGAAAATTCTAGACTTGTGTGTGGGTGTGTGTAAAAAGAGTAACTGGTAGGGAGAGAACTTTTAAATATACCCTCTGCAGTGATGAAATCGTAAACGTGCAAAGCCAATTGTGGTAGTTAAAGTAAAGGAGGATCTTAAATTTCAGCTACATAATCCAATTTTTCAAACTCCTCTCCCCCCTGCCCCCCCCCACTTGGCTTGAATTATTATATATATATTCAGAAATAAATATTGGAGTCTAAAATAGTCTGAAAATTTCCATAAGTATGTTATTCAGCCTCTTGACTTCTCCTAAGGGGCATGATCTTTCAAACTGTAAGCTCTGCAAAGTACTTGAGCATTTGCTAAATCTTAATTAAAATGAGAAATTATATTGCTTTCAGTGACACTATCCTTGTTTCTAACATTAAGCATGAATTTATGTAGGACTCGCTGATTTCTGTCCAAGATTTCCCAGCAATAGGTCTGTTGTACCATAACTGTCTAAGGATATATGCAGAGCAAATTCTGTTCAGGTTATAGTGGATTATATTTAATAGATCAGCTACTAAAATTGGAAAAAGTGCACAGAAGACTTCCCAGATGGAAATAAGCATGCATGCAGTGTATATATCATGTGCACAGTAAATCCAATGCAACCAGAATGTGTCAGACTTGCTATGTGTGTGCTGCCCAGATGGCCTGCATAAGAAACCAAAAGCTTTGGATTCATTGCGCAATTTGTCAAATTGATCTATATGTGCACAGTGTGCGTTTGTCTGGAACTTCCTGATGTCAGCATTCCTACTGCTTGCGCTCTCTCCGGCCTGACAGATGCTTGGAAATTCTGGAGAAAATTCTTCAGAGCACCTGGTAAAAATTTCAGAGACAATTAAAAAAATTAGCATGTTTTTCTGGAGATGGGATTGACCTCAAGTTTGTGTGTATCAGAGAGAAAGTGCTGAATACATCTGGATTTTGTCTAGGGAGCATAGACAACTTTTACTTTATATTGCAACTTTACAGTTAATTTGAGAGTAGAGAAGAAATGTGAAGTTAGTGATGTTATTAGTAAGAAAGACAGAAAAAATGTTAGATAGGGTATTGAAATATTTATACAGCTGATAGTGTTTCTTGCTAATGAATCCCTTACTCTGTTCAGACAATATGTAAGCCTACAAGTTTTGTCTAATAATTTTCTGTGTAAATTCACTATTTTCTGATACTACAAGGAAGGAACAAATTAATAATTATTTTGTTTTGTCTATTAATAATTTCAATTGGGCAATTCAGCTATTATTTCTCTGTTGAAGTCTTTCTTAGGCTGCTGAAATGCGTAAAATAATGTTAATTACAGAGATTTTTACCATTCCTTTTGGGTTGCATATGTAATTGCATATTGCATATAAATATAACCTGTAGAAATGTTTGATTGCTCAAATATTTTTTTATTTCTTCTTTCTAGAAAAGACCTTGCAGAATCTCAGAAGACATGCAAAGATTTGGAAGGAAGGCTAAAACACCAGAAGTCACTCGTTTCAGCCACAAATTCTAACTGGGTTGGTGGTCTGTGTCTGAAATGTGCACAACACGAAGCAGTGCTTGCACAGACTCATTCTAATGTTCACATGCAGACCATCGAGAGGGTAACAAAGTAGGTTTGGGGGATGTTTACTTTCTCATTGAAAGTACGGTTTTACTTACTTTAAAGCATGTAAGTCTCAATGTGTTGTGTTGCATTCAGAGGGAGATGTGTCGTTATGGAACAATGGAGTCCCAAGTTGAAGTTATAGAATCATAGAATCGTTCAGGTTGGAAAAGACCTTTAAGATCATCTAGTGCAACCATTGACCCTACTCTACCAGGTCTGCCACTAAACCATGTCTCCAAGCACCACATCTACATGACTTTTAAACACACCTAGGGATGGTGACTCAAGCACCTCCCTGAGAAGCCTCTTCCAATGTTTGATAACTCTTTCGGTGAAAAATTTTTTCCTAACGTCTAGCCTAAACCTCCCCTGGTGCAACTTGAACCCGTTTCCTCTTGTCCTATCGCTAGTTACTTGGGAGAAGAGACCAGCTCCCATCTCACTACAACTTCCTTTACGGTGGTTGTAGAGAGCAATAAGGTCTGCCCTCAACCTTCTCTTCTCCAGACTAAACAATCCTAATTCCCTCAGCCGCTCCTCATCAGACATGTTCTCCAGACCCCTCACCAGCTTTGTTGCCCTTCTCTGGACACGCTCCAGCACCTCAAGGTCCCTCCTATACTGTGGCACCCAAAACTGAACACAGTACTGAAGCTGCGGCCTCACCAGCGCTGAGTACAGGGGCAGGATCACTTCCCTACTCCTGCTGGCCACACTATTCTTGATACAGGCCAAGATGCCGTTGGCCTTCTTGGCTACCTGGGCACACTGCCCGGCTGTCCACCAGGACCTCCAGATCCTTTTCTGCCAGGCAGCTTTCCAGCCACTCCTCCCCAAGCCTGTAACGTTGTCTGGGGTTGTTGTGACCCAAGTGCAGGACCCGGCACTTGGCCTTGTTAAACCTCATGCAGTTGGCTTCAGCCCATCGATCCAGTCTGTCCAGATCTCTCTGCAGAGCCTTCCTACCCTCAAGCAGATCAACACTGCTGCTTAATTTGGTGTCATCTGCAAACTTACTGAGGGTGCACTCAATCCCCTTGTCCAGATCATCACTAAAGATATTAAACAAAGCTGGCCCCAAAACTGAGCCCTGAGGACCACTGCCTGAGACCTACCACCAGCTGGATTTAATGCCATTCACCACAACTCTCTGGGCTCGGCCATCCAGCCAGTTTTTAATCCAGCAAAGAGTACATCTGTCTAAGCCATGGGCTGCCAGTTTCTCTAGCAGAAGAATACTGTGGGAGACTGTGTCGAAGGCCTTACTAAAGTCCAAGTAGACAACATCCACAGCCTTTCCTTCATCCACCAGGCGGGTCACCTGGTCATAAAAGGAGATCAGGTTGGTCAAGCAGGACCTGCCTTTCATGAACCCATGCTGAGTGGGCCTGATCCCCTGGTTGTCCTTCATATGCTGCATGAGTGCACTCAGGATGATCCGTTCCATGATCTTTCCTGGCACTGAGGTCAGGCTGACAGGCCTGTAGTTGCCTGGATCTTCCTTCCGGTCCTTCTTGTAGATGGGTGTCACATTGGCAAGCCTCCAGTTGACTGGGACTTCCCTTGTTGACCAAGACTGCTGATAAATGATGGAGAGTGTCTTGGTAAGCTCCTCCGCCAGCTCCCTCAGCACTTTTGGGTGGATCCCATCTGGGCCCATACACTTGTGGCTGTCCACTTGGCGTAGCAGGTCACTAACTGCTTCCTCTTGGATTATGGGGGCTTTATTCTGTTCTTCATCCCTATCTTCCAGCTCAGGGGGCTGAATACCCTGAGGATGACTGGTCTTACTATTAAAGACTGAGGCAAAGAAGGCATTAAGTACGTCAGCCTTCTCCTCAACCTTGTTGACAATCTTCCCTTCTGTATCCAATAAGGGGTGGAGATTCTCCCTGGCTCTCTTGTTGTTGTTAATGTGTTTGTAAAAACCTTTTTTGTTATCTCTTACGAGAGTGGCCAGGTTAAGTTCTAACTGTTCTTTTCCCTTTCTGATGTTTTTTCTGCATGACCTAACTAGATCCCTATACTCTTCTTGCGTTGCCTGCCCCTTCTTCCAAACGTGGTAAACTCTCCTTTTTTTCCTGAGTCCCAGCAAGAGCTTATAATGCTAAAGTCAGTGGTAGAATATGAGTGTAGGGCCCAACCACTTTGAAATCCATTGTAGTTTTGCTGCTTATTTCAACTGGGAAAGAATGTTAGTCATTGTCTTGTAATTATGATACCTTGGACTGTCCAGATAATCAGATTGTTGATAGTCTGTTTCCCGCACTTTTTGTACAAACAAACCCTTCACTCTGTCAAAAAAAAATATTATGGAAGTCCATATATTTTGATTGATTATTTCCTGCAAAAATTCCTGATCTTTCTGTAGTTGGAAGTTTTTCTGGCTCCACTTTATTCTCCTCCCTAACTACAATAATTCTGGGGAAAAAAGTTCCTTTGGATAAAAAGAAATGAAATTATTTGCTGCATTTTTTTTTTTATTGTAGCTTTTATTTAAATGATTTTAAAAAACAGCTATGTGGCCTGAATATAATACTTATAATTCAGAAATCCCAACAGCATTAATTTTTTTTCCTTAAGAAATTCTGCTAGTTAATCATATTAAAAACTCTCTCCCTTCCTACTTGCTAGTAATAATGGTAGAATACTGCAGCCTTCTCAAACTTTGTTAAACAGCCAGCTACTTACTGTCAGATACCTGAAGCTTTCTGAAGGATTTCTGAAGTTTTACAGTGAGCCTGCTGGAGATGAGGTAGTGGGTCAATTAGGCGTAAGAAGACTGAAGGGACATAGTACATACAGTCTATCAATCAAATGGATATTATCTCTACGAGTTAGATGGCTGTTGCTAGAATTTATGTATTTTTCTAAGTCCAAGAATTTTCTGGGAAAGCTCTCTGTTGCTGAAAAGTCATGTTTTGAAGTCTACTTTTGTAACAAAAGTAATTATTTGTCACAGACAGTGGAAAATATGAGCAAACTATAAATCAGTACATTCTTGTCATCTTGTATTATAATGCAGTTTGAAATAAAAGATTTGAGCTGAGCTATTTATCTCTCTTAAACCATTATTTCAATTTGAGATCTAACAAAATCTGAAAGCTATGTCTTCCTGTGATGCACCTTATTAAAAACAAAGATATTTCAGTAGGGATTTTCAATGGGACTTTGTCCAAATCTTGTTGAAATGAAATTTCAAAATATGACTGTTAGCTTACTGGCAAATACAACTGTGTTACCATTCCACACAACAGGAAGAAAAAAAACCAAACAAACCCAAACACAAGAGTTTTCAGCTAGAATCTCTAGTTGCACCTAAACCAGACAATTTTACTTTGAATTTAGAAGCTTTCAATATATCAAAATAATGAAAAGATAAAGTTAAGTATTACAGTTTTACTGACTGTGCTTCACTGTTTGGTATAGATCTCAGTTTCTTTGTTAACAAAAGTTCAGAAAGGATGTGGAATCCAGAAGTCTTATTGGTTAGTTTAGTTCCAGTTTGCAGCAAAGGCCTGTTGATTTTCATTTTATATACTTAGTGATCTGAGTTACTTGTTGAACCTAGCCCTTCCATTTATTTTTTTTCCTCCTTATTTTACATTTAATGACAATGTAATTTCATATTGCTTCAATCTGGTTTTTTTCAGAAACTTGCCTTTTTTGGGGTTTGGGTTTTTTTTAGTATGGATCCCCATTTTGTAATACTAACAGAATGTTGCTCAGCTTCGATGTATTTATGACTTGAGCTCTGCTGTCATTACTGGCAGTTTCACCAACAGTCTGTGCTTCTGAAGTGAAGGACTGGTCAGCAGGCAAATGATATTTTTAATATCTGCCAAGTTAGCAGTATGCTGTTCTTCACTCTTAACCCATGCTGGTTTTAGTCTTGCTTCCCTTACGACCCTTATGTCTTTTATCTGTTAACATTTTATATTTGATATACCTGTTGGGTTTTTTCTCTTGAGAAAAGATATAAAAGAAATATCTGATTTTTCTTTTTACGCAGAGAAAGGGATGACTTGATGGACGCACTTGTTTCACTGAGACGAAACATGACAGAGATGCATCAAAGAGAATCTAATGCTTGTGAGCAAGTTAAACAAGCTGTGCAATTGGCAGAAGAGGCCAATTTAGAAAAAACAAAGGTAAATTCATCAAGAAATTAGAGCTTTTCAGTATTCGGATCTACTGCAAATGTTAATTATTTTTCATGTTAATGAGAGAATGCACGCATATGATCTTTATAGTCTTTATAGCAGTAGATTTAAAGGGATTGCACTGTGTGACTGTTTCTGACCAGTAACATGAACTCCGTATTTGAGTTCTTAAATTCCCATCAAGGCTGTAGGGTATGTTGCATTCTTAGGCCGTCATTTAAATTCTGACGTAGATTCACAGCTAGGTGATAGAAATTGAATGATAGAATTTTCAAAGGCATTCATGACATGTAGGAGGATGATTCTCATATCACGTTTCTGAGCTAATCTGGAAAGAGTACTTAAAATGCTTACAAACAAGTTTTTTACCTTAGATGAGTGCAGTGCAGGAACTGATTAGCTAACAGAACTCCTTGAAGATGAGAAGTCCTGTCTGATACTACCTACAGGAAGCTTTTGGTGCTATGTAAATAATAGTGATAAAATCAGTTTTGATCTAATGCGTGTGTTAGCCCTAGTTACTATACACAATCAACTGATATTGACCTAAATTATTTCTTTGCTATTTAGTGACATCTACTGTATTATTAGTGAATTACTATGGAACTGAGAGAGGGTTGTTTGTTTGTTGTTTTTTTTTTTAAATGAAATGCCATTGTTTTTAACAGTGGACAAGATTGATATAATTCTGGGGGAATATTGGGGGAGAGCATCTGTCGTTTGTTTCACTGGCCAGTCTGGCCCAAACCACAACATTGTTCTATTGATCAAATAAGCAGTAGTGGTTGGTGTTATTCATCCAGTGCTGTAAGCGTGTGTGTGTGTGTGTGTAGGGTCTTTAACTGTAAACAGTGGGGAAAAAATTAATGCGAGTTGGAAAGCCTAGGTACTTGTTAAATTTAACTTCAGAGTATTACAGCTCCTGGGTTTTTACTGAACAAAGAGAGAAAGAATCCTTATAAGCCTATGGTTCACCTGTCACATCCTGTCCCTGAGGCGTTAAATTTTCTAATTGCTTACTGTTTACTTTTTTGGGTGTGGGGTCTACACTTGTCTGATAGAAATACTATTCACTTACTGCTCTTTAAAACTGCACAAAATACTTTTCCTCCTCTGTGCAATAAAGTGAAGTTACCTGATCTTCCTTTTTTTTTTTTTTCATTTGGTGTTGGAAATATTTATTTTAATATTTAAAAAGAAAATCCCTATAAAGTTTTATTCAGTGTAGCTCATGTTACAAAAGTGGCCTAAGAATAAAACTTAGTAAGATGAATTAGTAGAACTTTTAATAAAATGGGTCTTCATACCTATACTATTTCTGCCACATAAAGACAGCAGCCCTGTAGGGTCTCTACTGGCCACCTTCTTCACTGCAGCAAGGAAATACGAAGTGCTATCTGTTTGTATGCAAGACTGAATAGTAGTCTGGCTTTTTACATGCTCAAAAACTGTTGTAATATGAAAGAACAGGAAGAAATCTTTTACTTAGGCTGCATTACTTTAACATTTTTACATGTACTGGTATTTCTTTTCGTAAGTACAAAGCATCCTTTATTTTCCTAGTCCTATTCTACTCTTAAGGTGAAGTGCTGCTTTTCTTTGTACTTATCATGGAATCCAATAGAAAGTCCAGATAAGAGAAGTGAGGAGTTAAACACATTGGGCTTCCAAATCCTGTAATTGCAATTTCATCATCATGTTGACAGAAACTCTAACCTCAGGTGCTTATCATTTAAAACCACCATTTTTTCTTGTCTTCTGGTTGTCTCTGTAGTTTGTGGCCTCTTGCCTGTTACATAGAGCAAAGAGGAGATCTGGTAACGCTAAACTTCCCTAGTTGAAGCAAATCCAGGAATGTATTTTCAACATAAATGTCACAGAATAATAATTGTTTGAACTGTTCATTATGTAATCAAAACTGTGGAGCTAACAAGATAGATGTTTCTTCTTGCAACTTATTTCTTCTAGAGTTGCACTGTTTTATGTGTCTACCAAACTACACTAGTCTTATGCAGACAATTGTTTGCTGCTGATGATGATACTTTCCTACAAAAAAGGATTCAAGGCAACAACAGAGGGATTCCGTCACCAAGGTAGACTTGTGATAGGAAAGAGATCCTGAGGAGGATCCCGTAGAATTGACATAAACCTAATGGAGACTGTTAGAGCATTCTCTAAAAATTGTGGTTTAATTTGCTTCCCTCACGAACAGGCCAACACCAAGAAAATTACGTATAGGGAATTGGTGTTAAATAAAAGAAAAATAAGCACTTTAAACTGATTTGAAAGTAAAGGGTAATAAGGTAGGATTCCTAAAAAGAGGTTACTTTAGCTTCCTTGAAATAGGATATGCTGAATATCAGTGAAAGGGTGACGTGAAGTCTAGTTTACTCATGGGCTAACAAGATGCCTTTAGGGTGCTTTGAATACTTCGATTTACTTTTGAGTAGTGTATTTCTGATTTAAACTGACATAACACTCAACTCCTGTCCCGTTGGCAGGGATACATCAGTGTAAATTGATAGATTTTATCTTTTTCCCCCCCCTAGTTTTTTTAGAACATAGTGTCTACTGTGCTTCTTGCACATGAACTTACATTCTTCTATTTTGATAGAAAACACATCTATTACCTATGTTTCAGCCCGTCAAATTAAGCAGGACATTTATGAGTTTTCAGTAGAATTAATCTGCATTTGACGAACCTGAAACTAAAGAGAAAAAAAAAAAAAGCTTCTTTGTATCTTTACTTACTTCTTCCTGGTTTCTTCTTAGCCTTCTGCACTCAGTAATTCACTTCAGGGAGAGAACAAGTGGAAGTGCATATATTATTTGTTTGTTTATTTTTTCTTCAGCTATGCAGTTAGGCAATAACCACAGCATTTACAAGGAGACAAACATTGGAGGCTGAGTCCAGTGACGTACATTCAGGAATTTTAAATGCAAGGCAAATAATAAGCTTAGTTTTAGAAGAACACCTACTTATTTGGAAAATATACTTTGAAAAATGTCTCCATCTTCGCCATGACTCTTAAAAGCAATTAGATTTCTAAATTACATTAGGCCCTGTATATACATGCAAACATATACATCTGTCTTCAATTTGTTAGTCCTATTCGAGAGGTTAACACAGTAAGGTATGTATAAACATCATAATAGCTATGTAAAAAAACAAAAGACATCCTTTCTAATAGTAAATTGGTTTCTCTGAAGGCATTAGGTAAATACCGTGTTTCTTCAAAATTTTAGGTTTCTTCCACTTAAAAATAGTTTTTTCTAGGCTCTAGTCCAGTGTGAGCAGCTGAAAAGTGAGATGGAACGGCAGAAGAATCGTCTTGAAAGGGAGTTAGCTGCCCAGCTGAATAAGAGGACTAATGAAAAAGAAGCACTGCGGGAAGAAATGAAGAAGGAAAGGGAGGACTTGGCAGCAATGGTATGAGTTGGGGTTTTTTCTGTTTGTGTATTACAATGAGCATATCATCCTCTTTAAACTTTCTGTATGCTTGTGATTCATGTTGTTTCAGTTTTGGATTTGAGAGCTCAGTAAATGACTTCCACATTGCTTTAAAGCAGTGGTAGATAAGTGATCCTTTGAGTCTGAATAACTGGGGTTTATGCTACATCACTAGATACATACTAAGTTGATGTTATGTATTTTATTTTAGTTTGCATAATATTTTCTAATGCACTTTGTCGAAAGGGTTAACTAATATATGCTGCAAGGTTTGTACCTAGCTTCTTAAAAAGATAATTATTTAGGTTGCCAAGTCAAGCATTCAAAGTTAGCACATGTCAAATTTAGGATTCTTGACTACTTTCAGCTTATACATACATATATATGAATGTTACAATATCATAATTGCATTCTAATATGGTATTTTTCAGAATGATCTTCTTATATGCTTAATTTGCTCACCTACAGAAATGTGTTGCAATCTCTCTTCTCACTTTTACTGCTGTTTATAAACTCTCTCAGACAGATCTGTCTCATCATTTATACCGTGACCATAGTAAAAGAGCCTTGATAACCTTGTTTTAGACTTTTACATGCTAGTATAATCTGAGTATAAAACATAAGGGTTTTCTGCCCAATGGAATCTACAGAGGAAACCTCATGCTAACAGCAATAAGCCTGTGAGATGTGGTTTTCATGCTTGTTCGATGGTTAGCCTCTTCAACCATTTTCTGATGGAAGTTTGGGAACAACATAATGAATTTCTCGTCTGATTGTAGGCTTTTTCCATCTTTTTGGGCTCTTTTTAGAAATAAGCCGTACAGTTTATGAAATCTGGAGAGCACAAACTGAACAGGATAAACTAAATGTTTAAAAAAAGAAGAGGTTCTTTAGTAGTGTTGTTGCTTGGGAACTGGCTGGAAAGGTGATATGGTTGTATTTCTGGTATTATGAGATGGTGAAATAATATTCTGAAGCTGCTACAGGGAGTCAAAGCCTTTGACTCCAGTGCCAGGTATTAAAACAGGAATTAAGCACAGTGATAGGGGCTAAGTGAACTGCTGTAAGTGATCATCAGAACTCTGTTGCCAGGGAAACTGAAATTAAAAAAATTAACCTTACACTGGAGACAATGAGACATTATTAAGCAATTCCTTGTTTGAATCCTTGCTATCTATTGGAAGTTATCCCTCTTAGGTATTTAGTTACAGATTTACTTTAGAGCAGAGTATGCGTTCCAAAATACAGCCTATTAGACAAGCATTTCATACCTTTTTTTGGTAAAATAATTAACTCCATGTCACCACATTACTTCTTATTTCATCACACACTGAGATGAGTGTTACTGGTGCTGATTCCCACTTTGAGTAGTTGTAGTCCTTTTTTAAATCCTACATACACATTAAACAACATATAGGGACACTATCATGAAGTCATGCTTGGTAATTAAAGATATGGGATGACTTTGTAGAAAACTGTGATCTATATGCAGGATTTACACCTATGTATGATTAACTACTTTCATGGTTCAGGATTATGAGATGGTATAAATTGTATATTGTGCATCAAGTCAACCTCCATATGAATATTTTACCACTTATTTTATGAAGTGATTTGTTTGAAGGGGAGAATTGACATGGTACATAAATCAGGTGGATGTATAATGAGTGAAAAATAGTTATGAATATATAATCCTCTAGGTTTGGCTTTGAATTCCTGTAGGTTAACCTAGAACTGTCAGACACCATTATTTCCACTTATATTAGTAAGCTTCAGGGCTAAATAGCTGAAGGGTCACTGTCTCTGTTTTATTGTTACAGTTTTTTACCATTCAGCAAAATTTGATCTGAGTTACATTAGCATTTTTAACATACTATTTCTATATGGTTTTTGTACAACATTGTGCTTTGATCTATAGTGCTGAAATGTTTTCTGAACTTGAAAATTAATTTAAGATCCGTGGTTGCAATGACAGTTTTCTCTAGCTGAGGGAACGTGATTTAGTTTAAAACAACCTACATAAGAATGGATAAGAAGGTGTTAAATAGTACTCTTACGGCTGCAAGACTAGTGCAACCAGCTGCTTCTGATACTTTGTCCATACTAACAAGTCCTTGAGACTTAGTCCAGTTGATTAAAAGTTTCAAGTAAAGTACTGTATGATAAATTAATTCAAAATACTGAACCTATTTTTTAAATCATTGAGCCATAGTCTTATATTTTTAATTTATACTTTTGTTACGTGTTTTTATTGTATGTATTTGATTTTTTTGTATAATTTTAAATCCTATGTATTTTGGCTACATACAGTTGCTTTCAAGGAGAAAATCCCACAAGATTTAGATCTGATTAGTCACATTGTGTCATTAAAGTGTTCTTGGGCTTTTTGCAGGTGATGGCCATGTCTGAGAATGTGGCCATGTTGGAGGCTCAGGTAGAGAGAATTACAAGGGAAAAAAACTCTCTAGTTAACCAGTTAGAAGAATCGCAACATCAGCTTGCATCTCATGAAATGGAGATGAATAAGGTAGGTTCATTTATAAATGAGTATTGAGCTTGGTTTTCCTTGTCGTTGTGACCTGAAAGATGAGAATTTTTTTCTTTCTGCATTTTCCTCTGTATTGGTAAAGAATGTGTGATAAATGTAAACTTCATCTGAATATCCCAGAGGCACAGTTCTACAAGTAAAAAGATAACTTTTTCAGTCTGCCAAGTCACCTTGTGGTGCAAAAGCTAACCTTTTTGCCTTGCAGACTATGCAAATCGCTGTTTAAAACGGCAATCCTCCAATCCTGTGTTTCCTCCAAACTGCGTTTGGTGTGAATGAGACAACACAGTATTCAATCCTGTCCTGTAATTGCTACCTCTGGGTTATGCAGTACTAAAATAAAGGGAGCTGTATCAAATCACTGTTTTTCAAGTACATTCCTGTAGAATTTGTATGTGGTATACTGCTTTATTCATAAGTATTGACAGTATGGCTTTTACAAAGAGATCTTTCCTCCAGTTAAGAATTGCAGCTTAACATCTATCTATATATGTGTATCACTTCTGGGTGCTTTATTTTGCACATTTCTCAATCAATTAGAGCCTTAATGTGGGTCACAACATGAGAAAGAAAAAAACAAATGCCATCCAAAATTTATGCTGGAAGATGATGCATTGTTAAAGTGATTATTTTTATTAGCTTAGTTTCATCATTCACTTGTTATAGAAGTAACTTCAACTTCATGAAGATGAGGTGATGCTAAATTTCTATTGAATAGGCAATCTGAGAATTCAAATTTGTTACAGCCTCTTGAAATGTCTACTTTACCAATGATCCTAAGGCCAATCCTACCTCCCCAGTCATTAATTGCAAAGTTTTTGGGAGTGATTAATTCTTTAGGCCTCTGGCAAATTCTAGAAAGGTTTTTAACAGTTCCTGTTTTCCTCTGCTGCCTCTGCTGGTAGAAATAGGTGAAAGTATTGCAGAAAATTTACATCAAAACATCACCCAAACTTATTGAAGAATTTAATTCAATTTCAGCTGAAAGACAAACGAAGGGAGAATTTTAAGAATGTCAAAATGGTTTGATTTACCATTTCTGAAACACACTTTTCGTTTTTCAGACTGGTTTCACAGGCAACTAGCACCACTTACAGGGATGGAAAGAGGGAAGAGGTAGTACGTATAAATATCCATTGGTCTGTTAAGAACAATTTTATATCCAACCGATTTGAAGCAATCTCTCAGGAGAGTGACATTGTGGTTCTAGTCCCTGCTTCAGTTAATGTTAATTGATACAAAGTTGAATAGGTAGCTGCCTTGCAGTAGTCTGTGCTGTGTTTTTATCGCACTGTCCTGAGAGATTGGAAAACTGCATTTGTCTCCCTGTTCTGAATCAAGAAGTCTCAAACCTCCTGGAGGAAGGTCCTGACCATTGAGCTGTCAGGACTATGTGCATCACCCTGACCTTTTTCATTGGCTATGTAAATGACACCTATGTCTGCTTGTGAATCTGACTCCTTGTTTCCAAACTCAGTTTGCCATTATTAAAAACAGCAAAGAGCAATATTTTTCCTTTTGAGTTATATCTGAAATACTTTTTTCTGCTTGCACTAGAAGTCAGGGAAAGAAGTTTGTAGTGAGAATCTCTTTCCTTCTTTCTGAACTATGAGGAGACTGAAAAATCCATTATCAGCACCATCTACTGATTCTTCTGCGTTATTCACTTTGTATGATGTATGGAGGAGCTGAAGACAAGGATGGCTGTATTTTTTTTATTTTTTTTTTTTTAATTTCACTTGAAGGAAGTGACATATCACACTTTGTTACATCCTTCATATAAAGAAAGGAGGAGGTAGAAAGGCAGGGTTGGCAATCCATGCAGTTGCATTTTGGGATTTTTTTAGTTGCAAAGGATATTTCAGTATTTTAAAAAAATGATGCTTTAGAACTTTGCTGTTCTTCAGAGCATTTGCTACCTTGATTTATTTGCAACAGAGCTAAATTCACAAGCTGTCCTTTGAATTTATAAGTGATGCTGCTTCTTAAAGTTAAGACAGTTGATTTTGTTTTCTCCTAAGGTGATTTCATTCCAGTATGCATATTTACTTTTACCCTACCTTTCTTTTAGAAGAAGAAAAAAAAACCTAGTGGAAATGAGAAGAGGTATGAGACTGAAAAACAGAAATTAATTTGAGTTGAATGTGTGTGAGGAGACTGTTGAGAAGTGCAGAGGATTGTAGCAGCAAAGGAAAAGCGTGCACATCTAGGAAGCAAGTCTGGTGAAAGAATGTAAATGGGGCAGAGAAGCAGAGTGAGTTGGAAAGAAAGTTCTCTAAGGGTAGCTGCAAGCAAACACATCTGTGTTCTCATTAGGGAATGTTCATGTATTTAAGGTGAAATGAACAGGCACAAATTGGAGGTGATTGCACAGGATAAGGACAAAAAGTGGTCAGCTTGTCCACTATCCTTCTCCATTCCCAACAGATAAGATCAAATAGAATCCTTTAAAAGTCTTGGACTGGGAAGCAGGAGAGTAAGATCCTTGCACAGCAGTAGTGAGTGTTATGTGGGAGGGATTGGTGTGTGGTTTTTTTTTTTCTTTCTCTTTCTTTCCTCTAACCCCTCCCCAGACCCTCTGAAGTTGAGCTGCCTTCAGGTGGAAAGGAATGAGGAGGTAACATAACAAACATCTCAACAGCAGAGAACAATTGTTGCCTTGTGGAAGTGATACTAGATTTCTTTAAATGTTGCTTTGATCCCTTTCTTCTGGCCCATGCATATATTTGAATTAGGCATTGTTTTTAAAGAGTTTATCTTCAGTTTGTAGTAAGTCTATAATGCTCTGATCTAACTTTGAAAATGATCGTATTAACATGTAAACATTTTCTTTCTTAACAGTGGAAAAATGGCAAGATAAGAAACTACAGCCTTCTATAGGAGTGTGATAGATCCTTTACTTCTAGGTTTTGAAAGTGTTGGCATAGACTTTCTTGGGATTTTAGAGAGAATGGGAGAAGAATATAAAACCAGCAACTGTAGTTTAACTGTATTTAGTAGCACGTATATTTACAACATAAATATTTATACTTAACAAAATCTTGATCCAAATATAATTGAATCTAGAAGGCACTGCATATTTCAAAGTTAATGACTATATAGAGAATTCAGATCCACCTTTTTATATAAAAACATTTACCATATGTAGTCTTAAAATATCTTTAAATTAAAATATGTTGCATTTAAATGACCTCTAGAGGGCACCAAAAGATCTAATTGCAAACCCTGGGCTATGGATTCTTCAAGCTACAGATCGTGTTGTCTGCATAATCTAACAGGTGTGTGGAGAAATGCGCTATCAGTTGAATCAAACCAAAATGAAGAAGGATGAGGCAGAAAAGGAGCTCAGAGAGTACAGAACAAAAACTATAAGGGAGCTTGAAATTAAGGACCAGGTAAGAGATAATACTGCTATAACTTTGCAGTTATTAGAAGCCTAAGTAGGGTTATTTCGTGAAGCTGGAATGATTCGTTTTTCTAATAGTGGTCATTTATTACTGTTAAATGGTTTCTAAATTAATGGCAACAAGCCAGCTATTACTGTTAAATAAATACCTCTTGGTTATCTTATTCTTATTTTCAGCCCTAGTATGTTCAATTTTACATAATACTCATCCCATGCTTTCATATAGCATTACTCTGTCATATGTATTCATACAACGTACTTAAATTGTATGTACTGTATACATATGTTTATGCACTTTTTCTCACAAATAAATCCACACATAATTACGTATACATGCAGCCTGACAAAACATTAAAGACTCTGAGTATAACCTAACTATACCAAAAATGAATATCATTTATCTTCCAGTTTCTTTAAAGATTCAAGGTTAACGAATGCTGGGATTCATAGAAAAGTTAAAAAAAAAAAAAAAAAAAAAAAAAAAAAAAAAAAAAAAAAAAAAGGCAAAACCAAAACAAAAATAACCTTCTAGAAAAAATAACTATATAAAAATTCCACTAGACATTAATTGTTGATTATCTAAAGCTGTGTTTTACAGTAATACAAAAACCAGTAAATGCCTTACAGGTAGTCTGTGAGATACCATCCCATGCAGTAATAAAGATTATTAGAGTAACGTGCGACATACTTGGCAAACAGCTTGAACAGGTGTAATCTGCATCTTTTGAAGTGCCCTTTTTGTGTAGGTTCTATCCGTTTTTCTCGAGATAGTCAAACTTGCAGTTATTCCTTCATAAGTTGTGATTTCCACGTGAGGGTGGATGTCTTCTGAATACTCAGGTATATAGGATGCACGAGGATAATTTTTTATATATGAATTTTGTTATTAGAGCAGCCTATCCAATGGGCTTTAAATTATTCTTTTTTCTTGTAAATAAGTGAACTAATCGGTTCCTGTGTAAGAATAGATGTAGGGAAAAGTGCAGTATTTCTAAAATTATATTTTTATTTACCAATTCGCCAAAATCCTCATGTAGGACAGTAAGTTTATTAATGTAGTAAAGTATGAGCTTAGGCTAGAAGCAGTATTAATTTAAATTAGGATCAAAAAATATGTCAAATCCAAAAGAGAAGTTTATTAGATAAAATAACTCTTCAATATGTATAGAAAATCATACAGTGCAGAAAAACAGGGGCCTTAAAGTGTTTTGTTTTCAGAGTTGGCTTTTTTTTTTTTACTCCTGCATCCTTTAGGCCTAAGGACACTTTAAAAAACAAAAAACAGGCTTGTCGTCTGTGTCTTGACAGATATCACAGATAAGAGAGTTGGCATAATCTTGGCATACAAATAAAACAGGATGTGTTTAATAAGATATTTGAAGAAGTATCTTGGATTTTTAATCGTGTTCTCCAACTTGCTTCAGGATTGCCTTTTGAACAAATTGCAAAATTTAACAAAATATTTTAACCTCATGTATAGACATACTGGTATTTTATTCAGTGTGGGAATGAATACACCAAAATGTGGTGATTTATAATTTGATACAATTAAAGTGAAATGATGGGAGGGGGAGTTCCTATCAGCAAAGATTATTAGAGTAATTCAGTAATTATGTAAAGTAAATTACGTAACTATGTTAAAAAAAAATTATATTGTTCAAATATGGTTGTTAGTTCCTTAAAAAAAGGAAAACAAACTATTTTGAAATTCTCAGGCTCTGCATCTAGCAGCTGTTTTATAGCTGTGGCTCTAGTAACCAAGAAAGTTCTGTACGGGTCCTATTATTATTTAACATGTTAAAAGACAACCAAAAAGAATGGGCGTGGTTGGGGGTGGGGGGGTTCGTTTGGTTGTTTTAAATCAAATTTTAACAAATGTTAATCAGTCATTGCAAATTATTTCATTTAAATGAAATGAAAACAGCTCAATCACATCTAGCTTTGTATTTATAGAAAAACCTAAAATGTTTCATCTTATATAACACTGAATAGCAAACAGTAATTGTTCTTTGGTCTCTCAGCCATGACCTGACCTTCTGGCTAAGAGGCAGAGTTGATACCTTCCTTGGCCACCATCTGTTCATAATAAATACATATTTATTTTTTTAAAAGTAGAGAGGCAATAATGTATGAATATTTTCATGCTATTTTATATTACATGGTGCATTTTTCTGTTTCAAAAGCAAAGAATCGTGTTTCAGGTTGTCTTTTGGTATATTGAAAGTCAGTTTACTGTTTCTTGAGGTATGATTGTATTTTTAATTGTGCTGTGGATAAATTTTGGGTTTGAAGATGTATTTTCATTAATATGTAGTGACTTCTTTAAAAGGGATTAAAGTTATTCAGGTGTGTCAGAATAGGCAAAAATCCCCATAGGTACAATTTAGAATCGTCAGATACATACGCTTAAATGTCAGTAAATACAGATAAGTGTTTATCATACACTGATATTTATAACGTTCTTCAAAACTGAACGTGTATCATTTAAGAAAATTAAAGGGAGTATATATCTTTGGTCTGATTCTGGTTTGTTTTAATATCTGTTTTCCTATCTTTATCCCTCAGTTAGGACTAATAACAAATATTGGCACCTAGGTATGACTGACTACCTGTTATTAATATTTGACATGAATATTTCTTAAACTAAAAATGAAGAAGCAATGAATAGTGTTACAACTTAAATTGAATGAGTGTTTTGTAATATCATCCATCATGATCCTGATTAACATTAGGATTATGGAGGAAGTGGGGGGGAAGCCATATACCACACAGTTTCTCTATACAAAACCCGCATCTGTTCATCTGGCCCAGTATGTTGTAAAGTAGCATAACCTACTGCCCTCTCTTTTTCTCTCTCAGCCCTCCCATTGTGAATGTAGCTGTGCTGAAATAACAGTGCCTTACTTAATACTTTTCCTCCTTAGGAACAAGCTTTATAAATTATACGGGTATAATGCCTTCATGGCAGTAAACTGTGTCCACACTAGGGGTTGTACTAGCACAGCTATATCAGAGAAAAGTCACGCCCTAAGCTAAATAGCTGTTATCAGAACAAAAATTGTGTGGCATATTTGACACAGCAGGACTTCACTTTTATAATACTTTTTCTGTGAATTTCGAAGTACTGCGTGGCATAATTTGTGCATTTCTAATAGAAATCATAATTCTGACACACTACGAAATTGTTTCCTCAGATTAGCATCACTTGCTCTTTTCTGCTCTGTATTATAGAAATAAAAATGGAGTACACTGTTAATCATTTGCTTTCTGTTTGTCTATAAATCATTTTTATTTGGTTTATAAAAAGCTGGCAAGCTTCAGCATGTAGAAGCGAAAACAGTTTCGCAGTATTGATTTATGCAGCCCCAGCCAATTTGGGCATCATCCTTATTAGGTAGCTCTTACAGGTAACGTTGCACCACTGGGAGTTGTCGTCTGTTTGTAATAAAGCATTAGGACATGTTAAATCCAACTTCAGAAACTAACTGAAGCTTTTAAATTTCATTTTACCATATTTTGAGGAATCAGATAAATACTTTGTGTAGAAATAAATCCAGGCCGGTAATCTTGAACTGTAAAAGGCCATTCTTTTAATACTGTCTTTAAAATTGGGCAAACGTAGTTTGAAGTGGGGGATTACAGAATTCTGTTGCCTACCTTGTAGGTCACAGAATGAAAAGCTCCAGAAATATTATACCATAACCGACATATTTTTAAGAGTTGCCTGTATGGAAGTTCATGAGCCCAAATGAAAAAAAAAGTTGAAGAGTCACTGATATGCACAACCTATGCAAATGGAAAGAGCTACACATCAAAGCATTTTTGTGTAGTATGACAGAATCTAAATGATGTCTCTGTACACTATAGACTGACAATTTTGCAGACAAATAAAAATCTGGCAAAATTGCAGTCCAAAAGCATTTTGCCAAAAGGTATTTTGGGAATGTTTATCTCATTTGTCATAAATCCGTGATTTATAGTAACCTAATTTAGACATTATAAGTGGAGAGATTACTGACTCTGTCTTCATCAGAAATAATGCAGGCCAAGAATTTGTGTATATATCCTGGAAATGCTGCAGTGTCCGATGCAAGACCAATGCAACCCTCTGAAGCCACTGATTCACTGAAATGTCATCTTATGAATAGGTGTCAGGCTTCCATGTGTCAGGCCTTAAAAAAAAAACTTAGATTTTTCACAAGCTGGGACATTCAGGGTATCACCAGATGTTTTGAAACTTAATAAAACTGCAGGTTTCAATAACGCTGCTGAAGATAGGTTAGGATTAAGTGTTACATGTATTCTTGTAACAGTCCCATACCTAAGATTTGGTGACCTCATTAGTTAAAAAGATGCTCTGGAAGTTTTGATTTGGAAAGAAATTCTGTTAAATCAATAAACATACTTGAATACTATTTGGCAGGGAGGAAAAACCCAAAACCTAGCAGACAGCTTGGAATTCTGCATCAAATTTTCTTACCTGGTCTGACCTTCAGTATAAAGACCTTAAAAGTAGCAAAACCAAATTGCTTTTGGACAAGAAAGCATTAAGAAAATGTGATAACCTTTGCTGTAACTGAACTCTTTTTAATGTATCATTTTTAGTTTGGGGCATTCAATGCACTAATTTGAAAATGGATAAATAAGGACGGAGTAAACTGATAGTACTTTATGACTGGCTATGGTATGAATTTTCTAACCTGTTCAGGAGGAACATCATTATTTTTTATAACTGAACTTACGAGCTCATCTCAAGATTTTTGAGGAAAGATGTTGATCTACAACCCTGCAAGATATAACAAAAGAAGTGTTTAATGACAATTATGGCTGCTGCTGCTCTGCTATGTCATTGCTTTCCTCTGTCAGCCATCCATTCCTCAAGAATCAGTGGTATGAGCAGCCTTCATTAGATTCTTTGTCATGTTCTCATAAGAAAAATCCCTGGGACTGGGATTCCCAGTAGTAGAATTTTCTGTGCTGGTCTGCATTTTCTGTACTGTCTACTTCCCCTAAGCAGCTGGCCTGCTAAGAGAGATGACCCAGTTGGTAATCAGGATTTTATGGTTCATAGGTGTAGTTGGCCCATGTAACCTTGATCCATGTTCTGTCATCCAGTGTGATGTCACCCTGTTAGTATATGGAAAGAGAAAATTTATGTGCATTAAACATTATTCAAAGTAGGAAAAGAGTTACATAGCTCTTGTATAGTGTGTGTATATGCATTATATTTAAAGAAATAGTTGTTTTCTGTTGTTTTTTTCCTTCTTCTTGGACTAGAAAAATGATTGCTTTAACAATAGTCATTGTGCCAACAATCAGAAGAAAAAGAGTGTAAAAGTCCCTGATTATCACTTGTCGGTTGTTACTGCATAGGTTTTCTTTCCAGCTATTCCTTAATGCTGTCCAGGAAAAAAGAGCCAATCCCACATCAGTAATCTCAAATATGTGTTTGAAAGGATAAAAGACATAAGTTTTGTTCTCTCCTGTTTTTCAGTAATGAAGTAGGAGTAATCTTCCCCTTCTTTTTTTCTCTATGCATTCCTCCTTTTCTGAAATTCCTTTATCAGCAAGCAAACCATCTATTTTGTACCAGCCCATTCTCCCCGATGTCCCTGTGCCCCCCTGCCAGTGCAATCCATTTGAAAAAAAAAATAAAAAAAATTTTAAAAAAATATTGTTCCACTGTGAAACAAAATCACTTTCTTATCTCTGCTGGTGGCTGCTGAGCTAATCTCTAGTACAGCAATGTTGTCTGTTAAAATGTGTAGTAATCTCCATGGGTTTGGAATTTTTCTTCCTGAAATAGTATTGCAGTTCAAATATTTTGGCAAATTGAAAGCAAATATTTTCAGGGAAATAATGAGGTAAAATGCATGTATAACATATTTCAGCCATTCACTCTTGTCTGTTTCCCAAGGTATTTATCCATAGTATCCAGGAGCCATGTTGCTCTTTGAGGGTTTGCACAAGGACAGACACATAAGGTTTTTGCTTAATTAAAAAATCATGTGTGAGTGTATTCATAAATATATACTTCGCAACGTGATTTTTTTTTCTTGCCCCAGCTAACAATTACAGGTAGAAAGTTTGCTTCAACAGCATTTGAAGATGTGTGCATTTAAGAGCAGCCCCCCTCCATGCTATTCCCAGGAAGTTCTTCCAGCACCCCTGCTTTTCCTAGCAAACTGCAGTGTCCTGCCTCTATTAATTCTTAATCTTTTTGGAAGCGGAGGTTTTGTGGCTGCTGACCTTTGCTTAGGTAATGGCTCTCATCTTGAGGCTCTGCCCTTCAGTGGAGCACATGTGGTGCCACAGTACTGCCAGGTGCCGTTACGTTTTTTCACAGTGCAAATGACAAAGTGGTCACTAAACTAATTCTCTTTGAGGAGTTCAAGAGTCCCACCAGATCAGGGTAGAATAATAGCCGTCCAACAAATTACAGCCTGCACTGCTTATCTAGGTTATGTCTTTGCTTGTCTTTCTGGTCTTTAGAGGTCAATTGATTCATGAGCCAGCCACAGGGGAAAACCCTTCAAAGGAACTGGGGGTGTTTAGTGGGGTTACTTCTCTTCTTGTGTTTCTGCTTACGTTAGTTGCCTTTCATATCTTGGGAGGTTTTCACATTTCTGTTTTGGGCTCAATGATTTGTAGAATTTGCAGTTGTCTTATGATTTTTGTGAAATGACCTCTTTGAAAGAGGTGGTCTTTGTGAACTCTTAAGCTTTGTGTACATTGTATTTCTTACTATTTATTTGTATATTCTCACAGCTTTGTAATAGGTCTACTTCCAGAAAGGAGACTTGCCCTTTAAAACCAACTTTAGTTTGGATAACTGCTTTGTATCCTCATTCAGATTTGAATGGGAAGCAGCAGTAATTCATATAGAGTGCAAAAGGGAGAAAAACATTGTTGGGACGTGGCGGGGGTTAACCTCGTGATGGCCCTAACTCTCTTTCCAAAGTTGGATAGTTCTTCAGGTGCAATATGCTATGTCAGATGGCCATGCCTGGGAGGTCTGAGGTTTAGAGACCACTCGGAACCTAGAGTTGCTTGATTGATATCAGGATTAGGATAGAAATGACTGCAAGTGACCCCTGCTGCATATGAACTGATAGTCGTCTTTCCAAGTAAAATACCTCGAAATCTTGCTATAAAAACTGTCTTGTTTTGTTGAGGTTTTTTAATTTAAGAAATAAAAAAGAATTTTAAAAAATTAGTGTTATAGTAGGGTGTGATTGTTCTGTCCCTGATTAATTAGTGTATTAATAAGTAAAGAAAGCAGCATAGATTGAGATCGGTGTTAAACAGTGCAAAAATTTCCTGTCACTGATATACATAATATTTAAGTGTATGTGAATGCCCGTATTGGTGGCACCTATTAGAGAGACCTTCATTATAGATTCAGTCCTATGCACTATCACTGATTTCATTGCTTTAAAGGGCTACTTTAGTAAATGAAATTAAGCATGTGAGCATCAGGGCCTGTAAAATTTTACTGTGTATTAATTTGAAGTGTATGTGTTTTTTATAGATGTTGATTGCCTTTTGGGGATGTACCTGCAAATACCAACTACTACAGTAATTTTATTTCACTTTTTATTACTTTATATTTGTTATTCTATTTTTGGTTCTATTTTATGCCCCTTTAATCTTTTAATAATGGTGGACAATGAAGTATGAAACAAAAAGAAAGCACTGTAAATTCATAAAAATATTTTCCCCTCCCAAATTATTTTATTGCAGAATTTGTGCAATGGTATAGTCAGTGCAGATTATGTTTTTCAGGTTATATTGTGTATTTTCTTACCTGATGTGTAAACATACTGGTACAACAGTGAATGTCATAAATCACTTATGAATTCATTTGGTTTTAATATATTTTTGATTTTTTTAAAAGTCTTCTAAAGTTGTTTTTGCATTTACTTCAGAGTATGAGTTCTTTTTATCACTGCTTAATCATTCGCATTTCGTTTTTTTAAAAAAAAAAGCATTTGTCTTTCCTGTCAGTTTGCTGCTATGTAGAATTCTATGAAAAAAATCTGCTAGTTTGGAATTTAAAGTTGCATTTTTCTGCATACAATAGAATCAGCATCAGAATGAAAAGAATTAAACAATTATTTTAATCTTGAATTTGGCTCATTTTGAATGAAATTATTATTTCATTTGATCAAATTCTGTAGAGATAAAGAGATGTCTAGTTAATTAAAGAGCACTTTTTTACAACATAAGTATTGTTAGGTGAAGATAATTGCAAATAATCTATGAAGAGGATATTTGAAGATTGATCCAGTGTTTGAGAAATCATCTTTTATGTTTTCCAGTCAGTTGCATTTATGTCACTGAATGAGAATCTCCAGTGTGTTCACCTAAAAATGCATTGTGAAAATCAGAAGATAATTTGTAAACTCATCATAAAGAAATGAATGAGAAGTGAAACGCTTATTTTAAGTGTTTCAAGAAAAAAAAAAAACCAACATAGAAAGGTCCTGTGGCTCCAAGGCGGAAAACTTAAAATATAAAAGGTGGTAATGCTAAAAAAAAAAATTGATATCGCATGAAATTTTACTGCAGTGCTATTTCTCCAATGCTTTAATTTTTGTTTAATAAAACATCTTTCTTGTAACTGAATTGGATATGTGTGCAGGATAGTATTAATGTGTTTCAGCTGACTAATAATGATGTTTCTCTTACTGAGGTTTAGCCTGCCATCTTTCAATGGCAAAGTGCCTGTTGATATTCCTGAGAGTTTAGGCAACTGCAGTGCAAGACAGATTAAATAGTACTTTTAAAATTATGTGCGGAAGCAATAAGAATATTAAAGTTGCGGAGTTAAGCACCAGAAGTTGCCTGTTCCAACCTTAATGTAGTCTTGTTGTGCATATACATTATGATAATTCTGTTCCTTGTTATACTGAAAATCTGTTTCAGATTTTCTTAAATGCAAGATTGTCATCTGTCTTTTTGCAGTTCTGTGCTCCATCTCTTGTCTCTCACATACATTGAAAAGTTAAGTACCTTGAAGAAATACTCTCTGATCATGTTGTAAAAAGCTGCATCACAAGTGATAGGCACTGAGGGATCAAATTAACACTGCATGAGAAGCAGAGTTGTCAGCAAAATACTTTAGTTGGTGGTTTGTTTCTGTTTCTGTCCCTACAATTACGCTGGGGCCCAGATAGCAGCTACAGAACTGCTTGCAGCTTCCCAGTAGAAGAAGTGGGAGCTAAAAGTAACACGAAAACTAATTTGACTGAGTAGTTTTGGAAAGATGCTGCTTTATAAGGTTCCCTGCAGGAACAGGAAGAAGATTCATTTGTTCTGTAATTCCTCTGTATTTTAAATTCTGATTATATAGTGGTGACCTAGTGATGGACTGGACTTGACATATTTCAGGACAGAGTGTGTGAACAAGTCTCAAGTTCTGAGGCTTCATCGGTTTCAAACTATTGTCTGAGTTTTTAAACCAAAGTAACATGCAGCATTCAGAGTATGCGCTGTCTGTTTTTAGCATGACAATGCATGGATCCTACCAAATTATTTTCTGGTGTTTCAAAAAGAAGAATGTAGTTGATATCCATAAATATCTTGAGTTGCTGTTAGCAAGTTCTCTTGGGTGGCATTTTTCTGCCATCCCTTTCTCATGAGGTTGTCTGCTGTTTCTGACATGGTCATTGACAGAATTCTTGAGTAGAGTTCCTACTCTTCATATAGCTCATGCTGTAAATACCTCTAAATATTGGTATTTTAAGATATATTTTATATATATATATATATATATACACACACACACCTACACACGTGTGTGTGTGTAAAGGAACTGATTCTGAATTTTGGAATTACTGATGAAAGTAGCAGAAGTAAAATTGTTCTCCAAAACCTATGTTTGCTTTCTTGATATTTTTTATAGAAATCATAAGACTCTTGTGAATCTTTAAGGCTCCTGTCATGGAGTCATTGTCTGAGACTTTCTCTCTGCACTTTCATGACAACTGAAATCTATGGATGCATTCTTGGGTTCAACCCTGCAGGTTCAACATCTGGCTGATGGAAGCAGAACATTTTCACCAGAGGTTCTTGCACTTGGAATTTGCTTCCTTCTGTGGATCTGTGTCAAAACCTGACTGAGCCTGTTTAACTTGAGGCAATGGTGTAAAGCCCATCTGTTCCTTGAAACTTTTCCCTGAAGGAGTCATCTAGAGTGTATTTATGTTCTCAGCTGTGGTTGTGCTTTTTAAATACTTAGTTGATGCTTTCTGACTAATTTGTGGTTTGGTTTTTTTAAAGGTATGCTGCATAGATGTATTTTTAAAGCAAATTTTAAGAACGTTGAACTTCCCTACCTTTAACTTGTAAAGACAGTGAAGAACTCATGTCCCTGTTTGCTATGAATGGAGAAATAACATTAATGAACTGCTGCTGTTAAGAATAGTGTAGAGAACTCACCAAGACTTCTGTTGTTCTATTTAAAATATGCAAAAGTCTCTGGAAATAAGTGAAAATGCAAAGCATATGTAACTGAATACCTTTGCACAGCTGGTTTTAAAATATTCTGACAGTGTAATAGGTTGTTACATTCTTCAGAGGGGAAGAATACTAACGATTTTGCAGATAGTTTCACTATCTTTGTATTTGAATTTGGAATTATGGATCTAATTTGATAGGTGGTCTATGTGACCAAGGCGACCTTCAAATTTTAATTCCTTCATGAACCTTTGTTGAGTGGTCTTGGGGGGGGAAAAAGTGTACAGTTAAGTAATTAGCAAAATTAAAAATAAATAAAAAAAACCCCACTGAAACATTTTTCTGCATTAAGAGATTGTGTTTGTGACACCATGACTTACTGTACGTGGTTTAGGTTAACATTTTCATGGGAGGAAAAGAGACAACATTATTACGAAGGTGCTTCAAGTGCAAATATTGGGACTGAATTACATTCATTTGTTCCTGTAGGATGTTTGAATGAATAATTTCATTAACTGAAGAAGATATTGAGGCTTGTCTACATGAGGAAGCTATCACAAAATAAGTTATGGTATGAATTTAAAGTATAATAGCTATTCAACACTAACTCCTTATATGAACAATTTTATTCTGTACTACAAATGACCTTTCACAGTTTAGTTGACTGAAAAACATGCAAGTTCCCTCCAGCCCCAACAACGAATAAATATTTATGTAAGGAGTTAGTGCAGAATAGTTACTACATGATAAAATTGCATTGTTAGCTTATTCTGTACTCCACTGGCCTCCTTAAAAGCATCCTTAGGACAAAGTATAATATTATGTTACAGATGGATTCTCACAGATACTTGTACATTGTATATGGACTTAGAGCAAAATGTATTCCTTCTGAGAATATTTGTGAAAAATAGTTAAATTGTTGACAATATGATTCAGTTAGAGGTACCAAGTCTAGTATGCTTCGCTGAGATCAAAGATACTGGTCATGTAAATTTGCTTATCATTATGTGTAAAACAAATTGACTCATCGAATAAGTTAGATATATTTACTTGGTTCAGTTGATATATAAGGACTAATGATGTTAAGAAAATGACAGGATTAACAGCAGCTGGTATGTTTTGGATTCAGTTGTAAGTCATAACAAACTTCTTTTCAATAATGGTAAAATCACTAAATGACCTTTATTCTCTTGCATAATATTATGTGAATATGTCAAAGCTAAATTCCTGCATGTTGTTGCTTATGTAATAGATAAGTAAAATAAATGACCACAAGAGCTATCCTATGCCCAGCAGCTTCTGAAGATGGCTGCTGTTCTGCTACCTTCTGGCTTTCTAACACAGTGACTTCGGGATGCAAATACGGAAGCCTTCAAATGAGAAAATCAGAAAATGATTGAATGCGTGGATCTCTTATGCCACGTGAAGACAATAACATTGATTGTGTATTAATGTATTTAAATATGATATGCATTTTGGCTTTTCATAAGAATGTAATTTCAAGTACTTGAATTTGCTTGTTTTGCAGTTTTTATCAACAAATTACTTTTGTTCTAAAACAAAAGCGTGCATTGTTTTTCAGGAGCTTTGATCACAGTAAGATTTATTGTCTTAAAATGTATCTCTGTGCATTTATTAAATATATTTTCTTTGGTTTTACAATTTTCTAAGAAAATAGAAAAACTGGGATTAGAGCTGAATGGAAACAAACAGCGTTTGGAACAAGCCCAGCAGGATGTGACAGGAGCCAGAGAGGAGTGCCTAAAACTGACAGAACTGCTGAGTAAATCTGAGCACCAACTGCACCTCACCAGGTACCCCTTATCCTATTACATGCTGTAGTACCAATTTCATTCTGCTAATTTTTTGCCACAGGCTTCCCCACAGTTGTTATAGATACTTGCAGTCATTGATTGCATGGGCACCCCTCAGTCATGTTAAAAGTGGAGATTTAAATAAGTGAGTTATGAACTACAATGTGAGTTATGAACTGTAATTTATGAAAGTGAATTACAGTGTGAAGAAGAGGCAATGTTCATCTCTGTTGATGAGGTGGCATGCTTTTGGGCAGGAAGAAGAGCAGAGGAGAGTGCAGCTACGTTCTTTTTGTTATTGCGGTGTTTGGTAGGACATTTTACTGTCATTTGAGGCTGTAGTGTACAGCAGCACCTTTATGTATAGGAGTTCAGATTAATAACCTGAACCAGGAACATATAAATGAACATAATCGTGTTAAGCTTCATTGAAGATTAAACAATTAAAAGGTAATATTACTGTCTATGAATAGGAGGTAAGCTCAAGTATGTGAGGAAGGTGTTTAAGTCACTTGTGCAGCGGAGACGTGGTACAATGCAAACACTGTGTGACAAGAGACTTTGCCTGAGCTTATTCCATCCTTGGATGTAGCTCCCAAAGCAATTTACTGTACTATTCATTACACATTTCTAGAAAACACCAGAAGGTTAACATGCCACTTATTCATTGCAGCTTGAGTTTTGGTAACTGCAGGCATTTCTCCTTTTGCCGCAGAAAATACTATTGTCTGACTGTTTGCAGGGTTTTCGTTGTGTGTGGGGGTTTTGTTTTGTTCTGTCCCCTCGCTCCCCCCAAAAGTGAACATCCAGAAAGAAATCTGGCAACTTTTATTCAGTCCTTAAGGGAAAAAAAGTTAAGTTAGTTTAAATTTTACCTGGGGGGAAAAAAAAAACCTTAGATTTTTATCACTTAACAGAAGTCTGTGTGTTTATCCAAATCTTTTACTCTTTGGGCTTTGTGAGAATTCTGCCATTGAGTAAGTGGAAATAAAATAGAGCCTTGCCTAAACTATTAACTTCAATGAATCACTTTTTTATTCAGCTACATTTCTGTGTAATTCAGGGCACGGTTGTTTAACAGATGGAAGAAAGTACCACTCTAACAGCCTGTATTTAGAAAAAAAATATGCTAGAGGTTAATGAACTTGAAAAAGTTTTGGGTGAGTTGTTAAGATATCTAAAGTTTGGATTTAGCAGAACTTTATTAATAATGATTTGTTGTGATAGTTAACCAAATGGCTTACCACGCTGCTTTTAGCAAAAGGCTGATAATATGCAATAAAGCTCTGGATGTCTTGGAGGAAATCTGACTAGCCAATTTTTTTTTTTTTTTTTGGTGAAAATACTTGTAAAAATGAGGACTATTGCCTACGTTTACATAGCAAGGTACTTAAAGCTGGATACCTAACATACAGATGATTCAGGTAGCTGTTCAATCTGTGGTCTCTGACTCAGGAATTTTCTGAGACGCAAGTCACTGCAGGCTGGAACAGTATTTTGGGCAAGTAATGCTCTGTGCTGGCCCTGCTGTCATACAGTTTCATAGACATCTGCTTTTTGAGACTGATGCTAAACTGCCATGGCTTCTTTGTCTGACCTACTGCAGCTGCCCTTCTGCAATGTCCTCATCTTTACTTTATTTTTTATATTTTATGGCCTCTGCTTATAATTAGTTAAATGTTTTCTATGCTGACATCTAATTGTCAGAAAAATGTATACGCCGAAGCATGGGAAATGGGTTCAAGTCTTACTCCTTGATATTCCCCAGATTCTATAATGCTTTGTTGTCTGTAGGTTTTTGTGTCCTCCTTGTCTTTGGAGTGTCTATCTGCTTTCTAGGAATACATTAGGTGATGTTGCTGTAATGGGTGAAGAAGGGGGGGAAAAATAGGGATGCGAGTTTTGTTACAGCTGAACTGTTACCTGTTGTCCCCATGGTAGGGCAGGGTTAGAGATGTTCTGGCATAGTCATCTGTTTTCCCTGAGTTGCTGAGGAAAAGATCCCCTACTGAAATGAAACTTTTCTTTAGCCTGTACTCTTTTTCTTTCTCTCAGTTCACTTCCTGCCAGAACAGGTTCTCTGTATCAGTGACGGGATAAAAGTTAACATGTCTCTAGTGGGATTAGTTTTGCATTTTGTACTTGGTATGTTTTTGATTTATTGGTACATCCATGACCATTGCACAAGAACTTTATTGTTTTGTGATCTGCCTTCCTTCATTCTTTTTTCTCTTCACCTCAAATGGCAGCTGTGCCAGTGAAAAATACTCACTTGAAAGGTAGTGGTAATAGCAATCCTGTGGGGGTTATAGAATCATTGACTGTGGCAGTTGCCAAGGAAAACAGATTTTAAGCTCTAGAGTCCTGCCTGTGGGAGGTTGCTGCAGAAATTGCACTGATTTAGTGCATCTCTGGGGTATTCTAGCCTTGGCCTCGTCTTGCTGATTTCCCTCTTTTCAGGAGAGGACCAGCTGGTCCACACCAGGTCTTCTCACAATGCTGGACTTGAGGGAGCACTGTACTGCTGTTACACAGTTGTGGATAGTCTTTCTGTGGCCTTGCATGACCTGTCTGGGTGGTTCTGGCAAAAATTAGAGGTAGCTGAGGAGGTGCAGAGAGAATTTTTTGTTTTGTATGAATTTGTGTATTACTAAGGAAAAAAGTTCTTTACTAATCCACTGACTCTAAGTTTGCATATTGTAAATAAATAGAATAATAAAATGAATGCAAGAACTTTGGATTTTAATGTCTGAAAATGGTAAATATTATATGACTGGATTAAATGAGAAAGAGCATGTAGTCTATGTCTTAAACAGAAAAAGAAAGTGCTCTGCAGAACTGCACTCTTCTCCAGGACTCCCACTTCTTTTTGCTGCATCCTAGTTTTCAGACACTGTTGATTGATTACCAACTAAACAGCTTCTAAGTTAACAAAATGTACTTGTTAAAAATCAAGAAAAAGGTTACAATTAGCTATTCTAAACCATTGCCACAGAGTTTAAATTTGCCTTTTCCTGTCACCTTTCTTCCTGGAGCAATATGTTGCTTAGAAATCCTTGCTATTAACATGCATTTCCTGCTATTGAATCTAGTTAGTAATTCTAATTTGTGTGTCTTCAAATGACTGGGAAAATACAGAACTTTTGCTGTGTAGTTTTGATTGTCAGTCATGTAACTTTGCAGATGTCACCATGCTATGACACTGACCATGCTTGTTTAAAGTATTTCTTTTTTTTACCTTTCAGCTTTGTGGTTATTTGTATTACAGTTACCATACTAGGAGAATCTTATGAAATTACTTCTGAAGTCAATGTTACATTGCCATTACTTCAGCAAGGTTGGGTCTGGCTAACGAAGCTTATCTGAATCCATTCTTCAGAGACCAGAAAACTTACAGATCTATTGTTCTTAGTTCTTGAGAGAATAATCGTTAAAGATCACGTCAGTATGCTAGTGGAAAAGATCACATAAAAGATTCAACATGTTAACAGCTTGCCCAGGTTTCAGTGTGTCATCTAATTTTATAAAATTTTTTACTATTCATGCATAGTGGAATCATCATTAAAAATCTGTCCTCTTTTTGTTACAAAACAATTCTGAAGCTATTATTTGTTTCAGTTGCTGTCAGGTGTAGTTCCTGTTTGCATGTGCCAAAGCAGTTAAATAAATCTTAAAAAGTGATAGAATCACTGAATTTCAAAATTGAACTTTTTCTATGCCATCATGCATTTTCTCAGACATGGAGATAGGTAGATGGCTTGAGATATATTTGACTAAAATGTCATCTAAAATTTGCTGGGAGATGTAATTGGAATTGAAGCAGATTTAATTTATTTTTTTACTCGTCTTATTTGCTTATATGAAACACTAAAAGCAGTATTGAATGTCTGCTTCTAGGTGGGGAAAAATTGCTAAACAGTAGAAGAACCCATGCTTCCAGGTTCAGGTGACCCGCCAAACTACCCCGAATCCCTGTGTCACTCACTGGAAGGATAAAAGTTTATATTACAGTGAGGACAGTCGATGTTGTAGTTCTTAATCCCCCCCCGCCCTGCCCCCCCCTCCCATTATGTGATATTTTTTTTCTCCCTTATTTTTGAAAATGACACAATCTCTTAGGAAGCGGCATACCAAAGAAAGTGGCATTTGGGGCATACAGTGCATTTTAGCAGTGCTGTAGCCTTCCTACTGTGCATTGGTCCTTCTTGCTAGTTTCAACTTCATTAATGCTAATTTGTATTGCATGTATTGCATGTATAATAAATAAAGCGCACAAATCTATCATTCCACCTCTAGGTTCTTGTGGCACTATTTAGTCACTGAAGCTTTGGTGTTGAGCTGTATGTCGTCACCAGCGTTCCTCGTTAGAATTTCAGCATGCCTCATACATTGATTTCCCTATTTAAGCTATACTATTAAATGATAAAATATGAACTAACTTCTTGATTTATAGAAGGTGGTTATACTTAGCCTTCTAGGGAGTTGCACAGTACTTAGTGTTATCTATTGTTTTTTTTCTAGTAGTATCTATTAGTCAGCAGCATACTTACTGTCATGCTTTTCCCAACAATTTTAGCATGTGAGAAAGAGTCCATCATCTATGCTGGAAACGAGGTAACATTTGAAGAAATGCTGTTACTAATATTAAATGACTGAGATATGTTTTACGTTCCTACACTGACTGACTGATGAAAGGATCAATAATGCTTAAATTTGGGGGGGGGGGGGGC